>JAPMOR010077409.1:609873-655757 GCA_026543865.1 Argiope aurantia
GTGCATTTATCTTTACTATAAGTAAGGATAATGTCTTGTTGACGCCTTTCTTTTGTTGAAAAACTTCTTATTTTGGTTGAATCAATGAAGTTGCCGGCGTCCTTGCATAGAGGTAGCGCATCTTCCCCGTGATCTGGGCATCTTGGGTTCGAATCCCAGTTCGGGCATGGTTGTTGTTCTATCTGTGAAGTGTGTGAATGTGCCCCCCCCGTGTAAAAAGGGGTTGTGCAAGCGAAAGTGTGAGTTTCATCTTCATATGAGCTAAAAGTCAGACTTCTGCCCTCGGGTGCTCAGAGATCTTTACCCTCAGAAGCTACTGCACCCCCTTTTCGTGGTAACGTAGACACGACATCATTAGAGTTACAATCGACACGTTAGAGTTTTTACAATCGAATCTTATTTGTCTTGTTTTTTTTATATTTTAGATTGTCCTTTTTTACATTTTATACATTTAAGTCTATAATTTATTTCCAATTTTATCTATCAGTCTTACTATATTGTTCTAATTTTATCATATTTTAGACATAATCGTATGTTTGGCAAAATATAGATAAATTTGATTCTTGTGCCATTAAATCTTATAGTAAATTGAATCAATCCAACTCAAATCAAAGCGAACAAACCAAAACTAACGAACTTCATGAGTATTCTTATCACGGCTATAGAAAAGATTATTGATAGTTTAATAACTTTCTGTATTTACCAGCAAGCTCCTTCATTTCGGATTCAGAATCTGATGCATGATTGGCCATTGACTACTGAATGATGCGGAAGATGCTGAATGCACTTTCGATAAATGCATTGTATACTCTCCTTCACTATTTTTATCCTTGATCAGCCTACCGCATAAAGATAAAATATAATTTATCAGAAGTGTTTTCTCGGGTCAGAAGTGATCGCCAATATTTATACCGGTGGTTTGGTGCATCTGCAGTTATTTATAGTGACATTCCTGTCTTTTCTAGATCATTTGTGGTTCGAGGTAAGCGATCCCGTGAAAGCTTTCCTTCCACACAAAGATAGTTATCTTCGATGGATGGCCTCTTTATATAGCCACTTAAGTCTTTTCAGATCAAAACTGACGAAGATGACCAATCATCCTCCAGTCATTTTTTTCCCTACCTAGACGCATTTTCTCCTAATAATAATTTCATGTTCGCTTCGTTAGTCTTCCAAAATGAGTCACTTTTATTTATTGAATTATTAGTTGATAATAGAGTTTTTTGTTATGAATTTTTTCATTGTTTTAGTAATAGAAAATTAAATTTTTAAATTGTCTGTAAAAAACTCCATTAAAACTTCTTTATACTTCTATATCTGAGAGCAAACTTTAAAATATTTATGACATAAAAATATTTAGAATAAGGCTTAAAGTTACCACATATCGAATTAACTGTTGTAAAATATATTAAATTATATTTAATTTAACCATTACAATAAATATCTATAAATCATAGGATTATTTTTAATTTAACTGTTTATTTTTATTTATTTATTTTTCATTCATTTCTTTATTTATTGCTTATTTACTAAAAGTTTATTTTTAATTTAACTGTGAAAATTTGTTACAGCAAAAAATTTTCAGAATTTTTTGAAAAATTACAGATTGTCCAAAATGAATTGCCAATTGCCCGAAATTTTTGATAATGCTGCAAAATTTAATTAAAATCTCTTTACGATAACTTAAATATGGGCTTACAGCATATAATAAAAAGACATTGCAGTAATTTGCAGTAATTTCTTCGACTGTTAAAATCAAGTAGTCATGTTTTGAATTAATTTTTAAGTATCAAGAAACTTGCAACCAATTTGTAACTTAAAAACACATTTTTCAATGTCAATAATGTAATAGAAATCTTTTTTAAGTATCTATTTTTCACATATATTGCTTATTTTGAATTCAGATCACTAAACAAATCTCAAGTTCTGAATGTTGCTTACTTACTGCGCATGCGCAATGAAAACGTATTTTTCAATTAATAATAAAAAAAATGAACTACCTGATTAATTGTCACAGACTCTTCACCAAAACATTCTTAATGTTCCACATTATTTGTAAACAAAATTTGTACAAAATACTGTTTTGTTAAATTTCTATAGAAAATAAAAATTTAGCCATTTTGATTTTATTTATTAAGATTTACTTACTTACTTATTTATTTTTTTGCTTTTGATCTCAAAGATATTAAGAGAGGAATGGAATAGCATTGAGAAAATAAAATTTCGCATATAAGAATAAAATTCGATAGATGGCAAAATAATAGATTCCGATTTAGATGTACCAAACACAGGATGAAAGCAATTACCTAGATATAAGGTACAAAAGTGAAATGAACGAATTCAAAAATGGCACTAGAAAAAAATTATTCACAACAATTGAAACAAAGGTAAAATGAAAGCATAATTTATGCAATCTGTTATTTATGCAACCTATGCAACCTAATTATGCAATTTATGCAATTATGCAATTATGTTATTATGCAATTTATGCAACCTAATTTATAGATAAACAATAAATTCTTTCACTTTTATTTCAGATATTATATTTAGATATTAGATATTATTAGATATATTATCGAAAACAATAATTTATATTTAGTTCATAAAAAAATATAACGTGTAATCTTATTTATTGTCTAAAGTGTAATCAATGAACGTTATTTAAAAAATTGTAATTTTTGTTTTTATGGTTGTTTATATCGTTTGCACATTAATTTATAACTTAATAGATTGTAAATTGTCTGATCAATCAATCTTTGTTCACTTCAGCTTCCATATTTTTATCTCGCGAGTATATCTATATCCTAAATAGAAATTTTTTTCAACTAATTAAGCTGATTGAATTTAAAAAATTCAATGTAAAAAGGAATTTTCAGAAAATTAATACAAGTTGAAATAGGTAAGGTTGAATCTGCATTTATAAATTTTAATTATTTCACTACGCAGTTTTTACAGAATAAACAATTACTTTTGAAATTTATATTTTTAATTTGAAATTAATTATTTTTAAAATGCCGTTATTTTTTTTAAATTAAAAGAGCATTCAGTGCTTAAATTCATGAAACAAAATCATCATTTAGGAATCGTTATTAAAATGTACACTAGATGAAATTTTTAAAGTAATAATTTATATGCAGAATAATAAAAACATGGTCTCTAAAATAAATATTTCATACGCAATGAAAAAAATCTGAAAAAAATAAAATTTATCTACTAACGTAAATGTCATTACTAAAAAAAAAAAAAAATCTAGTTCAGTATTATTGATTTGTCTTTTAAAGCGAAACCTGAATTATCATTTTTATCCTCACTTGCTTGTTGTAGGGCGTAGCTATCTTGTTTATTCTATATTAAAACAAAAGATTTTTTTGGCGCTTTTATGGGGATGCTCCACTTCCCGATCGGAAGGACTTATGACCCTAAAAATGAGCCTTTTTATGACCTCCGATATTAGAAAGATGATTTTTCTTTAGCGCCAACTCAATTGATGAGCAGATTCATGTCAACATGTCTCCGGACAAGCAATCGAATTCCCGCGCTGTGGAGATTTGGCGGCGGAGAGAAATCGTCTGGCGTCTCTCCGCTACAAGTGGGATACCATTGCTTCGCGAGGGATGCTCCGGACAAGGAGGCCTTGCACGCAGCTCCCGTCTTTTCCTTGGATAATCGACTGCAAAATTGTGCGTGAAAATCATCTGTTGTGTGAAAACTTCTGTGTTCAATGATCTGTTGTGATTACATGTTCTCGAATCGAAATCGCGAAGCTAATTTTTGTTCTTATTGTGCTCGTTTATAAAAATTCTAATCAATGTGTTTGCACTAAGTGTTCTGCTTCAACACGTGTATTGCACCTTGTATTCTCCCGGAATATGCTTTTACGTTTTATGAATGTGAAATCTTTCTCGTCTCATTCCATACATCCATTACGTCAGAGAGAAGACTATAAGAGTCGATTGGCCATTTGTTTTGTTTTCTACAAATTCTGCAGTCAAATCATATGTTACGGTAAATTCTAATTACTTCATCAAAAAAATTAAGAAAATGTGTTGCTGTCAGGGACTTGAAAATCATTTATTCTTTAATGTGTAAATGGTTATAAGGACTTTTTATTCTAATTAAATAACTTATTAAGCATTCTCCTAAATAGAATTTTCATCCAATATCAAGGCATTTCTTTAGATGTGTAATATTGAACCTTGCTTATTTTGATGTGTATTGAGTGCACATAAACCAGCTTTTGCATTTAATACTTATAAAATGAAACTTTATTTCTGGTAATGACAGAAGCTGCTTAATTTGCTGCCGACTTACAGTGCCTTATATTTTTCTTTTTTGATGGTGATATATAAATTTGTGTCCTTGTAAAATAAAGTATTTTAATGCAGAATTAATTTGAAACCTACATTCATCATGAAAGAATATTCTTTTCTGAACTAAATAATTTAATGCTGGAATCACTGCACTGATAATATGCCTTGATTAAAAGTACAAATGATTCATATGAATTGATCGATGTAGTGTAATATGAAATTTCCATCAACCAGTACAAATGCCATTGCTTTGAATATTATTCAAGAATAAGTCTTTTTTTTATTTTGATGGGGGCAACTTAATGTATGAATCATTCACTGAAATTGTAGTTGGTACTTCACCTTCAATTGTCAATCACATAACTTGATATAAAGTAATCACGTAATACTTAGCAAATATATTCAATTAGATATAATTAAATCTTCCTCCAATGCAATTTATTAAGCTATACGCTAGTTGAAGATGAATTTTCATCAAAACTTGTTTCAGCTTTATATCATCTGCTGATGTGGCCTTAACAGTTTTTGATTCTTTCATATGCAAAGTGTGGATAGCAGTTACCAGACTTGAAGATATTAATAAATGAATTCCTCGTAATTTGAATATCCTCATAATATTTATCGAAAAAGATATCGCATCACATATAGCATTGATGAGATAAATTGGTGATAAATGGATTTGTATTTAATCCGACAAATTTTCCAGAGAAGTCGATTCTAGAATAAAAGTCAATCTTATCAATAAATGCTTAGCTTTGTAATGATTTATTTTTATTACTTTACTATGTGAATAGAACAATGTTCATAGCTTAATCATGACAGAATATTCATCAGAAAATAGCAAGATAAAAATAATGTGTAACAACAATATGAAAAGATAATTTTTGTGGAAAAGCCGTTTAAAAGAACATTTCTTTTATAAAGAAAATAAAAGAAGCCATTTTGATGAAATTCTATAATTTATATGCTTGATTTATTATTGGAATCTATTATATCATTCTCGTTTGTTAATATAATGACGAATCATGAATTATAACCATCAATTTTGTCATGATTCTTTTTCTAGTAAAGATAGGTTTCCCAAGAATTATGGATTACATATTTTTTGTCTCTAATATAAATAAATATAATTAAGAGGAAAAATTTGGCAATATACATTTCTTTTAAATAAAAAATCTTGTTATTCAAAACAAGTGTAAATACTTAACGATCAATTTTTTAAAAGAAAAAAAAAGCTTACAAATCGTTTGCAAATAGAGAAAAAAGTTATTCCAAAGGATTACTCGTTTTCAATTCCGTGAGTCGCAATGATTGACTGGGTATCAATCGTTCGAACTTCTCGTCGTCGTTTTTCCAGTTATAAGTACATTCCTGGACGAATTCGGAAAAGAAAGAAAAAGCAAGCTGCTGCAGCTGAAGCAGCTAAAGTAGAACCACCTCCTAAAGCACCTACACAGGGATGCGCATGCTGTGCTTTGACTAGGGTAAGTTTAAATTTTGACTAATGTGTGAAGATTTTGTCTAAATTTATAAAATTTTCATCAACAAATATCTCGATTTTTTTAAATTAAAAAAAAATTAAAGCAAATCCATGTATTCCTTATTAATTGAATTTAAAATTCGATTGTTTTGATTCTTTAGAATTTGTCTAAATAAATATTGAATTCTCGTTGCCACTTTGATATTGATTTGTAACATTTTAATCAATAAATATCTAGATTTTTTTTAAATTTAAAAAAGTTTAAACTAATAAACGTATTCCTTATTAATTGAATAGAATCTAAAATTCGATTCTTTAGAATTTGTTTAAATATTTTGAATTCTCGTTTCCATTTTGATATCGGGCTGTAATATTGTAGAAAAATTTTAAGTATTTATTTGTGTTTTGAAAATTCTTAGTTAACAGATAAAGTTAAGCGTCGAAAATGTTTTTAAAATGTCAACAAAAGAGTTAATAAACCTTTTTTTTAAGCCTCTTTTGCTTTCATTTAAATTTCCTAAGATTATAAAAAAAGTCCTTTACAGCTTTATTCTCAATTTTTACCTGAACATTTCATATATACTGTGATATCTTTTGCATAAAAAATAATTTTTAAAGCTACCAGGACCGTATTTTAAATTACATTTTTGGTAAAAAAATTATAATATTTTAAAGTTTTCTTTCAAAACAAACTCTTTTTTATATCGTTAAAAAATTATTTTAACAATTATATAATTATTTAAATCTAAGCTATGTATATATGTTTTCACCACTTTAAATTAGCTATGTACTATTGTGATTTCACATAATTCAATGTACTATTTCTTTATATGTGTATTCTGAAAACAGACATAATGTGTTAAAGATATATAATATAAATCAGTCAAATAGGTGAACTTTGATTTTCCATTCTACTTAAAAATAATTTATAAATTAATTCTCTAAGCTTTTTTACAAAAATCTTAAATCGTAAGTTATTTTTTAAAATTTAGTGAAAGCATTTGAAAATGTATTATTGTACTTAAATAATATATCGCAGTAGCATAAATTAAGAGAATGATACAATCTATTTATTCACTTAACTAGCTATCATAATCATCATTCCCTACATATTCGGTAGTTGAATTTTTTTAAATCCTTACAAAGCTTTTATTATTAATGGAATGCTATGTTTTAAATAAAAATTTCTACAATAAAAGGAATATTGAAAATCGTCGCATTATTTTTGCATTTATATTTTTGAAGTGTAATAAAAAATAAACACATCTTTTGACTTTAATAAAAAAAGCGCTATTTAAAGTTGAAAGTATAATCTAATAATAATCAATGTTATTTTAAAAATATCTTCTTATGATGATAATATGAAAAATTTGTATTTTCATATGACAATTATAATAACTGTCGCAAGAGATGCATTTATGTTATCATTAAAAAAAACTAACTTTTAAATCTAAATTAAAAGGGAAATACTAGTTTATTTTATAAGCGATGTTTTAATTTGATTAATATTTTTTATTTAATTAACTAAATTTTTAAAATGTTTATCTGCTTGTTTTTTCGTCATTCTAAAATGACAGAGCAGGAAAATTTTGAATGCATGGTATCATTCGCACGCATAAATTTATTACTTTTGATTAAAATTTTTATTTTATTGAATGCATATAAAAATGTAAACTAAGCAACTTTGTAAATTGCAATATAAAGCAATGCATATATTTTTATTTTTCCTCGAAAACCTTTCAATATAAAGCTTTTTTTGTTATATTTTAATTATTATTATTATATTCAAAGGCTTTTCATGAAAAGAAAGAAATTTCCATAAAAGTGAAATATTCGATAAAGTAAAATTGCAAACATTTTTTTTTTATATTCAAACAAAAAAGAAATGTTTAGATAATTTATTCCTGTATAAATTATATCGAAAACAACAACAACAACAAGAAAGACATTTAATTCTGAATATTATCTGAAACTAATGCGTGCAGCTGCATGGTTGACTTGTTTAGCTATGTTTATGGTAAATTTAACAATTTTTTATTGGAAAAATGTCGAAACGCTTCACCTAAAAACATGGATCAGTGAATTTTAATCATTTCCTTGATAATATTTTTTTTAACATTTCGGTATAGACTGTATTTCGGATATTAAGACATCAGCATGAAAAAAAAAATGCTTATTCGATTTCAAATCAAATATGGGAAACAGATTTCTTAGCATTTTAGTATATTTTTCTGTATAAAAATTTGTGTTAACATGTATAAACAAAAATATCATAATTCAGTTTTCTTATAAATATATTTCATGCTCAAAAAATTCTTTAATTTGTTTAAAATCCGAATTCTTCTGCAATTCATTGGTGAAACGATAATACCATTTTGAATCGCAATTTTATTAGGAAATTTGACTATATAGACTTGCTATGAAAGTGTGAATTAACATGTAACAAAAACGTTCTTGGTTATTTTAATTCTTTAATGTCATACATATTTCTCGATGAGTACACACATAATTATGTCTGAGAATTATTATCTATACTAATAATAAACATGAATGTGTGTGTTGGCCTCTTAAGCCAGATCGTTACAGTGGATCATATATACCTGCAAATGTGCACATGTATACCTTGGATGTCGGAAATGTGCACATCGGAGTGATTTTTTTCTGAAATTTTGGCTAAAATTTTCATTAATAAAAAATTAATTTGAATTTTGGCATTTTCCCGTGATAACTTACAAAAATATTATAGTAAAAAGTACATTTTAAACCGTTTCAAAATTTAAAAAATTATGCTTTTGATGATACTAATTTATTAGTCGCGCGAAATTTCGCTGAATTTTTAGTAATTTTAAAAAAATATTTTTTTGCCTGACTTCCAACCATAGATTACATAGTTGCCCTGAAGCTGAAACCGTTTTCATTGCGCCATCAACAATTTGATAGCGTGATTTTTTTTTCCATTGCTGAAAGCTAAAGAACAAGGTTTCTCTTTAATATATGTGTGGTTTACGAGCCGTATAAAAAAGTTACGATATCGCGAAATTTAGAAGATAGATGAGCTAAATATATACGTTTTAATAGCGCCATGAAGTCATGGAACTGATCTCCGTTAGAAAGTATCTGCAGGTACACAATAAATAGAGCATATGTAAGAGATAATTAAAATAGCATGGTTTTAATATATGGTATTTTTTCGGAATCTTGAACTTGAAGCTGTATTTACACGATTTAAAGAAAATTAAATAAAAAAGAGACCATAACGAATACTCCCAGCGAACCAGCTGTTGTCAAAGGCGAATGATTTTAAATAAAAAGAAAAATCATCTTTATTGCGAGTGAATAGAGTGAGTTATGAAAATTTGAACATCACTATCTTATGAAAACACGCGATATTAAACCATTCCATCGACCGTCTCAAAGAAGAAACCCCAATAAACTCCGAGAGTTTCCCAAAGCTGATTGATCTAAGATTATGAAATTAATTAATTTCATTCTTATGCAGATTGTTCTAAATTAGTGATATTCAAAACTTCATAATTCGATCAGGTTTGATCTCAGAAAATAGAAACTATTTTAATTTATAAGTTGGAGTGTCAAGAATATTTTGCTCAATACGATTCCTTAAGACCAAAAGAGTGTTTAAAATTCAGATTTTATGATTTTTTGTAGTATATTTACTGATCGAAACAAAATCATATGTTATTATTTACGTCATTTAAATTCTTTTGGAAGTAAAATTAAAAATTAAATTTTATATTGTATCAAAGAAATTTTTATTGAATAATTCTTTGAGATATTGCATAAATTATGACAATTATTTTGTTGTGTACATAAGACTTAAATGCTGAACGATTCTATTTTCTGCACTCATATTTTTTATGAAACATGTTTGAATTTTAGCAAAGAAAATTTTTATATTAATTGAAATTTAGTCACTTCCACTATAATTTAAAGCTCAAATTTTACGGGTACTAACAGAAAATTAATTTGGAACACAGTACAATGAACTGAACTGTGTAAAGCATCGATAATATCTATCAAATTTTAAGCTTAAAATTATTCTGCTGAAGTAGCTATTAAGAGACCAAGCTATCAAAAATATTTAATTGAAAATTTTAGCTAGCATTAATCCCGGGGAACTTGCTGGTCGCCAAAGGTGGTTAATAATCAATATATTAATGTAACATTTTTTTCTTTTAAAAAAATAGAGTGTTATTCCTTTATTTCTGAAAGATTGGATATGAAATTTGTGATAAATTATTTTTGAAATTACCACTTAAATGAGTAATAGAAAATGTATTATTTTCCAATGGAATTTAGGATGAACATTTGAACCATTTAAAGTTATTGGTGATTGCCAAAAACTTTGATTGATTAATGATTGATTTTAATTCTAAATTGTAATATACTTCATGAACAAAAAAGCTAGCATTTAATGAAAGGAAAGAGGAATATTGTTTTTGATAAAGAGCCTTAAATATATTTCGAATTTAAATAATTAAATAGTTAACTTTTTAAAATAAATTTATGAGTTACACAACTGCTCCCTTTTTTACTAATTGACTAAGTTTCATCAAAATTTTAGCAATAATTTTTACTATTTATAATAAGATATTGTTGATAGATGATCTGAAAAGAATTTTTATTTACCGATTGGCATACTCGTAGAGAGATTAGCTATTTCTCTGAGAGATATAAAGAAGTAAAGCTAACATGTCGGTAAGATCTTGTATAATATCTAATTTGACTAATAATACCTTTGAATGTTGTTCAAAATGTGATAGAAATCTACAAAACTGGATATCAAACTTTATTCGCTTGGCTCAAAATGCTTTTGAATTATTTTGTTCACAAAAAGATAAATATAATTCCAAGTGTTTTTTGAATTCAGGGAGCTTAGCATTTAATCCGTCTGGCTCAGAACTTCTTTGAGTTGTTGTGTTCTCTGAAGATAGATTGAAAGACAGACAGACATAATAGAAAAAAAAACTTTTTTTTTTACCCTCAAGTAAGTTTGAAGCTTCGAGATTTGTCGAGATCTCGAAACTGCAGTTTTTGACGCTTATAATATTTATCGAATTATATGAATCGCATAATTTTTATGATGTATATTATATGAATCGTATAATATTTATATGAATCGCAACATATAATTTAACTAATGCAAAGTATTACAAATTAAAAATGTATGCAATTGTTTGATTCGACGTTGATGGCAAAGAATAAGTACAATGAAATTTATTTTGGCAGAAAGCTTGTTAAAAGAATGAAATGCCCTTTTTTTGTATGCTCTTCACACAATGAAAAAGTCGAATACACATTTAACAACAATGTTACTTCGACAATTTTAAACAAAATTTTATATAAATTTAAAGTTTTGCTAAAAGAATTACGCGACACATTTTATCCATTTAACTTGTGAAGTTTTTGAATTAAATCACACATAGAGAGATAGACAAACTGACATGTAGGTATAATTTCAAAAATGTTTTTTTTTCGGGATTAAAAAGATTACAAATATATATAAACATCAAATATTCCAGGTCGAGAATTTAGATCATTACAATACTTTCTTGTTTTCCGTATAGCAGAAAGTAGGTACGAATTGAAAGCTATTTTTTAAATTCTCATTTCATACTTTAAAATAGAAAAAGCAATATTTAAAAAATATTTAGTTCAAGGTGTCCAGGATTTTTATATTTTCAGAAAATTCTTTTTTCTCTTACATAATATGGCTTTTTTTTGCAGTGGAGTTTCACTTTTTATTTGTGACCACCGTGTCAAACATTTTCAGAACGACTTGAAATTGGTTTAACAAGATGCCTGGTTTAAAAAACATGATACAGTATATGAATGATTTTTTCTTTTAATAATTTTAAAAAATATATCTTTTTGTAAAGAAAAAATAATTTAATTATACTTTATAAACCTATTACCGAAATTTTGATTCTAAGAATAAGTATGTTAACGCAAAATATGCGTTCTGCTTACCAAAGTTATAAACAATGATAAAATTTAACTTTCATTTATTCATTTACTTGATCGCTTTTATTGTTGTTGTCATGGCAATATCGTGAAAGGTAAAAAATACAACAATTCAATGTTTTTACGTCAATATTAATTATCGGGGGTATTTATGTAATTATATTACTTTTCGTTATACCATTTTCAGATACTCAACTTTATTTCATGATCGAATTCATGCACTGACATATTTCCAACTTACAAACTTTGAAGTTTTTACTTTACTTTATGAACTTTTTTTTATTTGAACAATAAAAAAAGTTCATGAATTATAAGTGATGTTTTTATCTTATTCATTTTGAATTCTTTCTCTCTTAACATTTACCTGTTTCAATAACATTTCAAGCAATAAAGTCCCACCAGTGTCATGCCTTTCTCTCTGTTTAAAATGAATATGTATTTTTATCTTTTTTTTAACCTGTTGAAATTTTAAAGAATTCTTTGTCGAGCTGTCTCACGTAGCTGTCATTCCATTTTGAAAATGAAAACCAAATTCTCGAATAAAATATAATGAAATAGCCATACCTTAATTTTTTTTTCTAATGCTCTCACAGTTCATCTTAAACAGCTTTTCAAATTTGATTGGCAGCTACATTACTAAATAATGAGAGAATCCAGTACTAATGTTTCTGCTAATTCAATTGATTATATTAGTCCCGATCTGAACCAATTTGAAGGTTGTTTGGATATGAACTTTGCAGTTCAAAACCATAACTAGATGATGCGGACAACACCCGACCTGCTTCATTTCCACCATGTTAGCGGATGATTGTTTGGCTTTTATTGATTTAATATGTCGCATCTCTCCGTGGATCTATATTACCGAAAAAGACGGGGGAGGCATCAAATGCGAGATTTTCTGTGCCCAAACCTGTGGATCTGTCACCAAGATAACGCAGCCTTAATATAATTCAGAGATTTCCTAAGATCTGCATGTTATTTCTCACATTAATAATAACTGAGAAATGATATTAAAATCGTTTTTTGATTAAAGATCTTATGACTAACTTCTTCCCTGAGGTAAAAATACAATTTTATACTCATTTTATGCAGCATGTTTATTGTTAAAAATATATATTTCATTAATTTATCTTTATGAGAACAGTTGCACAAAATTTATGATTAATATGAAGAATTAAGTTACTGCCCATTGATATCATTTCTGACTACAGATGTTGTTGTGGATAGCAGATATTTCTCAGTTTTTTTTGTCAAAATAGAATATATTTCATACTAATTAAAAATGTGACGAGGAAAAGAAAACTAACCTTCGATAATCCAATCGGATGAACGTAATGTCATTGCCATTCAAATATAAAAAATTATGGAAATATCGAAAATAAACCAATAAAACATTTTTAGTGGAACATATTATAAATGCTAAATTTTATCAAATAGGAACCAGGTTAGTTTGATGATGTTAAGGAGATTTGGCGCAAACGAATTAAATATTATTGAGGTAAAAAATGTAAAAATCTTATCTCATCCATATATACAGGGTTTCAAGAAAAAAGCCCAATATATTAAAATTGCAAATACTTGATGTTTGTCTAAAAATAAATAGCGATTTTCTTAATTTTAACTTTTGCGATAATTCACTTGATTTAACTAATTTTTGCCTTTTGACGCGTGTTAGCATAATAAATAAAAACTTTATGTACTGCTGAAACTGCACCCTCTTCTACATTTCTGACTGTTAATGAAATAATGGGTGATTAATATCTATCCGACTGATGAAGAAATTTAATTATATAATTGAAAATATTTTCAACATAAATATTTTAATCAGAACCAAATATATACATAAATTTTTAAACATAATGCAATAATGATCAAAATCTTCAACTGTAAAGTGAGCCATAAGATAAAAGGATATAATATTACAATTTACAATTTCATGAGTTTCAATTTTATGCTTTTAATCACTTCATGAATCATATTTGGATCTTGAATGGTATTAGATATTTTGGATAATCAGACAAGATAACCGTCTTACCTAAGTTTGCAGAATTTACCGGTGATTAACCGAGCAGCAAACATCTCTAACCAGGAAGACATTATGGTGCAATTTCTAAACACCATAGCTCTTCCATTCTATTAGTTTCTGCCATTTATAAAAATGAAGAAAGTTTCGAGAAACCATGAGAAATGATATCAAAGTTCATGATTTTAAAATACCAAAATGTCAAACTTGATCTTTGAAAATCTATATAGCAATTACCAACCGGGAGATCCATCAACATTCATCATTATTTATCGCTCATATATCAGAATAAGAAAATAATTTTAAAACTATTACAAATAAAATTTACCCTCAAAAATTTTCATATAAATCTGTAGATGTAAATTGAAGTCCAAATTCTGATTCATTTGTTTTTGATATGGTCCAGAATCCAAAAACATGGAAAATATTTTTTCTCTGATTCATTTTTATTTGGGATTTTCATAAATACAAAGCGTGATTATTTCAATATCAAGTCCACATGCACAGTCTTCATATTTCCCATACATTCTATATTGATGTTCCGGGAAGCACTCATATTTGGTCAAATTCTAATTTATATATAAATTTCCAAACAATATATTTTCAGGTACTTTATGCATTAAACCGAAGAAAATTTCGAATTTAATGATATTATCCCTCATCCTATTATATAAGAACTTCTTTAATCTCTTAGCCATTTTTCTGAGGATCTGGCCAAATAATCCACCTCTAATTTATTTGAGGCATTCTTTTGCTAAGGAGTCGGATTTCTCATTACTTTTAATTCCGATTTGAGTTTTGACCCACAACAATTTATGGTTTATCTTTAATAGGTCTTAATTTCTCAAATTATAAGAATTTAGTTTCTTTTTAGATTCCAGTACCTTGTTGTCGTAAGAATATAATATTCATTCTCAGTTTTTTTAATCTTTTCAGTAGCTTCTAATATAGTCACTGCCACCGCAAATAATTGTGTGATTATAAATCTTCGATAAGTTGTGCAAAAAAATCGATCTTACGCATATCCATATTTGTGGCTTATGTTTAAGCTGTATCTTAATTTCTCAAATTAATTAAAGATTAATTTTTCCAGATTCTCGCACTCTGAAAACTGACCTGGAGTGGAAAAATATAATTATTCTACTTCTTATTTTCTTGGCAGGTTTCAATAAAATCACCATCTTTGTAAATAATAGTGTGCATGTATAAATTTGCGACCAATTGCGCAAAGAAACCATTTATAGGCATAGCCAATAGAACATTGCCATTTTAGGAGAATTAGATTCCCAGCGATAAAAAAGTCCATGAATATATCTTAAAATAAATATTTAAGAGAGAGCAAACACCTTTACAAGTGAATATTTTTTGGATCCAAATCGGAATTGCTCAGAGTCAGTTTTATGCATTAATATATCATAATATAATATTGAAATACCTTATTTACCTTATTTCAATTGTCCCACAGAATCCTGAAAGTAAAACGTGCCACTGGGCACAGATGTCTCTCCTTTTTTTTCGAGAGTTTAGGCCAGTTTCGGCAGAAATGAAGTGTACGATCGCCTGCGTATTTTCAGTAATCGATTCTTGCTACGAGCTGTCTTCATCTTTTGAGATTTAAGGCTTTTTGGAGGGGCAAGGTTGAAAATTGAATTGTCCTTGCCGCTTAGTGGGCGCTTCCCATCTGCTTTGTGTCGGCCGTGACCGTAATGCCCGACGACAGAGGCTTTTAAACTGGAGCTTGCTTTCTAAAAGCTTTTCCATTTCTGGAACTGCTCCCCCCTTCTTTTCGAGGATTGTTTCCGAGCTCTTATTTTGAAGATGCGAAGATCTACATTTCCGATTTATGAGATTCACTTAACTTTTGCAGGAAGTTCGTCTGCAAATCGAAATAGACTTTCCAGTTTTTTTTCCCTGCTCAAGCAAGATTGAGAAAGATTAGATTTCTATATCCGACGATAGATGAGCTTTTTAGAATTTCTTAGTAAATGCTTCCATTTTACTTAATATTAACTTAAATTTTAGCTCAATATTGTTGGATAATATTTTAAGCTATCTCTTTTAACTGTACAATCATAAAAGCATTTTGTTTATTAAACAAATCTGTAGCTGTATTG
The DNA here is from genome assembly GCA_026543865.1 of Argiope aurantia. Classification (NCBI taxonomy): domain Eukaryota; kingdom Metazoa; phylum Arthropoda; class Arachnida; order Araneae; family Araneidae; genus Argiope; species Argiope aurantia. Next base: position 625,783 of record JAPMOR010077409.1, read on the forward strand.
TTATCTTTAATTCTAGGATCTGCATAACGGGATTAGAATTTTATTCTTCAAATCAATATGATATTGTCACGTAGAACTATAGTATAGAAATCAATGACACACACAAGAGGTAGAGCTAAACCAATTTATTAACTGAACTCAGAAAATACAGTAACTGATAAATCTTCTGTTTTTATATAAGCAGAGAAAGTTCCAGAATACTCTTCTGGAGACAGTAAGAAAAGTCCAGAACACTTGTTTGGTAAACTAAAGAAATGTCCAGTATCTTCTGGAACATGAAATAGAGGACAACATAAAATCATGGAATTAAGTATTTACATATACCATTAATCGCATTGTCTCTAGTGGGATTCGAACCCAGGTTTCTTGATCACGAGACCAGTGCCATGACCATTCGGTCATGGAGATTCGTCTGTCTTTCTTCAATGCGGCAATATATTAAAGATTATTCTGAAATTTTGATCACAAAATTGGAACACACACACACACGCACGCAACCTCAGTATGAACTGGCAGTATATCTTTGAAGAGTAAAAGATATTTATTTGGATGCAATAAAGATATAAATGTCAAAAAAGAATTTACATCCTTATTGATTAACACCAAATTATCATAAGCATTAAATGATAGTGTATGAATTCCCTGCTAAATATCTGAATTGGTTTCTTTACATTAATAATATTTGTAAGATCTAATACTCCTGACAAGCAAAATAAGCTCGAAGAAGTTCTTTCATCAGAGCGAATCAGTTATCGGAGAGCTTTATAATAAACTTGTTGCCTTTGATGATTAACTGTTTCGTTGGATATTTATGCTTAATTTCAGTGAAATCACTTATGAATAATTTAATTCACATAATTCCTCTAGTGAAGTATTTTTGAGCATAAAATTGTGATAAACCACGTTATAACCTTATACCCGTTCTATTCATAGCTTACGTGAAACTCCCTGATTGAGATGAGTTCCATGACCTCACAGTGTTATTAAATGGGTATCTGTCTGGATAATCAATCTTTAAATTGCACTTTGTATTTTCACTTCCTTATTCATCTTATAATAAGTCTAACTTTTTTTTTAATAAAATCTTTCTTCTTCAGCTTTCACAGACGAGAAAGAAAATCAATAAAAGAAAACCAGGTCATTAATTATTTGATGAAATAATGAAAATGGTTTGAATTCATTTGCGAGGATGAAAATTTGTTAAGCAAAAGTATTTTTAAAATATTAATATTTAAGAGAAAAAAAAGGTTGCCATGCAATTAAATTTATATAATTAAGAAGACAATTTTGTTAGTTTTAAAATGATGCAATTTTTTTTTGAGGAATAATGTTTTTGGTAGCTATTGCAGAAGAACTTCAAAATTTGGCTTTTTAATTAAATAAATGAAAAAATCGTTCTTACAAATGAATTTCTCCCCTCCAAAAGATATATTTATACCAAATTTAGCAACTATAGAAAACGCATACATATACACGCTCATACACTCTTTATTATTAGAGAAGTTTATCTGAATTTTGAGACTTTGTTGTGTTTGTGATAAGTTCTACCTATCATTAATTGTTCATTATTTTTGAACCATTTATTAGTAGAATTTTTTATACTGTTTATTAGTTTATAGTATCCATTGTATGAATAGAAAGACTTTTCTGCTTTGTATTGTTGCATGAAAATATTTTGTGTTTATAATGACTTTATTCTTTTCATAGTCAAAAGCCTACATTAGAATCATTTTGAATATTATTAATATGCAAATACACGAATCACAATATTTTGTAAAAACGGGAATGTTCTAAATTTAATATGAAGTAATGTTTTACTCATGTGAATTTATTTTAAGTTGAAAAAAAAAAACTTAACTAAAAGCCAATTATTTCGAAGTCATTACATTTTGGTTGCTAAACAGTATTGTGCTGAACTCTTTTAGTACATCTATGTTTGTTTAAAATAAGATGGCAGATCCGAGTTTTAGTCGAACATCGAGACAAGTCTGTTTTCCTCGTAAGTAGCTGCTAAGATTTGCGGTGGCAATCCGCTGACGTTGTATAGCAACAGCCGAGGTTCGGTTGAAAGGTGGTCCCTCCCGTGTTCTAAAGAAAGCCGCCGAGTCTGGTAAAAGCGGGAGTGGAAAGGGAAGACCAGTGAATGGCATAACGAGGAGCAGCAGGGAATTTTTTGCTGTCGTCTGAAATTTGGCTTCTTCACAGCACACGCTCCTGACTTTGCATAATATGCCAAGCAAGCAAGGGGGAAAAAAATGAAAAGAAAAAAATGGAACTCCTTCTATTATCTTCCTTTACCTGGGTCAAGAGCATTCGGTTTAATCGCAAGATGGATAAAAAAAGCTTATCTCGTTGGGGTTTAATAATGCGACGATAAAAGATGTTTTGGGGAGTTACCATGACTGGTTTAAATTTAAAGCTCAGCCAATTATATTCCACTTTAAAAAAGCTCTTTGTTTATTGTTTTAGAGAAGTGAATAAATTCGTAATGTTATTCTAATCGAATAATGCTCTAATTCACTGTCAGAATTCATTATCCCATCCGCTTTGGGATGATGGTAGTAAATAATATGAATTGTAGCTGCCGAACATTTGCACTGTTTTTCTCTAAAGGATTGAGTTGGTTTGCCATGAAAATTTAATGACAATTTTTATATCTGCTTAGAATGAATTCTATACGTCTGAAATCAGATAGGATTACTCGAAAGATTAGTGATATGGGAACACCACCTAATTTGATATAAAGGCTATTAATATTATAATAAATTTCCCATTATTTTCACCGAAATCTCCAATTTTTCTTTTTTTATTGGAATAACTGAAAATTTGAATCCTTTTTCATTGAATGAAAAGTAAGTAAATCATCGAATTATTGGGAATTATTTTGAAATGATGATTATCATCAATCACGCAAGATAAAACTTACTAGTTTTGTAAATAACCTGTAATATAAATAAACTTCAAAAGCCGTATAAGTTATAAACATTTTTAGCTAAAAATTTGGTGGTGCGATATCATTTCCCGCCATACAAAATGCATGCATATAAGCCAAACAAAATCAGTTTATAAATAGCAATGATTTTTATAAAAGTGATACTACATTTTTTTTGCATCATGCCTTAAAATAAACACTTTAGTAATCTGCAAGGTGATATATTTTAAACTACTATTCTGAGAAATACGGCTTATTAATCATTACAATTTTTCTGGTCATTGATACTAATATAGTTTAGATTAAACATAACCGAATATCATAATCAAATGAATATTTTTAAAACAGTAATACCGTATTAGGCATCTAAGGTACTTTAAATAATGATTAATTCGACAGAAATTTTTAAAGTTAATCTATCAGAAAAATCACCTGATCAGGCATAATTTAGATATGCTAGTTACCGATCAATTAGAATGTAAGTTGTTATGGTGTTAATAAGAGAATTGACCTTAATAATGGAAGAATGCATCAAATAGAAGGTTTACTTTTATTAAACACTAGCCGCCTTTGGCGACCAGCCGGTTCGCCAGTATTACCGCTCGCTGCAATTTTCAATTAAATATTTTAAGTAACTGATCTCTTAATAGATTCTCAAGCAAAACATTTTTAATCTTCAAATTTTGATAGCCATACCAAACTTATACTGTTGTTTAGATCGTTTCGTTCAATTTACTATATATATTTTGCTAATTTGTTGTCATTTTCGGTAAAACTTCAACTTTAATTTAAAGTGGAAATGGGGAAATTGCAATTAATATAAAGATATTTTTTAATAGAACCAAGCGTTTTATTTTATTTATCATCTTTATTGTTATTTATTTATTATTATTATTATTGAATATGAGTATTGCAAACAGAATCGCTCGGTATTTAAGTCTTATGTGAACTACAAAATATTTTTCATAATTTATGTAATATCTCAAACAATAATTCAACAAAAATTTCTCAGATTCAGCATAAAATTCAGTTTTTAGTTTTGCTTTCAAGAGGATTGAAATGAAATCAATAATAATGTTTTTTTCCGGCCTATAAATATATTTCAAAAACTGTGAAGTCTAAATTTAATGAAGTAAGGTATCATATTCTGAAAAATATTCTGGACACACCAAATTTTAAATAAATGAATGAATGTTTCTATTTTCCACGATCAACTAAGACTTATTTATGAAGTTTTGAATGTTAAAAATTTAGAAAACCTCAACATTTCATAATCTTAGGCCAATTAATCTTGAGAAACCTGCGCGCTGATTGGCGTATTTTCTTTGAAACGATCGATGAAAAATCTAAAATTATCCTTTTTTTATTGAATAGTGATATTAAAATTTTCATAAATCAGTCATTTTAAGTGATTGATTTAGTTGATTGGAAATTAACTCTTTTTATTTAAAATATTAGTGTTTCAAGAACATTTTTTTAATCGTGATTTCCACAGCAGAAGCTTTACGTAAAATCAAAAATTCGTTATTTATTAGAGCATTTATTGAATCAAGTTACATAAAATATAATCATTTTACATATAGACCATTTTAGCAGATCTGTGTCTTACTAAAGGTTTACAAATTAGCTGTGTGGCCCTGATTTGAATGGATATCCTGTTCATATTAAACAAAACTTGCCTTAAAATAAAACTGATTTATTGAATTAATAATATAGAGAGTGTAAAAGATCATAAAATAATTTTTCTTGAATTTATTTTTTAGAAAAAATAATATTTCATATTTGTTTCATTTCCTACAGACACGTGCTGAAAATTATATTTTTGCAGATTTCATTTCCAAAAAGATTCAATTTATTTTTAGTTGGAGCTTTAATTAATGTGATGGCAACACTTTGAAAAAAGCTAATTTTTTCCCATGAATGCGAAACGTGCTCGTGCAGCTTAAATTTTATTTTTATTTTGTACGACAAAAATTGTTGAAAAATATAGTTAAAATATTTATTTAAAAATTCATTAAAAATAGAAATTTAATTTTAATGTTAAAACATTAGTATCATTTAAAAGATAAATGTTTGATCTTTAACTTCATGTAAAAATCATTTTTGTGCGGTAATATTTTCGGAAGTTATAGCTGAAACACGCCAAAATTTCGCTTAATTTTTAAATAAATAAAATTCTAATTAAAAATTCGAAAAAATAACCCCCAGGTGCACATTCTGGGCCTCCAAGGTATACACGTGCCAAATTTGGTAGCTGTAAGTTGAATGGTCTGGCCTGTAGAGGGCCAACACACACATATTGAGCTTTATTATAAGTATAGATAGATGTATTAGATTTTTTTCACTGACATAAAAAAATTCTAAAAGGAAAAAAGTCTCATATTTATATAGATATTTTTTATCGCGTTGCTGTTTCCTTTATATAAAATACTATATACGCTTCTTTACTATCCACAACACTTATAATCAAGTCAAAAATTGTGTGAACAAAATTATTGCATTAATTTTTAACGTACAGTTGCCAATAAAAAAAATGGAATACCTCTGTAATTTTGTTATTCATTATCTTATATTTGCAAATTTGGTATTTACTTTATCGAATCGATTTTTGTAATGAAATTAGTCTCTAAATAACATTTTATGGAATTTTGATGATAATTTCGAGTGTTATAGGGTTTTGAAAAATGACACTCCCATTGTTAAAGGAATCTTACGATCTTTCAGTAATATCTCGGAAACTATCATATATTTCGCAAATTTTTTTTCACTGACCTTAAGTAAATTATCATACTTTATAAAGTAACAAAATAAATGCATAAATAACACAAATTAAATATTTTTTAATAAATTTTTAAAGCTAAATGTGATGAAAAAGTGAATTATAACACTAAAAATAATTGTAACTTCAGACTGAACCGATTATTAATCGAATAGGAAATTCTTTAAAAGGAAAATAGTTCTCATTTTGTTAATATTAACTAATTTGCTTTAAATGTCATTTGAAAATATTTTAATCAGTTCAATATCATAAGTATAAGAAAATATTAAAGAGTTTTGGTATAAAATTATGATAATAAGATATTAAATTACAGAATAAGGTAACTTTTCAGCTCTGAAAATTAAACTGTTTTATTTGATTGAAAGAATTGCATATGAATATAGTATAAGGTAATGAAACAATATTTGGAATAAACATTATTTAATTTTTGATATATGAAGTACACAAGACAAACCATTTTATTGTCAAATTATTTGACCTTCAGGTCTTGGATATTTTTCACATTTTAGACTTACAATCTTTAAAGAAAATTGCACTTGCTTATTTGTGAACTTGATAAATAATAAATGCATCAAGTTAAAATTATAAAATTCGGTATGTGACCTTGATACTAAATTGGTATGTGATCTTGGTCAAAACTGTTTGTATCATAATTTGGATATAATCCATTGAAGAAAAGTCTGAATGCCAGTTTGTCTTTGTCCAAGCAAATATAATTGAACGAACGAAATTTTATATATAGTTTTATTACCCGATTTACAGATAGTAAAAAAAAACCCCTCATTGGATACAATCTATTGAAGAAAAGTCTGAATGCCAGTTTGTCTTTGTCTGCAAATATGATAACTGAACGAACGAAATTTTATATATAACCCGATATACAGATAGTTAAACAAACAAAAAAAACCACATTTCACTTTTTAAATATTATTGTAGATTTCTTTGTATAATAACGCTTTGAAGGTGAATGATAATGATAGGCAATCAGACATTTACTTTTATAAGATTTCAGTTAATTAAGATATTATAATAAAAATTGTTCTTTTAGCCCAGAAACTCGGACAGAAAATCAGCGTTCATTTAAAGCTAATGCTCTTAAACTTTGAGGAAGTAAAAACACTGAAAATTATTGTGATTAAATTAAATTTTAAATCTCACTATAAGTAAATAGCATTAATTTGGAAAGAAATATTTAAACAGAGTATGATAATGCAATAAGTTTATAGAAAAGGTCAAAGAAAATTAAAAGTAAAATTGTGCAAAATTATTAAAAAAATATGATAAAAAAGGCAAAATAAGAATCTGCGAAATGTGATTGACTTTCAGTAGTTTCATTTGAATTTTTAAATAAAATATTAAATGTTTAAATTATATGATTAATAAAATTTTATTGAAAAAATTATAATTAGGCATTAATTACTCAATTAGCCATTTATAATTAAGTCTTAGCCAAAAAAAAAAAAGGAGAAAGAAAGGAAAGATAAGAAAATGTAAGCTTTTTAAAGTTCGAATATCCACAATAATACTATCTTCCCTTCTAATGAAAAATTCTACTTTATAAAATATTGCATATGTTATACAATTTGAATAAAAATATCTTTTTGTGAAGATAAAAGGAAAACCCATTTTTTTATGAATACCGTGTGATATGAAAATTAAATCAATATTTATCTAATCGCGATATTATACTGGCTGTTAACGACAGACTTTCACGAAGAGAAGAACAATAAACCTTTACGAGTAATAAAGAATGTGTGTATGTGTGTTTCATTGGTTTCTAAAGCTTAGCCTGTTTGCTCTAGAGATGCCAAATTTGGCATAGATATACTTGAAGAAATAAAAATGAACACCTCGGAGTGATTTTTTAAAATTAAAAATTGAAACGATACTTTCATGATTTTCCCATGACAATACTCAAAAATACTCTTGTACACAGTTGATTATTAAGTTATTCAAAAATAAATAAATAATCTTTTTAATGCTATCAACTTAATTGCCAATCAATTTTTTTTCTTACATTTTGATAATTTTTCAAAAATACTTATTTTTGTGTATTTTTCAATAACTGATTTCACTCTTGCATTGAAACTGAAATCGTTTTCATTGTGTCATGAAATATTCAATTATATGATTTTCCAGTGATTCTGCGAATTATCTCTGATATTAACATGATGAATCAAAAAGTGAAATTTCATTGTCGCAAAAGATAATGTGCAATTTGAAATATAAATGCAAATATAAATGTAAATTTGCAAATTTATCCAGAAAATCTCGTTTTTAATTGCACAATGATGTCGCATGACTCGACTCCATTAGGAAGACTCATGTGCATAATAAACAGAACAGGTGTATGAGAATTAACATAATACAACATTTTTTCTTATAAATTGATGCTCAAAAATACTTTGTTGAGGGAATAATGGGCATCAAGTGATTTAGAAATAAACACAGCTTATATTTCTGATGAACCAGCCACTCGCCAAATATGACTAGTAAAAAATATGCAATGATATGCTCTAGTCCACCAGGATCGACCTACCCTACAGAGTAAGATATAAAAGGTAGTAGTAATAAAGATAATATACTGTCCTCAAACGGAAGACGTTACCAATCAATTAAAGGGATTTTTCAGATATTTTGAAGCTTTAACATATATGTTCATAATTTTTTTTTCGATTTTGCCATTTTTTTTATCTTGGTTTTATTATTTTATATTTCAATTTTTTACAACTATGCTTAAAATTTGTGAAAAAATATTTTTAATTTATAAATTAATTTCATTAATTAGTCTATTAAGATTATTTTCTTTTAGAGAGGATAAATATATTTTAGAAATAGAGTATTCAGAAATCGCATACAGATTACATGATTCTTTTAATTCTGGAAGTACTATAACCTTATAACTTTATATTCTTGAAATTTTTAATATAACTGCATATATTTTTTGGACTAAATTAATGACGAGTAATCGATTGAGTGAAAAAGAATCGATGACCGAAATGGAAAAAAAATTAAAGATAGATGCTAAATGACTAAGTTAACCATTTTTTTTCAATTTGAATGCTTTTTTCAGTGAATCATTTGCACCAATACCAGTTTACCATAGTCGAGTTATAGAGGTATCCATCCGACCATAAAAACTTTATATCATGTTGCTTAAGGTCATTCCTTGTATTTTTAACAGAATGAGTGTTTGTTTTAGAAAGAAATTCCTTCTTTTGTTACAAAATCTGATCTTTTGAAATTAGATTGACTAATAAAAAATAATTTGTTAATAAAGAATTATGATGAAATTTTGTAATTAACCTTGGAGGGCTGATCGAATAAGCGTAACACATGAAGAGTTTATTTTTTTAGTTTATAATTGAAAGGTTTATGTATCTTATTAACATAATAGTAATATATTTGTATTTATTAATTCATGAATTTCAAAAGAAACCATTCTATTTACCATAGTGGTTTCAGCTGTGAAAATAAGTAAATAAAAAGCTTAGTTATGTTTTCCATGCAGCTTGCAACAAACGAAGTTCCTGTGCTCGTGTAAGCATTCTGTCACATAGTGTTTAAACTTTGTATTTGCATTTAAACAACTCACTCCTGTGTTAAAATAGCACCGTAACCTATTACTTAGGCAAATTAAGAAGACGCATTTGTGTAAAAGCACCTCAGAAGGTTTTCCCTTATCCCATAACAAAGGAGTCAGTAAACTTTAATCTGATTTGGACGGTTGTCAAGAGCTCTCCTGCCGAGCATGAAGATGAATGGTTTTTCTTCCCGTTTTGCATTTTTCTTGCTGCTAATGGATTCCTTTTACGATTTCTTGCATTTTGGAAAGCAAGATTCTCTCTCTAATACCCATGAAGGTTTGTTTCAAGAAAAAACAATTTTTTCCAATTATGTTTAAAACCGATATGAAATTGCTTCCTCTTTTTTTTTCTTCTAAGATAGATTGCATTTGTAGCAATAAAATATTTCACTTAAACTTCGAACTGCTTGCTTATCTACGTTTTTTTTTGTAAACTAAGACTGGAATAAAGCAAACAGCCTGAATTCTGAAATTCGACTATCAAATTATTATTTCATTTTCTGATTTCGCTACTACAATTTATATGATAAGTCTTTCTTATTTTTGCCCTAAGATTTTAATTTTTCTTATATGGAACATATACGAAGAAGAAATGTATTAAAAGTCCGAAATACTTCGAGACATTAATGAATTTCATTGCTTTTTATTTCTCCAAATCTGAATGAGGTTTTGAACTGAACTAGGTTGTTTTTATATTTCAAAGTTTTATTTAATCTTATCTATAAACAAAGGATACAAGAATATTTCGGAAAGACAATTGCGTAGTTGAGGGATCTTCTTTAATGCTGATCTTTGAATGCTGATCCAGCTTAGCATACAAAGCATTCCTTGCCTTAGCCTATAAAAGCATAAAATAGAAGTTTATTGAATATTAGTCGCCTTTGTCAAGCCAGTTTGTTCGTCAAGATTATTGGGTTTTTAGGCTGTTAATTATAAATATAGGATGCATTTCTTTAAAAACCATTTCATTTTATAATTTGATAAGACTAAAATACATGAATTCAATTAAAACAGTTTACTGCAAATTACAAAATGTATAATATTACAAAATAAAAGCGGAAGTGAAAATACTACTATGCAATGAATGATTGGCCTAAGTACGTGCTTGAATGTTTTGATGGAGAGTTTGAATTCCACCATGGCATTTAAAAACATTGTTTAAAATAGTATAAAAAATTGAATTAAAACAATTATCACAGTTAAATGAAAAATTGTACGTATATGAAATTTACATCATTAAAAAGATATTTTTTTAGTTTTAAAATAATATAAAAATCATTTTTTATAAGATAATTGCTTTGGAAGATATGAGTATCGATTTCCGTAGGCAAGTCATAACGATTATGGTTAGACTTAAAATCAATATAAGGACGCCAAAACTGAAAAATTTTGGAGCGATTTCTCACCAAATATAATCGTGACAATTTTTATTGCAATTTTATAAGTCGTTTGTTAGTATTTCTCTTATACACCCAGGATTGAACACTTTAGAGAGTTTTTGGATGATTGGCGCGATTTTGAAGTGCTTGGCGAGAATCCATATATTGATCTTAAGTCTTACCTCTATTACTTATCTGCCAATGGTTAAGACTAATTTCGCACTTGAAAGAAATTTTTATATGAAATCTATTTCTTGATTTCTTTTAAATATTCTCTCCTTTGACTGAATGTCCTCATTGGTGACATAGCGAACTATCTCCGAAACACCTCTGATAATATTTTGCACCTCCTTTAATTATCTAAGCGAAGCGTTTGATTCAGTATAGCTCTAAAAATGTTCAATGAATGAAACAATCTGAAATTCGTATGACATTTTGTTTATATTTGACTGCTGCCATTCGACAATTAGTAATAAACTCGATTTCTGTGCCACGTACGTTAGCGTTTTATATTTATAGATTTTATTCAACTTAATTTTTAAATTCTTACTATACACATCTATGCATATAAAAAATTGGAAATCTCTTTGTTTGCATGAGGCGTATACAATCTTATGTCTCTAGACGAATTCGAAATAAATTTGGCTTATATATTTCTTTGCACCTTGAAGGGTGAATTATAATTAATTACATTTTAGAAAATTTGCTACAATCTCTAAAGAGCTGGAGCTATAAATATTTTCCGTTTTTTCTCCATAACTTTGAAATATATTATCAAACAAAAACTATTTTACACCGTTTTAAAATATAGAGAATTAATTTTTAATACTAATTTTATTTTTAAACAATTATTTTTCTAATTTTTCATCAATTTTGTAAATTTATTTTAAATATTCCTTTTCTATTGAAATTTTAAACCGATTTTTCTATTTAATCTCATTAACACTCGCTTGCTTTTGCCGGTGCTAGTTATTTTCTTCAAACATTCTCCATTTTTTCGTAAAATAAGTACCTTTTAACGACAACATGAAATAACATTTTTAAACTTCATCGTAATATCTTTTTCTAACTCATATTTTATCACCTTCAATTTTGTAATGCGCTTAACTTGTGAATCATATCTTTTTAATGATTGTTTATCTAGGTTTCGCTTTTAGTAGTACGTGTAATATTTAACTTATTGTTAATATAATCCTATGATTTATTTAAATATCATTTATTCAATTTCATTGGAAACAAGTTAGTAAAAAGTGACAGAATTTCTTATTATCTCTACGATGATTACTATTTGATTTCCTTGGAAGGTAAAAATAAAATGAAATTTAAAACGTACTTTAAGATTTTTTAAATTCAGTATTCTAAATAACTTCCGTTGCTTCCAAAGAAGTAAGAGCAGTATGGCTCTCTAACAAATCTGTAAACGGAGCTCAAGACAATTCCGTATTGCAATCTACAAATAATCTGGTAATGTATCTATCTGCCTTACAAATTTGCCAACTTAATGAATTTGGATGAGTGCTCACTGTCAAACAAAAGAGATTTTGATGCTCTTGATTCAATGATGGCAGCTTAATAGGTAGATTTGTTGCCCTATTTTCAAGTGACTTTCTTCAAACTTTATTTGCTGTTTCAAAGGCAACAGCAGCAGCTTAATTTAAATATATGCTTGAAAGCTTCAGTAATGTGGCAACAAGTCCGAAAGAAAATTTAACGACAGACATGCTTTGTGATATTAAAAACTTCGAAAAACAGGAGCGTAGCATGAATGAGGAAAGACCTTGCCCCTAAGAAAATGATACCCATCAAATATATCTTTCACTTGATTTGATTTTTTCGTAGTACTCTCTTTGAAGCAGTAAGTACGTAGCCTACATTTAAGAATTATTTAATAAATATATCTAGATTTATAAATAATTCGTATTTTAATAAAATAAATGAAATTACCCTTAAAGTGCCAAATCTATTGATACTGTGATAGATAAATAGTACGCTGTTTATTAAACTACAGAATTTTTGAATTCTCTGAACCCAGCTGGAATGCCACCACAAACATGGAATCTAAAAGTTACTTCACTTATTATGCTACTCGGGAATTTGATCCACTCAAATTATGTAAGGAAATTAAGCTAGCAAAGTTTATACTCAACATAATTGACGGATTTTAATTAAAAAATCGTTCTTACAAATGAATTTCTCCACTCCAAAAGCTATATTTATACCAAATTTATAGAAAACACATACATATACACGCTTATATACACGTTATTATTAGAGAAGTTTATCTGAATTTCGAGACTTTGTTGTGTTTGTGATAAGTGCTACCTATCACTAATTGTTCACTATTTTTGAACCCTTTATTAGTAGAATTTTTTATACTGTTTATTAGTTTATAGTATCCATTGTATGAACAGAAAGACTTTTCTGCTTTGTATTGTTGCATGAAAATATTTTGTATTTATAATTTATTCTTTTCATAGTCAAAAGCCTACATTAGAATCATTCTGAATATTATTAATATGAAAATACACGAATCATAATATTTTGTAATAACGGGAATGTTCTAAATTTAATATGAAGTAATGTTTTATTCATGTGAATTTATTTTAAGCTGAAAAAAAACTTAACTAAAAGCCAATTATTTCGAAGTCATTACATTTTGGTGGCTAAAAACGGTATGGTGCTGGTAAGTGATAGCCGTTTGATCCACTCAAATTATGTAAGGAAATTACGCTAGCAAAGATTATACTCAACGGAATTGATGGATTTATCTTTATTATAAATAGTTAAGGAGGCAGCGTTACATTCCGTGCATTCTTTTTGTCCCAAGTGATAGTCGTTTGAATTGAATGCTTTCAATTTCCAAAATTTGCTTTAACAGCAACAATTAATAAATCCGAAAGACAAAGTACTATTCTCTCGTTGCTAATTATGTGTTGCGTGTTCTTGTATGAGAATACTAAGTAATCTTTACATAATATATGCACTTAATGGTTAGATTGAAAATGCCATTTATCCTAAAACTTTAGAATTGTACTTATTATTATTTTGGGTTGGGAGTATTAAAACCCCTTGACAAGTATAAGAACACACACACAAATAAAAACAAACAACCGTAGGATATAAAATTATATGTGTTTTCTTTATTCTTTCATATATATAGAAGCTATAAATAGGAGTGGAGCTGCGGTACATCTGCTAGCTATATTGATGTAGCACATCGTAAAGTAAACTGGGAAACGTTGTTGTCTTGATATTCAATTTTTTGCATGATTTGAATATATGAAATTTTTAAAATATCTTTTTGATTTGTATTCATCAAATATTTATGCCATTCACATCTTATTTGAATTAAAGACAGTCAGGCCGTTGTTCAGCTAGGATTTTATTGTTTGGTGCCTGAGTTTTATAAACTTTAACGGTCAAATCTCTGAAATTCGAAAATGTCGGCATAGGATAATTTATTTCTATACACTGGAGTGCTTATATATGAAAGAAATTATTTACACTTATTCAGTAATGATTTGTCTTTTCTGAATCAAGCAATTTGGCGAAAATTTCTTTCAAGGATGGAATTACAGCGAGAATAAAAATTGCTTTTTATATTTCGTAAACAAAACTTTCATTCCAAACTAGTTGTTCGTACTTGAATGGCGTTTTAATTTGGATCAAAATAAATCTGAAAGAGTATTTTGAACAACGCCTTCGTCATTTATTAAAAAAAAGATTGAAAAAAAAATTAAAAATTAAAACGGCACTGAGTTTTTAACAATAAACCAAGTCACATTAGGAATTACGTGGATTAAAATTAGATTGCTGAAGGCACCAAGCTGTAGTGAGATAACTTTTGATCTTCCATTCGTCTGTGAAAGTTTGAACAAAAAATTCGAAAAGCTTGAATTATATGGTAAGGAGCCCATTTAGTATGAGTAGATATCGTGTTCTGAATGCATCGACATTGTTGAAATTCTGTTATCACAAAATCTGGGAGAAAGATATTCATACCATTGTCCAATAGTAGATTTTTATATAAGTACAAAAAATCAGCGAGCTTAATTTTGAAGATTTTACAGTGTTTTTCAATTTTTTGACATGTAGATATATTTACTTGTAAATCGTTGGCATCAAAGGTTTACTCAACAGGATAAGATATTTTATTTACATTATGACAAATTTCTTTCAGAGCAGCGCTATGTATTAGAGACATTTCAAATTATTTTTTATTTAGTATTCTTTTTTATATGGACTAAAATAACACTCTCCACAGCATTTTGAAGCGCATCGAAACGTTTCTGCGTTCTCTTCAATGAAAGTACTTGTGTATTATTAATATGCCATTGACGAAGAATCATTACAAAAAAAACGCATTAAAATGCAATCATTTGTGACTTTTTTTAGCAATTATTCGCCAAAATACTAGAAAATCGAATGCGTATTTGCGAGATTTTTTCCCAATCGCTTAAAAGCAAAATTGGGCACGTAACTATAATTGTAGTCACAAAATCACATACCTTCTTCTTGTGTACAGCCGACCACCCCGCTACCACTGAACGTAGCAGTATCGACAGGATTTGTTGTGGCCGACTGCTATCTTAAGCATTGTCCATCCTTGCATTGACCGATTTGTCAAACTGACATTCTCTTCGAGGTAATTGGCCACAAAGTGGTCAATTACTGTCCTTCCTACCTTATCTACAATCTCTCAAATAGTTGGTAAAAAACTGACAATTTTTGAAATCATGTCCTTCAGAGTTTTAAGATTACCTGGTACCATCAGTACTGTACTTAAGTCATTATTTATAATTTTCAGATTTTTTTCTTAACTCCGAAATTTTAATACATTCCTGTAAATAGTGGTAAACACTACCGATTCCTCCACAAATGCATTTATTTTCCAGCATTTTTCCAAATCTTTCGAAATGTGCAGGAAAACTCCCATGACCTGATGTAATTTGAATTATCAGTGTATGGTATCTTCTTATTTTTATTTCTGGATAAGGAATAAAATTGAAAGTTACTCTTCCGTTTTTGGACATATACCATCTGTCAAACCATTGCAGCTTTATTTCTTCTCTTAATTCCCATTTTAAGACACCATTTGATTTGGGGACAACCATATCAACACTCTCTTTGTGTGCCGCCAACTTTGCATATTGATCCGCCTTTTCATTATCATATAACCCAATATAGGCCTTAACCCAATTAAACTCTATCCACTTGTTAGTTTTTACACTTTTTCTTTTTTCTTTTATCGTTCATATTTCCTTATTACAATTGTGAGATGATTGTATGGCTTGTAGGACCGACAGAGAATCTGAAAAAATTTGAGCACTTCTGTCCGTTCTCCACCCTTTCACAATATTCAATGGCCATCTTTAAAGCTTGCACTTCTGCCTGGAAACTTGTGGCATGGTTCGATAATTTCACGAGACTTTTATCGATCTCTTTCCCATAGTAGTATAGTACTATTGCAGCTCCTACTTACAAAATCACATTCCACATTCCAAATATTTAATCTTCCGTTTTTGAGTTATCACATTTACATGCTTGTCAATGTGAAAATAGACAGACGATCAACCTTTGGATAGAACTGGTTTCAAATTTGAAACATATCAACACTTTAGATGTTAAATCTGTGTATAAAATTTTATCCATTTAGCTCTCTTCGTTTTGTAATTATCGTGTGAATTTTAAATCCGATAGCCGGATCGACAAATTTCCTCTGTGTGTTTTTCGGGCTCAGGGAAGTCTGAAATACTGCGATTCGTCAAAACCTAAGTTTGAATATTTTAGTAATTATAATATTTTCTCTTTTTGTATACGAGAAAATAAAAAGCCGAAGTAAACAATTTAGGAGAAAATGAAGTAGATTGAACATCAAACTTATCTGCATCTTTTGAGTAGTCGCTGAGTATGAAAATATTGTTATTTTTTTATTTATAGTAGAAGTTCTGTAGAAAGTAGTTTTTAATATTATTAGAAGGAAAGCTACAGATATAAAATTCCAATAGGCATGTTAATATTAGAATTATAAAAAAAATAAATTTTATATGCATTTTAATTTTATTTTTATTAATCCATAAATTTTCACATAATAAATTTTTGTGTTTCACAAAATTTAGAATTTATTTATTTGATTCACATTAATATTTGAGTTCGGCACGTTTTATTTAGTTTAATTTAATTCGGATTCTTCAAAATAGGCTTTTTCAATTGTAATCAAATCTCATAATTCAGAGAAATAACGACAGCAGACTATTATTACCAATATTATGTAAGCGTATGATGCAGGATATGTCGTTCTTTTGTCAATTACATGATTTTTATATTCATTGCATGTCCCTCAAATGTATCGCAGGAACACTCTAGTCTTTCCTCCTGTAATTCCAAGAAGGGTGTGACACATGGAAACAGTGTCACATCCTTCCACAAGTGGAACAAAATGCGAGCGAAGTGTTTTTCTCATTTGGAAACAGTCCAATGTAGGGTTACTACCACTGACGCCGGTCCCTATAATACCTCCTTCAACTTCATTCTTTATTTTTTTCATACCTGTCAGTTTCTTATCGTTTATCTCCCAGGGATACATTTTCAAATGGGTCGTTTCTTTGAATAATGGAATGGAGAAAGGTGTTGTCATTCGTCTCGGTTTTAATCAAATGGTAGAACATTCGTTCAGAAGTATCAAGATGTATTTCTTTTAGAGGAAGTGTTGTTTTTAAATATCGACAAAAAGAATCCTGTTTTTCAGACATTAAAATTATGTGCAAAAAGGTATATTTATAAAAGTTTGAGAACCCAAAAATTATATCATCTGTTGAATATGTTTTGAGGTATTATTAATTTAAAATACATCTGTTTTTAATATATAAGATCAAGAAATGTAAATGTTTCCCTATATTATTAATTTTGTTAGCTTTTAAAGGACATTTAGCATCAAAGCTTCTTATTTTTAAGAAAAAACATGATATCCAAACAGTATTTAATCTCAGAATTTTATTCTTAAGTATAAATCATGTAATATTTGACTCATTTGTATCAGTTGTTCGATTTTTGGAGCATGAATAAAGTAGAAGCTATTTATATCTTACTGCTCAAGATTGGAAACGTAATATGATTCATCATATTTGTATGTTTCCTAAGGGTAGATGACATAATTTATAAAGTTAACCACTTCTCTGATATGAGAGTGGAGGATGTTGTAAAAATTATCTGAATTTTTGATGAAATGTTTGAATTATAAGCGAAAATTTATTTTATCATCTTATAACATGTATTTATAATTTTTCTTGTTTTAAATATAATAATTTTAATCACCGATGGCATGCAAGAGTTTACGTAAATCATATAGAAGTGAAGCAAGGACACGAAGTATATTTATTCATTACCATATGATCACACCTTTCGATGTATAGAATGTGAAAATGCAATTATCTATTGATTGCTCATTTTAAGCTTATTTATGCTTGATGCTTCTCATTAAAAAACGAGCTACTGTAATCTCGTCAAAATATTTTAATAAAGATGCTATTCGTTCCCCCTTCAACTCCCGGGGGGGTACCTCGAAATGAGGATGAGATGCTTCCGGTATGGTGGTTGAATCTCGCCACCCTGGAGGGTACACAAAAAGGTGGGGGATCTGGCTCCTCCCATCGATGACGGGACGTACTTCCGTGGTTATCCGTGGACGGGAAAGGTTATACCGTGGCCGGTAAAGGTCCTTAGGACTCAACCACAGTTCCCGCTGGGTGTCCGGTCATTCAGTATTATTTATCAGTGTGCCTTCGGCCGGCTCGGAGAGTCAGTGATACGACCCCCCCCCCCCCCCTTCGCTTGAAATTGTAGCCTTGGACAAGCTCGTGAATGCCACGAAGACTCAGATTTTTAATTTCAGAGCCCCGCGCTTATGAGTTCTATACTTCGTCGAATAGTCAAGGAAACCTTTACTTCATTAACTGTATGGTGAGAAATACTTACGAAAGAGCCTACAAGCGAGGGATCTTTGTTGATTAATCATTAGCATACGGTTAATACACAAATACAGGAAAACCAAATATATATTATTGATGACTTTTTAACCATCGATCGGAACAAAAATTTGACATAGAAATACAATTATACTCTGAAGATCACATACTAAATTCTATTTACTTACGTCCTTGCATTTTTCAGTCAGTACATTTATATGCATGCGAAAATATAGAGTAACAAACAGTCAACTTTTTCTCAAATTTGAAACGGGTCGACACTTTAGATGATGAAACTATGAAACAAATTTCATTTACCTACATTCTTAAATTATCACATTTATATGCATGCAAAAATACAGGTAGAGGCGGTCCATTTCTTAACGGATTCGCTTATTAATCTGATGTGAATTTATTTAGATTTTAAATCTGTTTACTAAATTTTATCTCTTTAGCTTTTTACATTTTGTAATTATCATGTTTATTTGTACTCGGACTGCCGGACAGACAGACTTCCTCTTAATTGATCGTTTTTATTTTATCGTGTGAGCAGATGACAAACTTATTCCAAAAATATGTTACATATTTTTCTTTGTGTATTGAACTGAGAATATTTATTCTTTTGAAATTAAGGTAAAGAAATAATTTCATTGTACTAATCCAGTAAGATTTTGCTGGAAAAGAATGTTTTTTATTAAGTGTTTCAAATTTATGTTTTTGTCCTCAGTTTTAAAACGTTTCTTAACATCGACGGAAACGGATTTAAATACAGCGTAAAACAAGAAATTTGAAAAAATATTTTAGTATTTATTTTCAAATCTAAATATTCAATGCCTGAATTTTATAAATCTTTTTTTATTTACCGCATTTTAAAAAGTGTTTTAATACATCATTATTAACAGCAATTCAAAATATTTTCTTATAGCATTTGTTGCGTAATTACTTAGTTGCAGCGAAAATTGCGTAAATGAACCAAATCAATTGAGCTTGAGCTATTTATTTTTTGACTGTTTGCTACCAACAGAGTTGATTTACTTTTAAATTGAACATGATGTTAAGAGATCACACAAAACCAAGTTTCTCAGTAAATAAATGATTCTTTATAGATTTATTTAACTATAAAATAAATAAATACGTAGCTTTTTTCTAAAGTCCATTTAATGCAAAATGCGAACTGAATTTTTTGATGTTTATCACAAAATAATATATCCTATTTTAAAATAAGCTTAAAGTAACCATATCACTATCGCTTTTTGTATAGTTTTCTAAAATTTGTGCAGTTTTTTTTAATCATAAAACGAAAGACATCAAATTAATTGTTAATAATAACTATTCTTTCAAAATAATTTTCTCCGATTTTAATACATTTCTTCCAATATTTTTTGATTAAAAGCTTTATTTAAATCTGTTTCCGTATTACCTCTTCAGGACTCATAGCGAATATTTTTATTGTCTTCTTCGACTCAAATTTACGGCCAAAAAGTAGCGATTTCATCGGCAGACAAGAGAAAAGATCTGATGGTATCCTATCGTCGTTATTTGATAATATCTTTGTGTAGTTGTTAAACACCTATCTCTCAGTATTAGTTTTTTTTATCTCACTGACGTGTTGAAAGTTTGACGATGATGTATCAGAGTGTGATTAATCTATGATGGATCCTTTACTTTGTTCAACCTTCTGATACCACCAGAAATATTCTCATTTTTCGAATAAACAATTATATTTGAGTGCTTTTTATAACATTTTCATAGTGGAAATCGCATTGTACAATTAAGTTGTAGTGCATGTTCTTTGCTCAACTACTTTCACCATTTTAAAAAGTCGAATAATAAATTATTTAAGCGCATTAAGAAGAAATTTATTTTAAGATGATAATAAAGAATGAAATATTGAGTTATTACTAGATATTTATAAATCATGAAAATATTCCATGCTTAAAAAGTCTGTAGTCTTTTGAAGCTGGTTTTATTTCTATGTCTGTTTTACCTGTTTTTAAAAAAGTATTTTCAATATAATTCATGTCAAAGCAAACACAGAAAAAACTTCATGCATTTTTTAATAAGAAATTTAGCCTGATTCATGTGAAAATAGATTTACTAATGGGTAATTTTTTTTCAAAAACATATGAACTTTATAGACTTGGAAATTTTTCGTTTTCGATTCATTTCATGCACATTATCGTTTTTTGTTTAGTGGTCTTGTTTTAGAAATGGGAAATATAATTAAATATTCATTAGTATTTTAATTAATCTCTTTGCATGTACATCATATGCAGACGCACGTGCGCTCATAATGAAAAAGATAAATTGTTTTCACTGAACACATGAAATAGCAAACTAACTCAATTATTCAAGCGGTATTACAGATGTTCTTGAAAAAATAAAAAATAAAAATAAATTCTGAATTTTATTTTAAAAATATAAATTTTTTCCTCTATAATTTGATAAGTTTCTTATTTATACAATGGATTACAGTTAGTTTAATTTGGCTTAGCCAACCGGCCAAATTTTGCTATAGTTAAGAATGAGCTCAAAATACTTGAACTAATGTTATTTGATTTCTGGTTACGTCCCATGAATGGTTATTATTCTTCATTTACTAAATTGAAACGACGCTGACCATATCATTTTGTACAATTTATATAACAAGTTGAAAGATGAAATGTTATTGTTAGTTTTTCATTTGATAACTTTAATTAGTGCAGCATAACCAAATTGTGCTTTTTCGCCAGTAAATCTAATTTACTTAAAACTATGTAATATTTCAAACGTTTTGAAAAAGAAACGGAGTTAATGTTCTTCAATAATTTGGTAAACAGTCCCTTTTTGTTTATGCAAATAATAAACTATGAAAACTTCAGAGGAAGGGAGAAAAAACCCTTTTTACGCTTCAGAAAGTCTTCTGTGTATATGATTTAAGGAATTGATTTTATGGAAAAACTGAACCACTGCTAAATTTGATTCCTTTGTTTCAAAAAACAAGTTTTTTGATAAAAAGCTTACAAATTCAGAGCAAATTTTCTGTCCAAAAATGCAAATTAAATGCATGCATACAATGTACAAAAGGAGTGGAAACAGATATCTTTTTTTTTTTTTTACAATAGACATTTCTAAAATAAGATAGCCCTTGAAGAGTTTTTCTTTCGATTCAGCTATTTTCCAAAAAAAAAAAGAATGCAAATCTCTTTAAGATGGACTCTTCATCGATCTTCTATCGTTTCTCCTTCTATTTTTTTCTAAAGGAATAAACTTAAACCTATTGGCCGAAGAGTGGTTATAACTTATTGGGAAGCCCCACACTTGCATGAGTGGTGTCGCTAGTTTCTAAATAAAATGCGTACTTCCCGGAATTGCTACTATTTTCGTTTGGGATTGTGCCGAGAAGTTCCGTAATCCCAGGCATTCCTAATCTCTTTTCCGAAGACGGGAGTCCATCTTCCCAAATAGGATTTTACAAGGAGTTCATTCCCCAATCCCCCTCCCTTGATTTCAATCTGAGGGGCTGAGTAATTGCTGCTTCTTAGGTTTTCTTAAAAATATCAAGCTACTTTTAAAGATACACTAAAGAGTCGATTCTTTCTTTAAAGGTATTCATTGAACTTTAAATATTATTAAGAAATTGGATCTTTGAAAAAATGGTATGTCATTAAAGGTTTAAATAAGATCACTCATTAAGAATAAACAAAATAAATGGTTGTCAATCAAAAAGATGTACCGTTTCCTTTTTAATTAAAGTGAAAATATATTCCTTTTAATGCAAATATAATTGGACAGTTTTAGAAATTGCAGCTATTGTCTTTTCTTTATTTATTTAAAATTAAATACAATTTAAATAAAATGCTTGCATTTTGTCATATCACTTAAGCTCATGTCTCATCATATCACTTAAGCTCATAAAACTTATTGCACACATTACTAAATTTTCAATCCAAAATTTAGTAAATTTTGAGCTATGAAAAATGGAAGAATTTTTTTTATTGCTAAAGTTTAGCTGAATTTAAGAATTGTTTTGTAGTAATGAAATCTCGTTTCAAATCATGAACAAATAATAAGAACAACGAGAAGATGTCTGACCTTCGAAACTATATTTGATTGACATCAGGTTAGATAAATTTTTGATATTCTAAGGAAATGGCTTTCAACCTGGAACTCTCTGGTCCTGAAGAAGATTTTACCATGAAGCCACCGCGACCATTGATTGGGAAAATATTTTAAAAATTGCTCTTATAAATTCTCTAATTTTCTGTAAATCTAGACTGCAAATGTATAAAAATATTTGTCTGGGGAGGAAGAAATAGAATACTTTTGAAGTTGTTATTGGCAATTAAATAAACTGATGGAATTTTAATGAGTTTATGCATATGACTGCCAGTGCTGGTGAGCATGTTCATGGATTTCAAGATATTTTATTTTAATCTCAGTAATTAAAGAATTACGTAATAGTATGCTTAAGAGCTGAATTAAAGTCACAGAATGCCTTATGAATGGTATAAATTGTGTAGAAATCTTTTTTTTTATTTGTAAGAGAACTTTGTAGCTGGTATGCAATCTGTGAAGTCTTTGGCTGGGGCCCAAGGTTACCTTGTGAATGGTGGGAAATCTATGAAGTCTTTGGCTCAAATCCAAAATGGTCTCAAGAATGGCGTAAAATCTATGGACTCCATAGCTTTGGTGAAATTCGCAGTTTATTATTGAAAAAGGCTTACGAAGATTGTGTGGTATTATTTTTAGTTATCAAATGCAAGAGGATTGTTATTTCTTGATTTTTTTTAGTTTCTTTTTTAGATCTAAGATAACATACATTCAATTTGCAATCTAGAATTCAGAATAATTCATTTCTTCTCAATGACATGGTTTGTTATAAAATAGAGCAAAAGATAACGTTTCTCAGAAAGTTTTGTATCTAGAAAAAAATATTTTCTTTGTATTTATTTATAATCTTAAAATCTTTATAACTTTAATTGTCTTCTTTATAAAACACTTTCTGATTAAATAGAATGGCATAATTTATTGTTTATTACTAACTGCTCGAGAGCTTTGAACTTTTGATTTTGTTATGTTCTCGATTTTGATTAAGGTAGGCATTTTTTTATGTCTTTCTCAGAGTTTAGCAGGGTTTTTTTGTTTCAAGGAAATCAAGTACTTACACTTTTTAAAATTAAATTTTGTAGGTTAATATCTATTATTTTCCCCCAAAATTGAGCTTTAAAATGCTTGCATTAAAAAACAAACAAACTTCGTGTGATTTGGAATTAACAAAATATAATATGCAATATGCTTAAAACTAGAATGTTATGATGCAATTATAGAAAAATGATTCCATTAAAATGTTCTATTGTTAAAAAAATAGAAATAAAGCATAGAAATGAAAATAACCTATTGTTTTTTTTGTTAAATGTATGCTAATTCAGCATACATTTTACAAATTCTAAGTTTTGCTTAATGACGCTTAATGTAAAAAATTATTCATTAATTTATGAAAATATTAGGATTTATGACTGCTGACTCTCTACTTTTTTTGTTTAAAACTCATCTAGTTCAATATAGTGTAGCCAATTTACATTATTTGGTTATGAATTTGTTGCATTAAACGAATGATTTTTTTAAATATCATTCTTTTGAATAATAGTTTTAATTTGTTTTGATAGCTGTGGGTTTCATATTGAAACCATAAGTGTCCTGAATGATCTGTCGTAAAGGGAAAAGTGTAAGCATTTTGGAAATAAGCTTTCTTTTTTTAAAAAAAAAGATTATCAAAAAATATTTGATCATAATTACGTTATTCTAATCTACTTATATACGTCCTGAAATATGTGCCTTTTCATTGATTTAGTTATTTTTGAAGGTTTAAACAATTATAATTCTTATTCGAGTAAGTTAATGTTTTTATAATATTTTAAATTCGTGTCAGCGCTTATTGAATAGAATTGCTGTCAAATATCAAGGATTTGTAAATTAATTCGAAATGATCTAAAGGTTCATTGCATCAGTGTCGTCTCTTTTTACTATACTTCGATCTGTTACGCGACAATTCTAAGAAAAACACTGACGGCACCTGAAGAGAAGCCTTTCTGAATGCTTAGGTTTGCGGAAATAGAAGCTGTAGTCCAATTCAGCGGCTCTTCGGCGATGAGTTTGAAAGTTGCAATTCGCTGTTAAACGCATTAGGACTTGGAAAAAGAAATTCAGGATTTTTTCTTGTTTTACTTTTGCGCAAACTGCTGCTTAGTAAAAGTTTTTCATCAGGTTTCGCCGTTATTTTAACCTGAGTCGTCACATGATCAATCGAAATGTAGACAAATGCCTGATGCATCGAATCACTATTAGAAGCTACTACAAATTTTTTTCTGATTTTTCAAGTTTTCTGTCAGTTACATAATTTGAAACATCTTGACAAAGAAGATCAACTATGCATATCGAAATGAAATAAAAAAAAATGTCTAGAATTTTACTTTGCATTGAGTTTCAGGTTTGATGGGTATTGTTATATAAATATTAAAATCAAATTGAAACCCAAACATGATTTTTTTACTAGTCCATGAATTTTAGAGAGTTTATTTTCGTTAATTTCATGCACATAGATAGAAAATTTTATTTATTTATATAACAATATACGTCTTTGTTTGAAAAGGACTTAGTTTTATTAAACAATTTAAAAACGATAATGTGAAAAAAATGATTAATTCGAAACCCTAAACTTTAACACAACTTTTGACATTTCTTGCAAGGTGATATTCAGTATACATAGTAATGTGTGCAATAAGTTTTGATGTTTCAGCCTTTTCTTAGCCTTTTTTAAAATGCTACCAAAGTTAATGTGTGACAACGTCTCTCATGTTTATTGCATAATTTATAACAGCGTTAAACTTTTTTGTGTTCGATTTTTAACGTTTGTACTAGGCTTTAAATCATATTCCATAGAGTACAAAAACAATGCCTGATTGAGCCATTCGGTTGCGTTTTCTTTAAAGCTATCAGAATCTATAACAAGTGTACTATTTATGTATGCGTAGATTAAAAACTCTTTTAAAACTTCAAATTAAAATTTTTTTCATCTAATTAAGTCCACCTTTAGTATAGAGAATGATCCAACCGGAAAGTTTCTCTAGAGATTTTGTTTGTACTCTGACTCTAATGAGGGTGCTAAAAGGTAGAGTAATTAAGGGGCTTGCCACGCCTTTACGGGCTCCGAATAAGGGTGGGGCACAACAAGGAGCGCCCCATTTAATGAAAAGGGGGTGACACCCTTATAGCGCTTCATTAGGGACAGCTCGCTGAAAAGCAAACGCTCCGTTTGAGTTGTCGTGGATACTTTCTCATCATTTATTTATATACGAATAACTATAATTTTTTTATCTACACTATCTGGTACCATATTAAATTTTCTAATAAATTTTAAAGTTATTATTTTTTAATATGCTATTTTGTATTAATTGTGGGTAATTTTTCTGCTGTATCTTATTATAATAATATTTAAAATCCTTTTTCTGGAAAGTATATTTATTTCTTTAGAATATACTTATAAAAATAGATTCAGTAATTACTATTTCTTAATAACTCATTTTTATTAGTATATTAAAAGGTAGAAATTTCGTGCTTTAATTTAAAAAAAAAATTTAGACTACTATTTATATTTCATATGTAAGCTTGAGATCAGTTTTTTCACTCAATATTATTGTAAGATGGGGCTACGAGTATGAATTAAAATTCGAATATATTGATTTTATATAAATTGATTATTATCAATTATCCAAAATATTTAAATAGTGTTTATCATTGAGAATAATAAGAAGTGGGCAAATTTTTAAAACTCTGATACAGGTAAGTGAGTTAAAACTGTTTACATCTTTTCAAACTTGAAGCAAATTAAGTTAAATAACAGTGTTTGACGATGCACTACTTATACATTCCATTCAGGAGAAGTAAAATGATGCTTGTATTAGCATGATATTGAAACCGTGGAAGAGAAGAAATTAATATTCTTAAGAGTTGGGAAGATTTTATATGATTTGATATGTAAAAATATTTAAAACACTTACAATTTTTAACAATATTAATCAATCATTAACTGTGTAAATATTCTAGGCTTACCACTAGCTGAATTCCGTCGTGTTTTTTTCTTTTATGTAATCCGAAATATCATCAAGCTCATAATCTATTTAATATCTACTGGGTTTGTAAAAGTTTTGTATTAATTTTCCTTTAGACCATAGGTTTCCAAAGTGGTCCAGGTGGACCCCCAGGGGTCCATAGGAGATCACACGGGGGTCCACGTAGATGTTAAAAGAAAACAGGGTTTCACAAATTGTAAGTGGGAGTCCACGAAAAATTCTGGTTTTCGTAATAAAGAACAAAATTTTTTGGCTTGGATTTACCTATCAACGTAGGCAGATAGCACCATTCACTAGGCAGGTATTCAAAAATATTCGAGACTCAGTTCAAACACAGAATTGAATAGAACAATAGATAATAGTACAAGTGTACACCACATGTCGAGACTTGCAAAGTGCCGCCCGGGCGCCCGCTCGTCCGGGATGCTTGTTTATACCTGCAAAGGTATGAAATGCTACTTGCGCTGTGCTTGCAATCGACATTAGTATAAATACGAATGCCAAGAACAAAACGTTACTCATTTGTTTCTGGGAGTTTGAACATAAAAGTGTGACTGTGAGTGAATCGATGTTCACTATTCCAATCAGTGATAGAGTGTCCGGAAACTAAAGCACCAGATTTAAAAGAAAGTCTGATCAAATATAAAGCGGAAATTGCGTACTTAACAGATTTGTTCATAAAATTCAATGACGTTAACTTGCAGTTACAAGGGGACAGCCTTAATTTAATAAAACAAAGGGTGTAAGTCGGCTTTTCTTGGTAAATTGAAATTAATAAAGCAAAATAATAGTCTTTGCGAATTCTCCCAGTTTCCGCACTTGTCATAGATAGAATGTCCTGATGAGGATATTCAGACATACGCTCAACATTTAAATATCCTGCATGATGACTTCAAAAATAGATTTGAAGATATTCTGACGATGGAAATACCACCATGGATCATAACCCCATTTGATGAAACGGAAGAGGCGAATGTGGTATTACAAGAGGAGCTACTTGAGCTCAACACCAACGAGGCACTGAAGGTGAAATTTAAAAAAGGCTATCAAACATTTTGGCTGTAGGTAGAAATCCCCGAAAAATATCCTGGGCTGTGGGAAATTGCGAGAAAAATTTTGATAGCGTTTCCCTCCTCATATCTTGTCGAAAGCAGTTTTAGTGCCGTTACTAACCTGTTAACAATAAAAAGGAGCAGATCGAACATCACAGAACGGGGAGATTTGAGATTACTTCTTACAAAATTGAAGCCAAATATTGATAATTTGCTGTCAATTCATTAAGTATATCCGTCTCATTAAAAGTATGACTATTTTTTATTGTTGATTTACATTTCAGAGTTCATTCTTGATTTTTTATCATTTGTTGATTGTTTGTAATAATAAATGTTTATAATTTTGTATAACCACAAGTATTATTTTAATAAATAGGACACAAGAAAATGTGTTACATTTTTTTTATTCTTAATACTCCCAATTTAGGGTGAAATTTTTTAGGAGTTTTGGGAATACAGTAGAAATGTAGCAGCAGGGGGTCTACCGAAAATAGTAAAACTTTGAAAGTGGTCCACGAGAAAAAAAAGTTTGGGAACCTTCGCTTTAGACCAATAAATACTTTTACATAGGGAGATAAATCTAAAAGCGTAATTGTATTATACTACATTATACACTGGTGTGCAAAATTTAAGCAACAATGCAAATTTTAAGCAGATAGCCATGAAATTGCAGAAAAGGTGTTCTTGCGATCAGTACAATAAACACGTAATTCAAGAGAAAGGTCATGCGTATGTAAATATCGGGAACAAAACGTCACAGGCGACGTGAGCGTACGCAAAACACGCGCGGAAGGCGCGCGCAGCTCAACACTATAATAAAAGGAAGGACGGAGACGCAATTAAAGACATTCGCTGCAAGTGCACGTGAATTAATTCGGGAAATATGGCTAGCAGAAATCACCTGGACGATTTCACATGTGGAAGAATGATCAGAAAGCTGGAGGAGGGGCGTAGTGTGACCAGTGTAGCTGAAGAGTTCGGAATCAACAAAAGTGTCGTTTCGCACGCTTGGAAAACCTTCCAAACCACAGATAGAGCTGTGAGAAAGGTTGGCTGTGGCCGCCCCAGGAAAACAACTGTAGTGGATGACCGACATATCGTCCTGCAGGCGAAAAGAACCCGAAACCAGTCAGCAAGCGCCATTGCTCAGCAACTGTGTGCAGCAACGGGGCGACAAGTGTCGCGTTTAACTGTGTCCAGACGCCTTCACAAAGGTGGCCTATTTGCCCGCCGTCCTGAACGCTGCATCCCTTTGACAGTTTCCCACCGGCGGCACCGTTTAGAGTGGTGCAGGGAGCACAAAAACTGGACATCTCATCAATGGAGTCGTGTCCTCATTACAGATGAGAGTCGTTTTTGTGCCACAAGCGATTCCCAACGCCAGTTGATTTGGAGAGAGGTCGGGACACGGTTTCATCCCAGTAACATCACGGAAAGAGACCGTTTCGGTGGTCCTGGAGTTGTCGTCTGGGGAGGCATTATGATGAACGGGCGGACTGAGCTCCACGTTTTTCGACAGAGGTTCTGTAACTGGAGATCGCTATTGTCAGGAGGTGATCCTTCCCCATGTGCGTCTGTTCCGAGGTGCCATTGGATCAGACTTCGTTTTTATGGATGACAATGCACGGCCACACAGGACTCATGCTGTTGAGGAGCTCCTGGAAAGTGAAGATATCACTCGAATGGATTGATCGGCGTGCTCTCCTGATTTAAATCCGATAGAACATGTGTGGGATGCTTTGGGGAGACGCCTTGCAGCATGATTACATCCTCCTGGGAACACCCAACAATTTAAACAGATGCTGATTGAGGAATGGGCACTCTTACCTCAAGAACTGTTGGACAATCTGGTGCTGAGTATGGGGAGACGGTGCGAAGCAACCATTGCAGTAAGGGGAGGGCATATCCCATACTAAGGAACATCTGCTTTCTGTTCTTCCTCTTGGACAGACAATCATGTGTAACGATACTATGAGTACAATAAAGCCTTTTTTTGTTTGATTCCATACTGTATGCATTGTATTTATTTCTGCGCAACTATGCTTTCGTCATTCTTTCAGAACAAAATGCTGTATCTCATTTCTGAATCTCATGTCTCTCAGATGATGTCTCGTGAAGTTATGGTAAAAAACATACCTGTTGCTTAAATTTTGCACACCAGTGTATATATAT
>JAPMOR010077409.1:655857-728882 GCA_026543865.1 Argiope aurantia
GTATATATATATATATATATATATATATATATATATACACACACACATTCATAATACATATAAAGCATGTGATGTTAAAAACTGATGAAAAATTGGAATCCAACTCATTGAAAAATGGAAAGGTACGTAAAATGTTGCACTCTATGGAAAACAGGAGATAGCAACTATATAAGGTGTTCATTCTACTTAGATCGGCCAGTGTCAACATTGGATTTTCGGACCCTCTAAAATTGGATAAGAGTATCAATCAGACACTAAATCGTATTAGTGACTTTGATAAAGAAGTCGACATCCAGTGGACTTCATGTATTTTCACAAAAAGATACCTGAGGTTACCAGAGTGACAGATTTCTGTCTAGGAAATGTTCTAGGTATACACATGCCGAGGATCATCCATTGCCGTCTTCATAATGCATGCCTTTCATACTGAATCATTATATCGATGAATTTTTTGATACAATCTCCTCTTCTGAAATATTTTCTGTCCCCGATTAAATTTCTGGCCATAATCTCTCTATATATTAATAATAATAATTTAAATAGTATGAAAGATAACAAACACACGACTTTATGAGATACATATTCATTCATTATTATAAAGCCTGAATAGTTTTTTGGAAATGAAATTTTTCTAGGAGACATTGTCTTCCATATTAAAGAACCTAAACATTCGACTTTCTACGACTGCAAAAATACCTGAGAAGATTAAAGAAAAAAATTATTAAAAAAATCCCGGTTCAAAGTATTATAAAGTTTTCTCGCTGTATTTATAGAGTGCATTAGCACTTAGAGCGGATTGATGGAGGGTAAAACCATTTATATCCGAGCGACAGAGAGTGAAAAAGTCTTTCTGAAGGAATGCGCTGGATGAAAGATTGCATAATCTCGTTAAAAATCACTGTCGATGCCTTATTCCATTTTTTTTGAAAAGATAGGCATCTCTGCGAATAAAAAAAATGACATGTCTGTTCCCCTAAGAAACTGCGAAAGTGCTCTTAAAAGGATCGTAAATTATTAGAAATTTTTATTTCGTTAATTATTCAGCCTTTGGGATTCCTTAAAAATTAATTCGACCTTCATGAGATGATGTGCAAAATAAAATAAAAGAAAAATCCTATAACATGTTTTAATATTATAGTTTTTTCCCTCTTTATTGGATTGCAGTTTATGGATTAAACTACGAGAGATTTCAAAGAAATTTTTGTGTGTGTACTTTTATATCAGTAAAATTACTTGACTGGCAGAATTTTCTTAATAAAAGTTTGCAAAATCTTTTTTTAACTTCTATATTATGATTGAGTTTTATAAATATTATATTTTAGAGTTAAAAAAATTCATTTTTAAAAGGAAAAAAAAATCCATTAATCATTTTTAGTTTTAATAAATTCTTGCTCGATACGAATTTGATACATATTAAATGCTTTATGAAATGATGACGCTATGTAAAAATATATGAAACTAATATATTTTATTTTCTCATGGTAATGCATTTAAATAATGAGACAAAAAAATTAAGTAAATAAAAGAACGATATTGTTCCATGAATTACATGCGGAAGTAAATGAATGAATTACATTCTGCTGTGAACCTTCTAATCTTCTATCTTTCTTAGCTACCTTAATTTCGAAACGCGTATAATTATAGTACTAATAGTGGACCTAGTTATGGTAAATGATTGTTTTTGATGCGATTTAACCATCAATAGCATCATTTAAGATATAAATGAGGAAAAGGATTGGTAAACTGCTAAATTAGCTCTTCGACATCAAGAATGGTAAAAGATATGGAATAAAAGCCTGTTAGAAAGTTGTAAAGTACATTTTTTGAACATTGATATTAAGAATAGAATATTTTAAATGTGCATTATTTGTCACAATTTACATAATTACAATGCTAAGGCACGCAAATAGGTACACTTACACTCTTCTTACATTAGTCTGTCTAATTTGACATTAAACTCATATAATTTTCTTGCTCATCATGACATATATAATGTGCAAAGGGACACGATAGCAGATGACACACTAGCATATCTATCGTAATATCGTAAAGGCACAGCAATTTTAATTGAGAATAGTATACATCTGATATTGAAGTAGTTCCATAAGATAAGATTCAATCCTGCCAAGTTAGTGTAAGGTACAGGTTACTCTTTGCAAATATTATTTCAGATTATTTGTTGTTTAAATGCCTGAACCAGTTTTTTTTATGGTTTGTATGAAGACGCGCCGTCATTTTGTAATCATGCATTTCAGAGTTTCGGTGAACCAGGGGGCAACTCATAAATGAGGATTAGAAGCTTCTGACATGGTGGTCGGTTCATCAACCGGGTGGGTACAGAAAATGGTGTGGGGTTGACTAACCCCTGTCGATGACGGGACGTGCTCCCCACGGATGGCCCCTAGGGTTTCACCTCAGTTTCCTCCAATATTGTCGCGAAGGTCAGATTTTTCCGTGTGCCTCAGGTAGGGAGGAGGGGGTTGAGTAGTCAACCTGTGATACCTCTCCTTAAAATAATTCAATAGAAGATATTACGCGTCTGGTGGATGGTAATATCTCATTACACTGGGTTAAATCCCACATTGGCATCAAAAGTAATAAACTAGTTGATTAGGTTGTCAAAGATGCTTCATTTTAATCTGCTATAGACTATTACTTTGGAGAATTTGAATAAACAATAAAAACTCATCCTCTTAAAACTCCCATCGATAAATGGTAATAAAGATGGGAAAATAATGATGAAGTCAACTTTACCATTATTAGTTTCTTTTCTAAGGTCAAAAGAAGTATATGTTTTGTTAATAAATATTTAGCCCAATTCACGACAAACTATGGATTTTGCCCACATTATTTTAAAGTATCTAATTTCGGAAACTGTAGTTGTAGATGAGGTGATGATTATGATAACATTCCATACTACATTTTTCATTGTCCTATTCTTCACCATTTGAAAAAGGTTTATTAAATCTCAACAAAATATTTCCCAAATTTTATCAAATAAAAAAAAATCAGCTTCAGACTCTCAAACTCTCTTATATTTCCTGTATCACAATGAATTTTTTTTTTTCCGGATTTTCCAAATTTGCAGGATTTTCCAAATGGAATAATAATAATATATTCTCGCTTGTTTCCTATTTAAACTAATCTTCCTTATTTTGGATTCTTTCCTCGTGGGAGTCATATGCTATTTTACTGCAAAGACAAAAAGATTTTTTTTGTCCGTTGTGCCTTGTTGTATACCATTTTTGCATTCCTCTTATTACTTCAAGTATTAAAGCTTTTTTAACAGAGCCAATTTTAAATTGGATTCAACTATTCCTGAGCCTTTCAAAGTATGCTTAGGGAAAGTCTTGTTAGAAGTGGGCAGTATTTTGTGAGTACAAGAAAAAAAATGCAAAATGAGAGCTTTTTCTAGTATTTTTTCCTGAGCACGGATTCTACTTAAAATTGAACGAATGTATAAATTTTTTTTATTGTTTATATTTTTTATATTTCTTTCTTATTTTTTTATATTTTTTCTTTTACCTTTAAAATTCTTTTATTTTCTTTTTATTTTTCCCTATTTATTTTTCTGTTTCCTAAATTTAAATCGAGTACCTTTGATATATTTTATTATTTACGAATTACGTTTAAATGACACTATTAACTATGTAATATTATGTAGGCTCTTCAACTTTAGCCTTTCAAACCTTCTTCACGTTTTCTTTATATTCCTATCCCTTTATTTTTTTTGTTCTAACTTTTTTTTTATCATCTTTGTCTGTCTTTAGCTTCTGTTGAATCTGGCACAAAGGTACATGAAAGATTTTTTAGAATGTTTAATGATTAGAATGTTTTTTTAAATTTTATTTATACGTTCTTTACCGGCGTAATATCACTTTTGGCATACACCTAATCACCATCAGAATACTTATACTTATACATATTTACTTCTAAAACAGTGAATTTTATAATTGCATACATGAAATGCAGAGAAGTTGATTTATGCTTTTCATAGATTACTAAAAAATATATTGAGTTATGAAACTTTCACTATTGATATATGCCATCACCAAACAAATTAGAAAAAATGTGAAAGTTTCAAACATTTAGTTAATTATCATATTCATTAGCATTTGCTAAATTATTACAGAACGCAAAATGCCAAAGTTATATTAGAAATATATTATGCCATAGATGAAACAACCTTTACATAATACTCCTAAAATAATACTGAAAATGCACCGATAATAGATTAGTTTTAGGAGTATGATTGTTCCTCTTTTTACTTTACATTCCTGCATATATTTTGAATATCAAATTCAATTAACTAAGTAATTCATTTACATAAGCCCCTCGCGAACTTTCCTTCCACTTATTTATCTCTGGGAAGGTTTTTTGAACCGGGATAAGCAGATAACTTGAATGAATGTGAGATAATATTTTCATAGAGAAAAATGCAGTTTTGCGCGCAGTGCAAAATGCAGTTTTACATCTACAGATATATGAAGAATACAGACAATGAAAATAATGAAATAGATTATGTCATAAATTCTATTCATTTACTAAAATTTTCTTTTTTTAAAAAACTGAACGATTGAGTTGAATTTAAAACAAAAGAAATGACGTTTTACTTTGTAAATTCATGTATTTAAACATAGTTATAAATAGAAATTTTAATTAAATATAATATGCGAATACTAAACAACGGAATTTTCAGGCCTAGAAATTTCTTTTACAAAAAGAAATCTTAACCAAAAAAAATGCTTTGTTTTTTTAAATATAATTTGGATAAGTAAGAAATCTACATCTACAGATATATGAAGAATTTGTCTGTGTTACAGTTTCAAATAAATGTAACGACATCCAGAATATTCATTTAAACGAATTTCAGAAATAATAACAAATAAATATGCATAACGTAATGTAATAATATTTTACTCTAAAATAGTATATTGATGAAACTCGTAGTTCAAATGTTAAAAAAGATTTTGCAAACTTTTATTTAGAAAATTCCGTCTATCAAGTAAAAGTACACACACAAAAATTTATTTAGTTAAAAAAAGTATAAATGAAAAAATGTATTTATTATAATGAAATAATAACAAATAAAATATGAAAGAGCACCGCAAGATTAACAATAATTACCAAGAACCTTAGTCTTAATTCATCCAAAATGCCAGACGAAATTTACAAAATAAATCTGCTACAGAAACGGCGCTGAAAAATATTTCTCCGAAAAGAACCTGAGACTTCTTTTAACTCACAGCCAAAACTCAAAATAGTATCTTATGTTTTGTTTAAAAGCGGCTAATCACAGGTAGCTTGGTTTCTTAGAGGGTGCTTTGCAAACCACAAAATTTAATATGTGGGGTATTGGAACATTTTATTATTGCCATTGTATATTTAATATTGTTAAAGAATGATGCAGGTCAGTTCAGATGGATTTATGCCTTATCCTTTCTAGGGCCATGGGAAGTATGCTTCCCACCAAATTCTTCAATCTTTGTATAAAGTTAAGTTAATTAACATAAGTTGTGACAAATTTTTCGATAAGACAATCATAGAAACTGCAGTTCCTTATCTCACACAAAATGATGTGACTTGATTTGTTACTTAAATATTAATAACCGAATTAATTAATTAATAAAATTAAATTTATCTAACAAGCTAAATGAATCACGTTTCTTAAGCCAGTCTCAATACTAAGAATATTTTAATATGCCATGACTAGAAAAAAATGTCCTTTCAAAGGATTCATCTCGAAATCTGGGAGAATCGATCACATTGCAGTCATGAGAAAGCACAAATAAAAATAAATAAAGGTGATGTGCCAGATTTCTGTGAACTCTGTCGATCTCATATTAAAGCTCAAAGAACAGTATTTCGAAATGGAAATGCAGAGTTTTAAAAGCAATTGCATTCGCACGGCATTTAATAAGTACTGGTTACTTAACATAATGATTTTTTTTAATTTTTAATGTATATGAAGTAAAGCAAAATTCAGTGTCCAACATACTTTTATGCTTAAATAGAATTTTTAATGGAATATTCTATCGATTAGCAATCATCATGTTATCATTAATATAAGTTTTAAAAATGATTTCTGCACGCCTCTCATGAGAAGTATAAAAATTCTACAATTTATAAAATATTTTCAACTTTCATTTATTTAAAATAAAATTTTTTTGGTGTTTTTATAAAAACTGTAGAAACTAGAAAGTACCATAGCAGAGATTTTTGTTAGTGCGACAGATCTTTTTCTATCATCTATACTTATAATAAAGCTCAATGTGTGTGTGTGTTGGCGCTCTACAGGCCATACCATTCAACCTACAGCTACCAAATTTGGCACGTGTATACCTTGGAGGCCGGGAATGTGCACCTGGGAGTTATTTTTTAATTAGAATTTTATTTATTTAAAAATTAAGCGAAATTTTGGCGTGTTTCTGCTATAACTTACAAAAATATTACCGCACAAAAAAGATTAAACATTTATCTTTTAAATGATACCAATGTTTTAAACTTAAAATTAAATTTCCATTTTTAATGAATTTTTGAATAAATATTTTAATTAAATTTTTCAACAATTTTTTTCGTACAAAATAAAAATTAATATTACGCACGTTTCGCATTCATATGAAAAAATTAGCTTTTTTCAAAGTGTTGCCATCACATTGATTAAAGCTCCAATTAAAAATAAATTAAATCTTTTTAGAAATGAAATCTGCAAAAATATAATTTTTGGCACGTATTTGTAGGAAATGAAACAAATATGAAATATTATTTTTTCTAGAAAACTAAATTGAAGAAAAATTATTTTATGATCTTTTACTCTCTCTATACAGGGGGTTTATTTAGTCCCGGACACATTTTGATGTTTAATGACTCATAAAATAATGAAGATATAAACAAACTTATGGCATTTATTGATGGAATAACTCATATATTTTCCTTTTCAGGTTTGAATATTTTTACTTTTGTAAATATCGTCTGCGCGTGTGGTTAATTTCAGATAATTTCATTTTCCAGTCTAAATATCTGTACTTTTCTAAATATAGTCTGCTTATTCATTGCATTTTTCTCTCTTTTGTTTTTGGCAACTATTGAAATGTTATGTTTACTTTTGATGTGTTTGTTCTATGAGTACTTATAATAAAACTTATTGTGTGTGTGTGTGTGTTGGCGCTCTACAGGACAGACCATTCAATCTACAGTTACCAAATTTGGCACGTGTATACCATGGAGGCCGGGAATGTGCACCTGGGGGTTATTTTTTCAAATTTGAAATTAAAACTTTATTTATTTAAAAATTAAGCGAAATTTTGGCGTGTTTCTTCTATAACTTCCGAAAATATTACCGAACAAAAAAGTTTTTACATGAAGTTAAAGATCAAAAATTTATCTTTAAAATGATACCAATGTTTTAACCTTAAAATTAAATTTCTATTTTTAATGAATTTTTTTAATAAATATTTTAAATATATTTTTCAACAATTTTTTTTCGTACAAAATAAAAATAAAATTTCAGCTGCTCGAGCACGTTTCGTATTCATGGGAAAAAATTAGCTTTTTTCAAAGTGTTGCCATCACATTGATTAACGCTCCAACTAAAAATAAATTAAATCTTTTTGGAATTAAAATCTGCAAAAATATAATTTTCGGCACGTGTCTGTAGGAAAGGAAACATATGAAATATTATTTTTTCTAAACCTTTAGTAAGTCACTCATCTGCTAAAATGGTCTAAATGGAAAATGATTATATTTTATGTAACTTAATTTAATAAATGCTTTAATAAATAACGAATTTTTGATTTTACATTAAGCTTCTGCTGTGGAAATTACGAATAACAAAATGTTCTTGAAACACTAATATTTTAAATAAAAAGAGTTAATTTCCAATCAACTAAATCAATCACTTAAATTGACTGATTTATGAAAATTTGAATAACACTATTCAATAAAAAAAGGATAATTTT
Organism: Argiope aurantia; assembly: GCA_026543865.1. NCBI lineage: Eukaryota > Metazoa > Arthropoda > Arachnida > Araneae > Araneidae > Argiope > Argiope aurantia. Next base: position 663,816 of record JAPMOR010077409.1, read on the forward strand.
AGATTTTTCATCGATCGTTTCAAAGAAAATAAGCCAATCAGCACGCACGTTTCTCAAGATTAATTGGTCTAAGATTATGAAAATGTTGAGTTTTTCTAAATTTTTAACATTCGAAACTTCATAAATAAGTCTTAGTTGATCGTGGAAAACAGACACATTCGTTCATTTATTTAAAATTTGGTGTGTCCAGGATATTTCCCAGAATATGATACCTTATTGCATTAAATTAAGACTTCATAATTTTTGAAATATATTTATAGGCCGGAAAAAAATATTATTATTGATTTCATTTCAATCCTTTTGAAAACAAAACTAAAAACTGAATTTTATGCTGAATCTGAGAATTTTTTGTTGAATTATTGTTTTAGATATTACATAAATTATGAAAAATATTTTGCAGTTCACATAAGACTTAAATACCAAGCGATTCTGTTTGCAATACTCATATTCAGTAATAATAATAATAAATAAATAACAATAAAGATGATACATAAAATAAAACCCTTGGTTTTATTTAAAAATATCTTTATATTAATTGCAATTTCATCATTTCCACTTTAAATTAAAGTTGAAGTTTTACCGGAACTGACAACAAATTAGCGAAATATATATAGTAAATTGAAAGAAACGATCTAAACAACAGTATAAGTTTGGTATGACTATCAAAATGTGAAGATTAAAAATGTTTTGTTTGAGAATCTATTAAGACTAGTTACTTAAAATGTTTAATTGAAAATTGTAGTGAGCGGTAATACTGACGAAACGGCTGGTCGCCAAAGGCGGCTAGTATGCAATGAATACCAAAGAAACCAATTCACTGTAGCCTTTTAGACAGTTCTGGGATTCTTATGCAATAAGCAGTGTTTCTTTAATTTGTACGCAATAGAAGAGTTACGTCTGTCTCAACGCCGGTTGAATGGCTTTAAATTCCGCTAAAAATATTATTAACGTTATTGTTAATTATTAGGCAATGGAATTTTAAAATGAGATTTCAGATTATAAATAGCATAAATCAAAGCTAATATCTTTTAGATTAGGCTCTTATTACGCGGTATTAATTATTTTAGAATTTAAATGTATCCCCTGTATGATATTATATGGAAATATCACAGCATGACTAATAAGAATTCAATTTTAATGATAGCAGCTCATGTAAATCTGTCTTAAAAATTACTTTTTAGAAAACTTATCTCTTAATCTATAAATTAGTTTTTCTTCATTTTTCAATATAAAAGTAAAAAGTAAAATAACATTTTGTTTTATTTTTTATAGACTTGAACAAATATTTGTCGATAAGATAGAACTTTAAAGTAAAACTCCGTGGTTTTGAGTGCTCTGAAATTTTAATTTACAAGGACTTTTTTGAAAAGGGATTTTAATATATAAAAATTCAAGAAAAAATATTACATTATGAGAACTCTTGCTATTTCATTCGTATTCCAGAAAATGTTTAATGCTTCTCGTTACTCAAAAGAAATATATTTAAATTAACAATTATTATAATGGCAATCTGCTTGTTTTATCTTTTCTTGCAGTGCATGTAAGCAGTAAATTAAATGCATTTTATATAACTTTGAGTGTTCAGAAGTCTTTCGAATTAATCTGCATCCGATGTTATAATATTTTAGCTAAATAGTATAATTAAAAAATTTTCACGACCATATTTAATAAATTTCTTTTCCATACTATTAAAATAATATTTTTAATGAAGTCTTGAGTGTAATTTGATAATTTTTAAATCAAAACTTAAAATTTAAAAGTTGTAATGTAATACGTCTGATGTCGATTAATTTTACTGGAAAAATTTAAGAGATAATCTCCTGAAGAATAATCTCTCTATTTACAAGTTGAACAGAAAATTATTTTCAAACGCTATAATAATTGCAAAGTGTGGGCATTCTTTTCAAGGAGCAACATTAAGGAAATTAGATTTATAAAATAAAATTATTAATAGGAATGATTAAATATTAAAAACAATTAGAACAAAAGGATTTCACAATGCTTGAAAAAATTTATTCTCTAAGGCAATTTTGCCCGGAGATTGGCGTCCTGTTGTCTAGTTAAAAGGAGGTCAACTACAGCTGTGTGAATCGCGATTCCTACATCGAAATTCGGATGTCCTCATAGATCAATACTTAAAGTATTATCTCTTCTCTATGAGAGAATCTAAACAGAGGCCATTTTTCTTTTTGATTTTCATAAATGTTACTTCCTATAGATAAAACGTCCCTTTGTGTCTTTCAATAATCTTAATTAATGTTTCAGAATATTATGATTCTGTAACAATTGATGCGTATTTTCTATCTTCCATGGAGTATATTATTCTAGTCCAGAAATTATTCTATTGTTGCACCCGAAAATATATGGTTATTTATACTTTGTTAAATACAATGAAGACTTCGCTATGCGATGATGGCTTTGTAAATTCACTTTATGAAAGTTGGTCAGTGCTTATAATCATCATGAAATACAGAATAATTTGGTGCTCTGTCTCATTTAGTTAAAGTGCACTGCAGTGCCTTAGCACAAACATCTTCAACACGGATTATTCAGTTTTCAACACATCGATATTTCTCATTGTAACTCATGATTTAAAGGTTCGATCTATAAATCAATTCCTGCATGTGCGAAAAATTACATTTTTTATTGCTTGATTTAATTATTGATGTAAATACTGAAAACATTACATGTTCATAGTCGATTTTGTATAGTTTTGAAGTTTTATTAGCTATATTTAGTAAAAGAATTCTAACTTATAGGCATTTAAAAAAACCCTTCTATACTTCTGCGACTAGAAATTATTGAATTATAAAGCTCTGAATCTACTGTTTTAGACGATTTTAGGCCATTTAAACAGACACCTTGATGAAGATCTACGAAAGAAATGTGTTTTACGGTCTGCAATTATTGTTCATTGTCTAAATTAATAAAATTCAAACTTTCATAAATTACATCAAATGCATCATCATATATTTTTTTGTTTGAAGTATTATTATGTCAACAGCATTTTGCCAGTCATTATTAATACGGTTAATACAGCCTGCGAACTGAATTAAAACTTAAATTCATAATAATTTTTCATTACTATATTTATAAATTCAAATAATATAACTTTTTACTTCATTTAGACCATTTTTCCAATTGAATGTGTATATCTAATAACTTTTACGCAACAATTTAAGGTAGTTTAAGCTAAAACTATTATATCTGGAAACGGTTGTAAAAGCTGAGCAACCCGGAAATTAAAGTGTTTTTTTTCAACATTGGATTTAAGTTATTAGTTTTATAAACGCTAATTATATATATCTATACTTATAATAAAGCTCAATGTGTGTGTGTGTGTGTGTGTTGGCGCTCTACAGGCCAGACCATTCAACCTACAGCTACCAAATTAGGCACGTGTATACCATGGATGCCGAGAATGTGCATCTAGGGGTTATTTTTTCGAATTTTTAATTAGAATTTTATTTATTTAAAAATTAAGCGACATTTTGGCGTGTTTCTGCTATAACTTCCGAAAACATTACCGCACAAAAAAGATTTAGATCAAAAATTTATCTTTTAAATGATACCAATGTTTTAACCTTAAAATTAAATTTCTATTTTTAATGAATTTTTTTAATAAATATTTTAAATATATTTTTCAACAATTTTTTTTCGTACAAAATAAAAATAAAATTTAAGCTGCGTTTACGTTTCGTATTCATGGGAAAAAATTAGCTTTTTTCAAAGTGTTGCCATCACGTTGATTAAAGCTCCAACTAAAAATAAATTAAATTTTTTTGGAAATGAAATCTGCAAAAATATAATTTTCAGCACGTGTCTGTAGGAAATAAAACAAATATGAAATATTATTTTTTCAAGAAAATCAAGAAAAATTCATATACCAAGAAAAATTATTTTATGATCTTTCACACTCTCTATATTATTAATCCAATAAATCAGTTTTATTTTAAGGCAAGTTTTGTTTAATATGAACATGATATCTATTTAAATCAGGGCCACACAGCTAATTTGAAAACCTTTAGTAAGACACAGATCTGATAAAATGGTCTATATGTAAAATGATTATATTTTATGTAACTTGATTCAATAAATGCTCTAATAAATAACGAATTTTTGATTTTACATAAAGCATCTGCTGTGGAATTCACGATTAACAAAATGTTCTTGAAACACTAATATTTTAAATAAAAAGAGTTAATTTCCAATCAACTAAATCAATCACTTAAACTGACTAATTTATGAAAATTTGAATATCACTATTCAATAAAAAAAAGGATAATTTTAGATTTTTCATCGATTGTTTCAAAGAAAATACGCCAATCAGCACGCACGTTTCTCAAGATTAATTGACCTAAGATTATGAAAATGTTGAGTTTTTCTAAATTTTTAACATTCGAAACTTCATAAATAAGTCTTAGTTGATCGTGGAAAATAGAAACATTCATTCATTTATTTAAAATTTGGTGTGTCCAGAATATTTCTCAGAATATGATACCTTACTGCATTAAATTTAGACTTCATAATTTTTGAAATATATTTATAGGCCGAAACAAAATATTATTATTGATTTCATTTCAATCCTCTTGAAAGCAAATCTAAAAACTGAATTTTATGCTCAATCTGAGAAGTTTGTGTTGAATTATTCTTTGAGATATTACATAAATTATGAAAAATATTTTGTAGTTCACATAAGACTTTAATACCGAGTGATTCTGTTTGCAATACTCATATTCAATAATAATAATTATAAATAAATAACAATAAAGATGATAAATAAAATAAAACGATTGGTTTTATTAAAAAATATCTTTATATTAATTGCAATTTCATCATTTCCACTTCAAATCAAAGTTGAAGTTTTACCGGAAATGACAACAAATTATCAAAATATATATAGTAAATTGAACGAAACGATCTAGTAATGGAATCGTTTAAAAATATTCGGTTATGAAGTGCATTTTATAAGTATTTTTAATATGGATTTTTATTGACATAATATGATAAACTGCAACGAGGAAATTGAAAAAAAAAAGACAGAAGAAATTGAAAAGAATTTAACTATTCTGTTGATGGCAAAGCAATTTAAATATGATTCTGAGTGATTCTTAGCTTCGTAATTTGAGTTTTTTAAATCACAGAATGTAATCGAAAATATCTATTTTAAAAGAATAGGAAGTTTTTATATGAATTTATTTACAATAAATCGATGTGTGATTTCATATTACCGATAAATTATTAATTTGCTTCAGATTGAGTAAAAATTTGGCAAAATAAAAGAAGAAATAATCTTGCAAATTCTATTTATTTTTAATCGAAGAATATATCATTGCGAATTTGTTATACTACTTTCCTGTACAGTTTGTCTCTTAGTAAAGAAGAGAAGACAGGTATTTTATTGAATACTGTAAGTATGTCAAATCAATGACTTCTGGTCTTGGCAAAAATCTTGTCAACCATTTATCGACTTGGCGATTTTGGTAAAAAAAATAAGGTTCTGGGAGTTGTTAGAATTATGGCGATATTTATGTTCTTCTGGTTTTTTTTTATTACTAGAATTTCTATGGCTTGTCGGAGAACTAAATGAACCAAAAGGATAAAACAATTTAAATGAAATTCTCTTTTTGGAATGTTGATTGCACAGCGAGCTCTTTGGCTGAGCTCTAAGCCCTTCGCGTTGTTTAATAACAATTTTTTTTCTTCTTATGTGTAATTGAATCCTGCAAATGTTGCTTTGAGTATTTCTTTTTTTCTTATGGAATAAAGCATCGTTTCCCATTAATGAGCTTATAGGACTTTTTAAAATACATTCACTGGAGGATTTCTGTAACGATATCAATATTTTTTTTTGAATTTATAAATGATAAATCTTTATTAAAAATTTGCAAAATACTTTGAAAATTTTCAATTAGAGAGACGATTTTTTTATAGAATGCATAAAAATATATCTTTATTCATGAAATATTGACTCAATGTTCCCGATATTTTTAAAATAGGTGCGAAATTGTCCAGTTGATGTGGGATGGATTAGTTATATTAATTCTCCGTTTTGGAGTTATATAAAAGGCAGTGGGAATTTTCTTCATATTTTCAAAAATTCAATCAGATGAAGATACTCTTGAAGGTATATGACTCTCCAAATTTTCACATCATATAAAAGGGAATTTTGAACCTGATGAGAAGTTTAGCCTTATGTTAGGTCATTTTTAAAAAAATAAAATCGGGTTTTAAACATGAGATTTTCTGGCATCAAAACCAAGACTTTGAAAAAGAGAAAGTCACAGCGACATAATGAACGATGAAATCTTCTGAAACTTTATGAATTACAATTTTTTTTTGGCTTGTTTGACAGAGTAACCTTTGATGGTTCAGCTTTCACTTAATAAGCTGTCATGTAAAAAAAAATATCTTAATTTAATTTTTATTTATTAAAAATTTATCAGCATTTCAACTTTAATTTTACTTTTTTGAATTTTAAATACATTATTATAATTATTTTATTAAATTAAGAATTGAATTGGCCTTAAACTGATTCGCATTTGCTTTAGAAATTGTTGATCTGTAAAAAAGCATGAAAATATGAAAAAAAAATCTTCTAATTCTTTATCAGCATTATATACGCGTATATGATGAAATTTTAAAACAAAACTCTTTACTGGTATGATTTTTCAGATGATTTCTCAGGTCTAATCCTTTACAGTCTGTCTATTTATATTTCTTTCTTATCTACTCCTGCAAAGTTATAAAAAATGTTATGCCTGCAGTGCTGCAACATCTTTCATCTAAAGCGTCGGATTTAATGCACCCTCTGTGTTTAATGAATCGATTCGTAGATCAAGATTTAGTACTGCTGACAATGAGCATACGTTAATAAAACGTGATCGAAACACCTAACTCTACGCTCTTCTTTATACATTGTGGACATGACGACAAGAATTTCAATAAAGACTTTTATCTCCTTCCTGTAGTTTCAGAAAGCTATTTTTATACCTCTTACTATCCAGTAGAAAACGTTGGGTTAAAGTAAAAGAATAAATAAAAAAAAGGAAAGAAATTGCATTCGGTGCATGGAATAGAAGCTTCGGAAAGTTCTTTGAAAACTCCCCTCATCGTAAAACTAAGCTTAAAAGTCGAAGGAATTGCAGCAGTGTTCTGCAGTACTTCACTACATCTAAGGGGGGAGTCGTTTCCCTATAATTCTTTGAAAGTCTCTTTTTTCTTTATTTTATTGTTTGAAAGAAAATAAAAACTCAATTATGGAATTTTAATTATAACTGAGAACTGACTATTGAATTGTTTTATTCATATTTATTTTCATTTTACTTAAAAAAATTTCTCTGATTGTTTGCTGTGAATTTTCTTGAAGAAGATGGTTCAATTGCCCTTTCCCCCCTTCTTCCTTTGAAGTGCAAAAATCAACGATTGGTAGTACTTTGAGATATTTTTCCCTCTCCGTTTATAGCACAAGTCCACACTTTATCCTACTATCTCTCACTCTAGAAAGTATCTCTTATATAGGGATGAGAAGTTGCCATCGTTTCCCGATGTGTGGAAGAATGGCATGGGTTTGAGCAACCTCCATACTGAAGTTCAATCGTACTTCCTTCGTGAGGGATGAGGGCATAAATTGCATTTTAATGAGGGCTATAATATATTCATCTTATCGTCAGACTATATTGTCGCAATTGCTTCATCTTTCCGTTCACTACGGACGCATTAGCATGGTGGCGATAGCTTTTTTTTCTGGTTAATATCTTTATAGAATGCAAAAAGTAAATAGTATCGAAAAGTTTAGTTTTTATACAATATAATTGAGATTCTATTTTAATGATCTGAAAATTCACAAGAATCGCTTAAACTTTATAAAAAAATCAAAATATGCTGTCTTTTTATAAATTATCTTTGAAATAATATAAATTGTTTTAACAATGCATTTTATCTCTGTAAGAATTTTTAAATTTAAGAAAAGGCGTCAATGAATTATTATTCAATTTCATATTTTTTATTTTATATTAAAGTTTATGTATTTAATATTTCACAACAAAATAGCCTTTAGAATTATTGAAACAATAAGTTTATCTTTATATTTGTAAAGTTTAAAGAAATAGAGGACCAGTTATCCTGGTGTGAACCTGAACTAGGTACCTGAAACTAAATATTTATAAATTGAATGTTACATGTAAACATGGTATAAAATATGGTAACTTTCTATTACATAGTATAAAGAAGGAAAATTATATCTAGAAAAAAAACGTTCGAACTCGCCTTATTCTTTTTAAGGATCAGGGCCGTTACCACTACTAGAACAACTTGTAGTAGTATTTAGTAGCGAAGAAAAAAATATAGATATATTTTTATATTGAAGATTTCATTTTAAATAATCGTAGAATTAAACTTCGCAAAATATTTTATGTATTCATTTTTTTAAGTTGTGAAATTTTTATTCATAATCAATTAAAAACAATATTTGTAGGCGCATAGATAACTAATCAGATTATATGAATCCTGTTCCCAGATAGTACCACTATACAGGCCGGTTTAGATGAGAGGGTTTCTGGGAGATCCGAAGTAACACAATACAGGCCAATTTCTAAGAGAAGTTTGGGAGTTATTAGAATGTACAGTGAAAAAGTGTGGTACTTAAGGATTGTCCTATTAAAATTTTGAAATCTGGTTTTCTAGAAGCTTGAGGTTTAAAAAGTGAATCATAGGTACAGTGTTTTTGTATGATGAGAAATTAGAGATTGTCTCGGTAATTATTGATATCGATTATTTCGAGAATTGTTGTGCTCTCATAATCTAATTTCTTGGGCTTTTGCTTTCATTCTGTAGCCGATTAATTGAATGTCCTGAATCGTCAATGTTCTTTGAACTCACATGAACAAATTAAACAAGTGACATCATGAATTTAAGTTAACCTCTCTTTTTAATTTCTTTCAGTTCTCTTTCGTCAAAGATGTCATTAAGATGTATAAAAAACTAACAGAGACAAAGGATTAGCAGAATTATTGATAATAAGTCTCAATTCACTTTTAACAGTTTTCTTGATGCACTTAATGGTTAGTGTAGCTTTAGCTTTATCTGCACGATCATTTTCAAAACTGAAAATAATAAAATTCTGTTTTTGAAGCACTATGAGGAAGACACAATAGTTTAGATTTGAGATTTTTTTGTGTTAAATCAAGAATAATTGAACTCAAGAAATTAAATTTAATGAAATAATTAATAAATTTCTTCCTTAACAATATGAAAACGGTACTTTTTAAAAATGCAAATGTAAGAATAAATTATTTCGAATAATTCGTTAATAAACATTTTAGTTTAATTATATTAAAATATTTTTTATATGACATTATATAGCTTCTGATATTATATTCTTTTTAATTTAATTGACTTCAACAAAAACGATAAGAAAAATTTTGTTCCCGTGTGACATATTTTTTAATCCTATTTATATGTAGTTTATTCCTGTTTTATTCGTGCATTCATTAACGAGATATTTATCGAAAAGAAATTTCATTTGATTAAAGTATAGAAATCTAATAATTCAGAAAATGATTAAGTCATAATTAAAAAAAAGATAAAATTTGAGAATAACAATAAAAATGGGGAGGGGACGTCATTTTCTGCTGCTCCGTGATTTCCAGATATCTATTTAAGATGTTAAGTAGTGGTTCTTTTTCTAAACTCATCTGCTTTCAAAAAGCTCCAGAAGAATAATTTATAAACATTTTTGAATATTAGATATATTTATCTTCTACTTATGAACTCTTTAAAATCGAGGTATTATTAAATCTGCTATATAATGAACAGATCGGAAATACGAAGGAAAGTTCTTTATCGTTTACATTAATTCTATCGAAAGACTAACCAGAGGTCATGAATAGGTCATAAACTGAGATTTCAAATCAGTTTGTAAGGAATACTAAATCAGTAACTCAGGTATAATAAAAAAAAAATACCATGTATCATATAACATCATCAAAGTTAATTGCGATAACTCGAATTAGTATTTTTCGAGTTTAGGAGACTATTCCAAGAGTTCTTTCTCCTCTTCACTAACATACAAACGTCGATTCCCAGTCCAGTTACGGTCATCATTACCTAAATAAATTTCCGCTGTTAATTTCTTCTCCTGGACTCCTTCCATACATCTGAGGAGAAAAACAATCCTATCAGAAGGGAGACATCGATCGATGCGATCCAGCGGTCGATGGAAATCATCGGTAAATATAGAGACGCAAAGAAAGAGGAGGATCCGTGGTAAGGGATCGCAAATCGGGGCTACATCCATGTTCTCTTCAAGTTTTCCCAATCGATATAAAAGGTTCTTGACTTGACTTTCCTTAAAATAAGCGTCCTTCCCCCGACCCCATCCTCTCGCTGCTTTATCAGGGACCATAACGGAGGGAGATGGATGCAGCTAGCCGGACTGAATATTAATTCTGGCACTGGAGCAATACTGAACCAGCGATTGTTCGGCCAACTGGTAACTCATAATCACTTTTCTCCTGGTGATTAAGAGAAACCATTCGGTATGAGATTGAATGACGACATCAATGGAAGACGGAGTTCTGATTAGAGGAAATAACTGGATATGAGTTTTCTCATGTCATTCACTTAGTTGGTTGTAATCGGATTACATTATTTTATAGAATTCTAATGGTTCAAGTTAGATAAAATCATGACAACTGGAGTTTTTATATGCGAAATTCGATTATAATTTATAACATAGTTTAAACATTTAAACGCGTACACATCCTTTATAATCCTCTTCAAACTCCATCGTAAAAGCCAAGCTGTTTTCGCAAGTGTTATAAGTAAAAGATTAATTATTTCTAAATTTTATACACTCCTTTGGCTCTAAGGAATTATATTCTCGGAAATATATTTGACACTTAAACTTTTAAATAAATAAATGTATGTTTCTATCTTCAGCTATCAAATCTGATCGATTTATGAAGTTTTTCAATAGAATAGTTTAGAACAATCAACATTCTTATAATTTCAGATTAATCAGTCTTGAGAATCCCCGGACACTGATTGGGTTATCATCTTTGAGACGGTCGATGCAGTAGTCTAACGTCTTCCGTTTTTATTGATTAGAGATATTCAAATTTTCATAAATCTGTCAATTTAGAGACCGATTTAGTTGATTAGAGTGCAGCTCTTTTTATTTAAAATATTGATGTTTCAAGTTATTTTATTAAATATGATTCACAGAACAGAGAATCTAGATAAAAGCTAAACGTTCATAATTCATTAAAGCATTTATTGACTAAAGTTACATAAAATATATTATTTACTTCATTTAGACCATTTTAAAGCAGGCAGTTCTATTATTAAATGCTTACAAATTAGCTGTTTGGCCATGTATTGAAAAGATATTAATTATGTTTGCATTAAATAAAACCGAAAATTTGAATTATTAATATATACATAGTAAAAGATCATAGATAAATTTTCCTCCATTTACATTTTAGAAAATATCACGTTTCAAATTTTTTTTCACTTCATAGAAACACATGCTGAACATTAAACTTTTATATATTAAATTTGCAATAATAGTTGATTTATTTTTTTTACTTTGAACTTCTGTTCAGGTGATGGAAACACTTTGTAAAAGCTAATTTTTCCCAATGACGTGCACGAGCAGATTAAATTTTATTTTTATTTTGCGCGAAATACATTGTTGAAAAATACAGATGAAATACTTCTTTAAAAATTCGTTAAAAATTGAAACTTAAGTTATAAGTTAAAGAAGTAGTATCATTTAAAAGATAATTTTTTGAGTTTTAACTTGATGTAAAAATCAATTTTCTGCTGCAATACTTTCGGAAGTTATGGTGGAAAAACGCTGAAATTTCGCTTAATTTTTAATTAATTGAAATTTTAATTAAAAAATTAAAAAAATCGCTCATAGGTGCACATTCCTGACAGCCAAAGTATAAACATGCTGAATTTGGTAGATGTAGGTCGAACGGTCTCGCCTATAGAACGCCAACACACGCACACTTACGCTTTATTATAAACTAGCCGCCTTTGGCGACCAGCCGGTTCGCCAGTATTACCGCTCGCTCCAATTTTCAATGAAATATTTTAAGTAACTGGTCTCTTAATAGATTCTCAAACAAAACATTTTTAATCTTCAAATTTTGATACTCATACCAAACTTATATTGTTGTTTAGATCGTTTCGTTCAATTTACTATATATATTTTGCTAATTTGTTGTCAATTCCGGTAAAACTTCAATTTTAATTTAAAGTGGAAATGATAAAATTGTAATTAATTTAAAGATATTTTTTAATAAAACCAAGCGTTTTATTTTATTTATCATCTTTATTGTTATTTATTAATTATTATTATTATTGAATATGAGTATTGCAAACAGAATTGCTCGGTATTTAAGTCTTATGTTAACTACAAAATATTTTTCATAGTTTATGTAATATCTAAAACCCTAATTCAACAAAAATTTCTCAGATTCAGCATAAAATTCAGTTTTTAGTTTTGCTTTCAAAAGGATTGAAATGAAATCAATAATAATATTTTGTCCCTGCCTATAAATATATTTCGAAAATTATGAAGTCTAAATTTAATGCAGTAAGGTATCATATTCTGAGAAATATTCTGGATACACTAAATTTTAAATAAATAAATGGATAAATTTTAATAAATGTTTCTATTTTCCACGATCAACTAAGACTTATTTATGAAGTTTTCAATGTTAAAAATTTAGAAAAACTCAACATTTTCATAATCTTAGGCCAATTAATCTTGAGAAACCTGCGCGCAGATTGGCGTATTTTCTTTGAAACGATCGATGGAAAATCTAAAATTATCCTTTTTTTATGGAATAATGATATTCAAATTTTCATAAATCAGTCGGTTTAAGTGATTGATTTATTTGATTGGAAATTAACTCTTTTTATTTAAAATGTTTCAAGAACATTTTGTTAATCGTGATTTCCACAGCAGAAGATTTATGTAAAATCAAAAATTCGTTATTTATTAGAGCATTTATTGAATCAAGTTACATAAAATATAATCATTTTCCATTTAGATCATTTTAACAGATCTGTGTCTTACTAAAGGTTTACAAATTAGCTGTGTGGTCCTGATTTGAATGGATATCCTGTTCATATTAAACAAAACTTGCCTTAAAATAAAACTGATTTATTGAATTAATAATATAGAGAGTGTAAAAGATCATAAAATAATTTTTCTTGAATTTATTTTTTAGAAAAAATAATATTTCATATTTTTTTCATTTCCTACAGACACGTGCTGAAAATTATATTTTTGCAGATTTCATTTCCGAAAAGATTTAATTTATTTTTAGTTGGAGCTTTAATTAATGTGATGGCAACACTTTGAAAAAAGCTAATTTTTTCCCATGAATGCGAAACGTGCTCGTGCAGCTTAAATTTTATTTTTATTTTGTACGACAAAAATTGTTGAAAAATATAGTTAAAATATTTATTTAAAAATTCATTAAAAATAGGAATTTAATTTTAATGTTAAAACATTAGTATCATTTAAAAGATAAATTTTTGATCTTTAACTTAATGTAAAAATCATTTTTGTGCGGTAATATTTTCGGAAGTTATAGCAGAAACACGCCAAAATTTCGCTTAATTTTTAAATAAATAAAATTCTAATTAAAAATTCGAAAAAATAACTTGCAGATGCACATTTCCGGCCTCCAAGGTATACACGTGCCAAATGTGGTAGCTGTAGGTTGAATGGTCTGGCCTGTGGAGCGCCAACACACACACACACACACACACACACACACACACACACACACACATGGAGGTTTATTATAAGGTTAGATAGATGTATATATAGATGATGTTAAATTAACGAAATAACTAAGAAATGAAAAATTGATATTAATTTTGCGCTAAAGGGATTTGTTACTTCTATAATTCTCAATCGTCGTAACTAATGAGGAAATAAAAAAAAGGAAAATTATTATAAAAAGAAAATAAGAAAAATTATTCCCCAAAGAAATATTCCATAAATTTAGCCATTAAATAAATAATTTGGATTATGTAAATTTTTCAATAAACTTTAAAATCATTTGGGATATCTACAAAAGCTGATAGCTTAATTCTGAATTTTATTTTTGAAAAATACTTCTTGTGATCAAATTTTTTCTTTGATTTTTCATGTATGTACGAAAATTACCATTATTTTATTCTTTGTTCTATTTAAATATTTCACTTACGCCGCTCCCTAAAAACGCGTTATTCAATTATAGGATTTGGCAACATCTACAGCAATGTTTTGACTTTCCAGATGTAAACAAATGAGATTGAAATAAATGCAATTGGATTTAAGCCGTCTTTTCGATGAGCTTAACTTGAATCGATAAGCATTATCGACGAAACTGAAGAAAACCAATTCAAGCAATTGATGTAAAAACGAATCAATCGAAGAAAATGTTAGAAATCATTCAGGATTAAAATGAAGAAATTTGTATATATTTGAATAATTTGTTTCAAGATGCTTATCGTGCTTGCAATTTTTGATTAATGACAGAAAATTGTGAATTTTTGTATGCTTATTGTTGAAAGAAATACTGCCAATAAATATGTGAAGCCACGACGTCAAAGTGCGCTCTTCACGTTTTGTATGAACTTATTGAAAAAACTTTTATGCTATGTTGTGTTTACAGAGAGCTAATATAGCTTTATGATATAGTTCATCGCACCATTTAGACCTGTGACTATCTAAATTTTTCATCATTGTTTTAAAGAATGTTCAGGGACATTAACTCAATGATTATTTACATAACTGCATAACTATAATTATCTTAATTCTTATATTTTGCATTTATGTCTCTACCTACATTTTTTTTCTTAATTAGTTTCCTTTACTGGTTAAATTTGTTTTCATAAGGCACCTTTTGTATAATAAGTGTTCTTTTCAAAGTCAAATTTTATTTCATATTTATTAAGGTGAAAGCTAAATTAGGATTTATATGACGGCAACATAAAATTTTGTTAATATAAATTGTACTAAATCGTTAAACCACAAATACTTTATTAATAAATCTAAATAATTATTAGTTAGGATTCTGTTTATATATATTAAAATGTTCCATAGACCTTTTTTGGAATTATAATTTTTAAGGCTAGACTGTGTTAGGACTCATAAAGGACAGTGGCCTAGAATGTATCCTCATTCCATTGGGCGAAGCGTAAAAGATTAGTGAAATAAATTTGTAAAGAGGATTGTTGTGGAATTTCCCTAAAGATTGGCGAACATTAGTAAACAGAGAAGAAAGACTCTCTTAATATAATTTATTTTGAGAGATTCATCAATCTAGAATTTTGTCATGCTTTTTTTTGGAACTTGTAAAATATAACTATCAGTTTTTATTCAAGAAAATTTTAATTGTCATATAACAACCTAATAAATTCAAATGTAATGGCAAAGCCCAGTTTTAAGCAATTCAACATATTTGCTATCATAAAAGTGAATATGAAACAGTGTGAAAATTTATAATATAAGAATGCATTTCAGATGATATAAAATCTTTTTCTGCTTAATATTTCCATTACAGTGAAAAAACCCTGATAACATTGTGTTTAATTTTTAATCAATTAAAAGTTTTTAAAAATATTTCTGAAGTACACATTTCTTCTTTCCAAAATATATCTCTGTCAATTTTGGCATTTCTAAGTTAAACATATTTTCCTATACAGGCCAATTTCAAACATTGCCAATTCATACATTATACGTAAAAATTTAAAAATAAAAAACGTATCTTAGTTTCCATTGTGCTTAAAGGAATTGGTATTAATTGCAAATATAGAAATTTAAAAAAAACGTATTTTCGTTTTCATTATGCTTAAATATACTGGTATTAATTGTAAATATAGAAATTTTAAAATCAAAAATTTGTCTTGGTTTTCATTGTGCTTAAGGGAATTGGTATTAATTGTAAATGTAGGAATTTCAAAATCAAAAATGTATTTTCGTTTTCATTAAGCTTAAATATATTGGTATTAATTGTAAATATAGAAATTTAAAAATCAAAAATGTATCAAAATGTTTTTATTGTGCTTAAAAGAATTGATGCTTCATTTGAGAAAACAGATTTTTATAAATGGTTTGATGATACAATTTTAATACATTATTATTTTTATTTTGAAGTGAGTTTCATAGAAAAATTTCTTTTGAAGTGCATTAAAAAAATCTACTTTTTTTACAATTAAAATTACTTTGGTAGCATTGTACGTTAAAATGTGTGGAGATGGTTAAATAAAGCAACCTTTCTTTATTCGATGCGAATTAGGTTCAAAATTCATACGAATCTTCAGATTTGGTGAAATAGCTACATGCCACATAGCATCCTAATATTTCGTTGTTATTTGAATAATCAGTAAACTTAGACAGGCAGAACATACTCGGGCATAATGCTAAAAATGCTGTTTCTGAATTTAGTAATATCATATTTTCGATATCTTGATAATTTGAATTTCCAGCGATTAAACATGTAAATATTCATTTTATAAGAAACAGCAAAAACTGTAATGACCATATACCGGGAACATAAATGAGTTCCAAAATGTAAAACGGAAAAATGGAAGATCCAGTATCGGCTCTGTTTTTGAGGCGGGCCATTGATTCCGGAGTCTTCCTTTTTCGTCTTCCGCATCTGGGAGCAGCAATAGCTTGCCAGACCGCATTGATTTATTGCCCTTTCGCACGCCACGTCGCTCTTCCAACACAAATACAGAGGCCCCTTTCCAGGGATAATGTTCTGTTTTCTTTGGGGCATTCCTCTCAGAATTTTCCTCTGAGAATTCTTTCAACTCCACTTTAAGCTTCATCATGTATTCGGCCTGGAGACCCGCAGGCTTCTTTTATGTGCCTTTTATGAATTGAAATGCATTCGATACGTGGTTGGTGAACTGTAGAAAGGATTTTTATAGAAGCTGAGAGAGATATTCATTTTAACTATTTATTGGCATAGGCTTCGGTAATGTTTTGGTTATCATTGTTCACAATTTGTTTTAAGGATGTAGTGAAATTTCTTATAACTGGACATAAAAATTTCCTGTATCATTGTGTGGCATTTATAATAAATTTGGACAAAAAATTTGATATGACATAATTAGCAATTAACCGAATAATATCTGAATACCAATTGTAAAAAAAGGTATGTTTCGTGATTTTAAATGATAAAGTTTTAATAAGCGTACGAGTTCTCTTTCATTTTATATGATATTGCAATCGTTAATTCTAGATGTCTCAACTACGACATTATATATATATGTTATCGTTAAAGTATGAAATCCGTTATTTTATAGAATATCTAGTTATTCCATGAAATAACTGATCGTGTCCGTTAAAGTGTAAAACTCTCTTGTATCTCATGGTTTAACTAGTTATTTCATAGAATAGCGATCTGAAGTCCGTTAAAGTGTAAAATAATCTATATCATATATCTCGCATGACAAATACATTTACCTTCCACCCCTACTGCATTTATGAACAATTACAGGCCATATATCATGTTCGGAAGATTATGTTTCAGAAGATGAAGTTGAGCAGAAAATCAGCAAATTGTGTTTTAATGAACTTAATGTTCAAAGAGAAAGAGAAAAGTCTAAAAAATATTTAGAAATTTAAGCGAAAAAGATGAAATTAATGTCGGATAAATCTCATTCTGAAGCCTCTGTGGGGTTTACCGTCCGTATCCCAGTGCCTGAAGTTGACAGATGAAAAGGTGATGCCAAATCTAATTTAGCTATCATCATAAAAATAACTGAAGAAGGATTTTTCCAACTGGGCACAAGAAACGGCTGCATAAAACAATTATATTCCCGATCCCAGTTCAGTGTCTGCGAACAAAAATTAATTAAAATCGAAGAAGTACCGGATGTAGAAATATCGCTCCGGTTGGTTGCTACAGCTCAAAGTTTAGGTACTGGTCAGGGATTTAAAAAATATTCGTGTAAAACCCAGTGTGTCAACAAAAAATGTTTTTGTTTTAGAAATAATGTTCTTTGTAATTCCAAGTGTCATTTTAGTAATCCTTGTTGTGACAAATGATTTTATGGTACGTTTCCATAAATACCATTTATACGCTGCATAAATTAGATAAATTGCTTCTTTTTCATTTTATTTGTCAATCATTAGTTTAATTTCATTTTAGATAAATTGTTTATTTTACACTTGAACTGTCTCTCATTAGTTAATTTATAGAATACCTAGTTATTTCATAGAATAACTATACTTTATATACTTTAACGGTAACATATATATAGTTGGGATTATATTAATGCGCAACGGACAATTTCAAATCAAAATTATTAACAGTTTTAAATGATGTCCTCAATAATCCCAATGTTATTAATATTATCTGAAGGATTGGTACTCCAAATCAGTGATGAGTGGTATTGGTACAGTAATGAGTTATCAAGATGTCATCAAGATTTCATAATTTATTTCCATGAACTCAAATGAAGTTAAGCAGAAAATTCCGGGGTTACATAAATGTAATACTTTTTCTCGTAGTATTATTTAACATTTTTATTAAAACATACTTAGAAGTACTAATTTGATTTCAATAATTTCATTTCAATTCATTTAATAACAACTTCAAATTATTTACATTTTTATGCTTTATTTTATATTTTTTGTCTTATATATTTTTTATTTATTTTCATACGTTATTATATTTTTTGGAAAATTCGGAAACCATAAAGAATCAGCAGAGGAAAAAAATGCTAAGAGGTACATGTTGTGATAAAGTATTACAATTAGAATGTGTAACTATATGGCGGAGGTTTTATATCACGTCGTTGACTTTGATATAAAACCAAACTTCTTTTCCCAAACTTAATTCATTTCTGAAGATAAGAAATTATTTTCCCTTCATGAAAAAATTTCAAGACCGATTCTCCAGGCATTTCATCCCAGAAAACTGTTTATTTAAATGTTGACAATAATTCTCAATTTCTTACTTTACAATTATAGAAAACAATGTTTTATTGTTTTGTGTATTGGAAAACTGACAGTGGAAATAAAAAATATTGGAGAAATTTAATGTTATTATTTGAAAAGGGATACTTTTCCTACCCATTTGTAAATAATTTTGGAATGTAATTCGTTGAAGAAGCTGGAATTTGTCATAGTTTGTTTTGATGTTTTAGTAATGTGTGCTGTTTCAACTGTTATCCTTTAAGTGAATATTGAGGTAGGAAATTAAACTTACTTAAACCTATCCATATTAATTTTAAATAATGTATTAGATCATCGTGAGTTTTAAGAAATCAGCATTGGCTGCCTTCAAAATGTCATTATATTTTATTCACATTATTGCATGTCATATCCCCACAAGCACATTAATGAAATTGATTTTCTTTAATTGTATGTAATTCGAGAACACACATAAATACGAAGTGTCATTAAACACCTAAACATCAGTTTATATGTTTAATGAAAATACTTTTATGACATAAAACATTTATCTAAAAATATTACCTTATTATACGGATTTTATTTCCGACTGTGTTTCCTAAGTATTTCTTTTAAATTCGAAAGAGAGGCGATCTTGTCTTAGAATGCTTTAAATATTATGGCTTTCAGTGAGTCGAACTGCAGTGAATTCTGTGATACCATTCCTATAACACATATTGAACATTTCGGTAAAGCAAATAACATGTTTGGATCCTTCATTGACCCATATACATGAATAGGGATAATATTACTCAAATAGAGGTTTGTGTATTCAATATAGATTTGTGTATTCAATATAGGTTTGTGTATTCAATATAGGTTTGTGTTTTCAATACAGGTTTGTGTATACAATATAGGTATGGCATCAATACTTAACATATTATTCTATATTAAAATATTAATAGTTATATCTACCATTTCTCAGAGCTATTCAGTGCATTTTGTATTCATAAAGTTGTTTGTAAAATAGATTACATTTATTTGAAGACGTTTGTGAATCATGAACTGATCGTAGTTTTAATTATATGATACATTATTATTGACTTGACACATTCAAGTAAGTTTCATGTTAGAAAAGTATGTCGCCTATTTCTTTTGTAAAATCTTTCCAGAAAGTTTTTGGTCTTAACAACCACTTAAGGGAATATATTTGGCTTGCCATTGTAATCTTAATTATTTTCCTCTTCGACCGCTTTTACGCGGAATTTCTGTCTCAAAAAGTCAGCCAACTTTCTTCATGAGAGCTTTTACGTTTAATTAAGACTCATAATGCCTTCATCAGATTAAGTGCTTCATCCTCATACATTTTAGATGCGACTTACTTTTCTTTTTGCTCTTTTTCTTCTCCTTAAAAGTTGTTGCATCACTCAAAATAATGAACGATATGCTGCTCTGTCGATTTGATTAAAGCTAATGCCTGCCATTAAAAATACGTGGGCGGATGATTTTAAAATTCATGTCCAACAAATTTTTACTTCTTTCTGTCTCAAGAGGAAAGTATTTAATTCTTTATAATAATTTTATTTCTTTTTCTTTATATTAATTTTACTGTAGACATCGCTCTAACAACAAATATACGCATTTTCTTATGTCATGAGAAACAAATAAAATAGTATGAGTGAATATATATGTTTTTTTTCTCCGTTGTTTTATGATTAAGTTCAGTATATGATTTTTTTTTCATCTTAAAATTGCATCAAGTTTTTAAATTAATTATTGATAAAAGCGATAAAATGACCTTTCTTCTACAGAAACAAGTGGATAATAGTGATATAATTAAAAAGGTTTGTGAGTATCGCAAAAAATAGTAAATTGAAAATATTTGTCCAGGCGTATCTTCTTTTACAGGGACTTAAACAAAAGATTGTACGAAAATGTCTCGGGCACTAATTGCGTCGCGAGTCCTTAAATGAGAAAAAATATAGAGGTTTCAAGTGTCTAGGCAAATCTGCCACATTCTCGTATATAATCTTCTCTGTCCCCTGCATGATTAAATAAGTTAGCATAAACGATACACCATGCCTCTGATACAAGGGTTATCTTACCAATATGAAGACCATGTTGGGTGAGAGAGATACATTAGCATGCGATACTGAGATGATAACAGGACTTGGAAACTCCCAATCATTTAGTAAATTGAAAGGATGCATTAAAAAGGATTTCTTTTATTTTTCAGTACA
Source organism: Argiope aurantia (assembly GCA_026543865.1). Taxonomy (NCBI): domain Eukaryota; kingdom Metazoa; phylum Arthropoda; class Arachnida; order Araneae; family Araneidae; genus Argiope; species Argiope aurantia. Next base: position 684,981 of record JAPMOR010077409.1, read on the forward strand.
GTTATCGTCTGTATCATTTCTGATGTCGATTTGATTTTTTAGGTTGTGTTTTTAGCGCTATGAGTGGCCGATTTGGTGATATTTGCTTGCTTTAAAGATGTATTTGGCCTAGATATGAAAAAAAAATAATATATATGCTTTTTGAATGGATTGTGATTTATATTATATGGGAGATCAATCTCTATTAATCTTTCTGTATTCCATCGATCCTTTTTTTATGATGAAAGAATTCCCAAATATTCTGTACATGACAAATTCCAGCATTTCATTACATCCTCTTTTCTTCCTTAAAAGATTACCCCATTGTTGTAATGTGGAAGTTTTTATAGAGGGGTGCCAATTAAAATATCAACTTCATCATCTGACTGGGATTCAAAATTACGAGATCCCATCCTCAAATAACCTGAGTTTTACTTTCAAACGGAACTTTAATATAGCTGAATTAAACTAAACTAATGATCTTCCTTTAAAACGAATCGGTACAGATAATTGTTTTAAAAATAATTTATTAATGTCCAGCGCTTGTCTAAGTGAAATTCGATGCGATATTACTCCTATAAAAATGTTACATTATTTTTTATGGATTTCTTTTGGACCTTTTTAATAAAAAAAAAAAAAAACGGTACTTTTCCGTTACGGTTCAAGCGAAAACGGTTTCCGGGTTCAAGCGAAAAATCGCCAAATAATGTAGAATTCCACCAAATTTCTTACGCCAAATTCACGTTTGGTTCACAATTGGCGACATTTTTGTCCGGCTAACGGAAAAGTACCTGAAAAACTTAATTTAATCACTTCGTATTTGATTTTCTACTTAATTTCAGGTCTCATCATTGTGCTTGTTTTAACAGCAGATGATTTTGTGTGCTTAAAGTCATTATCATTCAATGGTTATTTAATTCAATAAAACATTTCTAAATTATTATTCAACAATCGATTTAATTGTTGAATTTTTTTTTTACCTTTTATTAATTGTCGAGTAATTTCTCTAAAGCTTCCTTTATTAATAATCGAGTAATTTTTCTGAAGCATCTTCTTAATATTTGTAGAATCGTAATAATAAGGAAAGACAAAAATGTTTGCTAATAAAATTTTCCAACTTAATTTCTGTAATATTTTTTATACATTTCTAATATTATTCCAGGCCGAAATCGTTTTTCATAATAGTGATAAATATCACATTATGAGAATAAGCCGAATTTTGTTTAAACATATTTTTTGCTTTCTCATATGCGAAATATACAAAGAAAAATAATTGACATCCACAATAAATTCGAATTCGAGATTTTGATGAATATCTAAGTTTCAGAACTTCATGAGTCCGAAAAAACCAATTTTCAGTATTTTGTCTGTTTGAGAATACGATATCTCAAAAACACTTTGAGACAAATGGATGAAATTAGATAAAGAGACTTAGACCAAATTCATTGAATTTTGCCAAATTTTAGATGATACCCATTCAGAGTAAGTCTCCTGTTTGGCTTTCGAATATAAGTGAACTCAATTCATCCAGACGTAAAGAAGCAGATCGATAATATTTGATATATAAATTCAGCATCTAAAATATAGATTCTTATTAAATTTATATATCAATTAGTATTTATATTAAACTTTTATTTAAAAGAATATGGGACATCAAATATTATTAAAATTTAGAAAAAAATGTAAATATTAGAAAAAAAGTTATTTAAAACTTTATTGCAAGAGAATACAAAATCATCATTCACAATGGAGTAATTAGTTATTGAAGCGACACATTTTATCTTGAAAGTAAACTTGGATTTAATAAACGAAGCACATTATATTAGGTGATATTGTTGCATGTTCCTCGCCTAGAAATTTGTAATCGCATATATCTAAAACTGCACACTGTTTGGAATATATATCTAATTTATGATGCTTAATTAAATTTGGACGAGCATCGCAAATACTACTTGCAACGCAAAAAGTATTAAATGACAAAATAATATGCCATGAATTATTCAAAATTGAATCGGAAATTTACTGCAGAATAACAAATTTCAATAAAAAATCAAGCTAAATGGTCAAATATTGTACAATAAATAATATACAAGAATTGTTCATTTGGTCAATTCAAAAGATTAAGGTTTAATAGTTTTATCCGTTTGAGTTTTGCGTAACTGAAAAAAAAAAAGAATTAGAGAAACTTCAGGAGACGGATTGAAACAATATTTTCAAAAGAGGAAAGCAAAAGAGTTCCTAAATGTTTCCTCTCTCAAAATGCATGTGATCTGGGCTTTTGATCAATATCGACTTTCCAATCGACAAAGCTCAAAAACATGCGCCTTGTTTCTCTATTTCAGGAGCAAGCAGCTACAGGACAATTGACTCGCCAGCTATTAAGTTGTCGCTGAGGGTTCTGATTTACGCATCCCTCTAAATATTGATTCCAGCATTTAGAATAAAGGGACAAAACAGAAGGACAAAACTATGAGACAAAGACAAATGGCCTGGTAACTGTTACCATCAATAATTAAATGGTGAACTGAAATGCATTTAGCAACGATCATTATTAAAAAAAAAGTTTGAGCAGCGAATTTCTTAAAACAAAAACGAAATGTAAATAATAGCATCAAGACATTCTAAAAAAAACCTACTAATTAATATTCAGGAAACATCTTGTAATTGTGAGAATTAAAAATTTTAGATTTCAAATAAATTTTTCAGCAATATAATTTGTAATGTATATGTTTATATTTGAACATAATATGAATTGTATATATTTGAACATAATATGAACTGTATATGTTTGAACATAATATGAACTGTATATGTTTGAACATAATATGAACTGTATATGTTTGAACATAATATGAACTGTATATGTTTGAACAGATATGTAATATCATGCTCCCTTAATGTATTTTAATTTTTGAAATGAGATTCTTATCTTTATCGATGGCAACATGATTGATGGAAGTTTTTATGAAATTGATGCCCTGGAAATGATTATTTTATTTCTATCACAGTAAAATTATCCTTTCACCGATGGAAACTTTTTACTCAATAAATAGAACAAAACTGCAAAGACTTCGGAAAATATGGAATAAGATGACTCTATATTTCGCCCATTTTTTATTTTCTCAAATCAAAATCGCATTTTTCAACAATATGAAAATTATTGAAGTGAACTTTATGATTTTCAAGATAGCGTGGTAAAAATTAACGAAAACCACAGATAAACTGGAAGGCCGTTCTTTACATTTCTGCATCAAACTGAAGTGAGGATGTACAGCGCTAAATGAGAGATTTATCACGCGCTCACTTTTAGATACTCGATGATTCATTAGCGTTACGGGATCTCGAACCTGCAATTTTTCAATTCCAAAATTCTTCATAAATTCGAAATGTACAAAAATGCAATTAGAAAAGTAAACGTATTCACATTCTTTTACAATTCAGATGCATTATGAAAATGGGTAAGATCATATCTGTCTTTCGGTGGCTCGCTTATATAATATTTTAATCACCTAATTAATAATATCACCTAGAAATTCGATTGATTTTTATTTTTTTTCTTTAAAATATTAAATTAACCATGGTATTTATATTTTATGTAATTGCGATTCTTGGATATTTAAATACTGTAAAGCTATTTGGTCTACTGAACATTATGATCGTTACGTTTTAAAAATAGATAAAGGGGATGCTCTAACCATGCTATCTTTTTGTAAATATATAAGGAAATATTTTTCATTTTCATTTTTTTCGACCTTAAATAATTTATTAAAATTAAATAATTGAAATAATTATCTATTTCAAATAAAAAAATTAATTAATAAATTAATTTTCAACTTCGATTTTATATATGCATGTATCTCCTAAAAGATGTATTTTGGTATCTTTTTTGATATAAATAACAATTAAAAATTGGAAGAAATGTTCTTTATTTTCTGATTTTATTTGATAAAATGACAAATAGAAAAAATTATAACATTATTCCATTAAGTAAATATTTTTTCAGTTTTTTTTCCAGTTCAGATACAAATAAGTTTTAAAATTCAATTAAATAGGCGGTATAAGTGAAATATTCTCTATTCTGCATTAAATCTCCAATATTAATGCGGTATAGTTGGCGTTAACATTTTCTCTGCATTTGGACTGCACTCTTGGGATAGATCGTATTTGATCTATTACCAGAATAATTTGATCTATGGTACGTTCTTGCTATTTTAATAAATGAAATTGAAGTTACAGAATACGCAGTAATTTTTAGAAACAACAGTAATATGGCGAACCATCATTATTAATTTTGAATAATGATGATATAGATTCATTATTTAAATCTATATTTAAAATAATAATATTGTAAATTCAAAGTGGTACCTAAATTATGAAAACAGTCGAATGCTCTTATTTCTATCTATCTGGAGAGCTGCAAATAAATGATGCATCTATACATAGCTTATCATTCATTGCTAGATTTATGAATTGTTGATTGATTTGTTTGGAATATGATACACTATTTATGTAAAGATAAGTGGTTAATATTTTTAAAAATAGAATTGCATTTTGAATAATTTTTGTACAATTTCTGTTCATAAATGCGATGATTAAATATTTAAAATTCAAAGAAAGTTTTAATCTAGTAGTTATCCAAAAATTTTACAAATTTAAATTTTATATTTCCTGTGATTGGGGAATAGTAGAAAGAGCATCGCGATTAAATTCTGATTACCTTATTGTGCATCACTGAAAAGTATCGAGGCATTTATTGATAATATCATGACTGCGCTAATAAGAAATTTTATGGAACTTTCCTAAAAAATAGAATTATGGAATTAAGATGATCTTAGTCTGGAACTGTACTGCTATCGAAAGTAAATTTAATACTTAAATATTCCAATAAATAAAAAAAAAGTGTGCACCTTACGATGTATTTATCATAGATTCATTTTTTTACATGTTCAGCGATAAAACAAATTGTCTTTCAAAAACTATTACAGCAACTTTATTATAAAGTTGCTGTTTCTGAACGACAATTATCATAACTGTAAGCAATTTAGTTGCATATAATTGTTTAAAATTGGTGAGATTTTCAAGACCTTGATTTCTCGAGACCTTTTTCTTGTGATATTTTCGATAATAATTCGATTTTTAAGAACCTGAAAGTCATATGACACTTTAAAAATGTATCTACTCAAAATTTTTTGGAATCTTATTTTACCCGAAGAAAAGCTGATCGAAATATTATAAAAAGAAAGACATTTTGGTAAAAATGAAATGCCGTTTTCTATAGATGGTACAGTTTTTAAGAATAATTCGTGCTAACTATTCCCTCACTTCATAGAATATGAGACTAATTGAAAAGAAAAATTAAGATACATGGAAATTTTTATAAATAATTATACAGAAATTTTAAGAAGACATCTATAAGTATCTATAGTTTTAATGATGTTATCTATTAGTTTTAATGATGGTATCTGTCAGTTTTAATGGTGCTATCTATTATTTTTAATTGCGGTATCTGTTAGATTTAATTATGGTATTTATTATTTTTAATGATGGTATCTGTAATTTTTAATGATGGTATCTATTAGTTTTAATGATGATGATTTCAAGGAGTAATGTGTAGCTCCTGCTGTATTAGTTTTTCCCCGAGCAGTTTTGTAAAATCTTCATTTACATCGCCTCTGATGTGAGACGTTGACATGATACTTTTTATTCAAGTTGTGATAACATAAACAGATTTTTGTCCTCAAAAATCGTTGAGTTATAAAATAATGAAATAGTTGCAGAATATTCTTGGTCACAATTTAAGCTACGGAAGGAAATGCAATTTTCACACCATAGTCATGAAAATATAGTTTCCTTATGATATGTTATTATTTATAATAAATGTAAAGCTTTATGATGTTGAGATTAATTTTTAAAAATATTTAAGAACAGTTTATATTTTGAAACTTCTTAGGCATTTAAATACTTTGAATGGTAATAAATGAATCACATGAATATTTTTAGCTCAATTGGAATTGGAGAAGAAGAAGATAAATTAATTTCACAATAATAACAGAAAAGAAAATCATAATAAGAAAAATGATTAAGTTAAGGAAACAATTCTAATTAAAACTATTAAAAGGGCTTTCTGACATTTTTGGTAATGATGAATTAATCACCAAGAAATAATGTATTGTAAAATTTAGCAGGATTTATATTCATCTCAGATTTCCTGGATGTATGTCTTAAATAAAGTAAATGGTCTTCTCCTAAACCACCTGTTGCTCAAAATGCGTGCGGCTTCGGAGTTGTTTCATCGTAAGCAAAGCCAGCCATCGCTCCCATTGATTTTTTGGCATGCTTCGACCTTCAAGCTACAAGGTGAAAGGAAGGACTCCAGACTCACTCGGCCCCCTTTCTACAAAGATTTTTCATACAGACATTTCTAACTTATTCTTTAAGGATGGACGCTCAAGAGATATTACTAAAGAAAGAAATTTTTCTATTCCTTTCATTTTGAAAAAAAAAAGTTTTGAAAATGGGTGTAATTTTGTTCTGACTGTAATGACCTCCTTATTGATTCCCAAAACTTTGTCCTCTAATGTCTCAAACGAGTTGGTATAAATTTTTTAGACTTTCGTGACGGACGGCATTTGTAAGTGGGAGCGTTAATTTTGCGAAATTGTAAATTGCTTTGTATAAGTGTGTTGAAAAGAAATTATGTACATTTTCAAATTGCACCTTGTTTTCTTTTCAGTCGTCAAAATATACCGTTAATTGATTTATGAGTCAAAGAAAAGACCTACAGCATTTCCACAGATAATATAAAAACAAAAATGTTTAAATTTTCACATCTATGTATAAGGCATTTTGCGAAACGTTTCATGACTATTTTTCTAACTGAACGATAGTAAAATCTACAGAATTTAAAATGTGTTATGTTGCTTATTTTTTATCGTTGAGTTGTCAGATGAATAATTTAGTTAAAATTTAATGGAACACTGTGGGCTTTTAATTAAAATAGTATTATCTTGTTCAGTGAATGAGTATTTAAAATTGAAAAAAAAATATTTAACGACATTTGTTCATATTATAAAAGTAAATAATTTAGAGATTTTGACAACTAAATAATAATAATATTCTATTTTATTTACCAAGGAAATATTTGGTTGTGAATACGAGAACTAAATAAAACAACTTTGAGTTAGATTTTTTTTTTTAATTTTCATTAACAATTTTTTAAAGAAAGAAAGAAAGAAGGTCTATTTTTATCAATCATATATATTTTTTTGATCATTTCAAATGCAAGATTTATTTTACGGGTGAAACAATTAAAGATTAGAAATATTGTAACGATTTCCCCAGATGAAAATCAGCATTTTGTTTAGCAATTTTTGATTATTTTTTAATCTAGAAGGTTTCTTTTATTTATCAATGGTGGTAAGTTTTAATGATTCAATTGAAAGATTTCGAATCAAATTTGCTAGAGCAATCTTCCCTTGCTAATAAATACTGGAAAACGATTAATATTAAAATAATAATATTTGTATTTATCTATTTATTTAGAATTCACAAAACTTTTCTTTTTTGTTTCAATTTATTCCTTTCATACTGTTTGAATGATATTGATTTAAATAGTCCAAAGACCTTTCGCACCCACCAAATCTTCTCTTAAAAAAAAGGAATGGCAATGATTAATCTGATTTTCTATAATATTTTTAAACATTTTTTTCTTTTCAGCATGACTTCAGTACTATCACAAACAATCTGTGCTTTGCTTCATTATGTCCATTTGTTATTGATTTAAATTTATGCCGCTGTTTCCATTGTATCTATACCTAAGGTTAGTTTTTAATTTCTGGTATTTTGAAAGAAAATCCATGTACCTGTCATATAAAATCAGTTTTGCAGTAATTTACCTTTTAACTATGTGTCCCATATTTCAACATTATAGTTAGGGATTTAATTAAAGAATTTTTAATAAAAAAGATTTGTTGGAAATTTTTTTATTAAAATAATTTTGAATGTTTAAGAATCATTAACTCTTTTTATAGATATTATTAATTTCTCTGGCGTTTAATACTTTAATGTGAACAATCAGTTCACTTAAATTACCGTCCGGGAAAATGAATATAACCAATTTAAACATGTTAGAATATATGGTTGATATAATTTTAATAATCGAGCCTCGTATCTTTAAAATCACACAAGCAATCAACAAACTTGTTACCGAAAACGAATATCAAAGAATATTATTATTAAGTTTCGAATTAGTTTATTTTATTTTGGTCCATAATAACAGCCAAGAATTAAATTTACCAGTCTTTTCAGTGGCTGTTCTACTTTTTGTCTTTCATTCCATCATATGGTATTTGTCCCTTGACGCATCGTATCTCATGGTTATGGAACTGAAAAAGATCAAAATGATGAACTTTTTTTAATAGATTTGTATAATACTCAATTTTTTTTGTTAGATATTTTTTTGTTATAAAAATTAGGTAACATGATTTCAAAAAATATAATAAGTAACTTTTTCCAAATTTTCACTAAACATTTCATGAATTATTAGTTACAGTTATTATCTGGGGATTTCTGTAATATTTTTGAGTTAAGCTTATGTAAATATGAAATATCAATGTTCGCATTGCTTGATTTCATTGGTTGTTTGAAGTAAGAAATTGAAAAATTCTCATGTGACCTGATGAAAAATTATTATTTTCTTTATTAATTTTCGTAGACTATGACGAATTTATATCCTTAAAATAATCAAACTATTATTAATCACAAAATCTCTAATGCCTCCAGTTTTATTTTAAATAATTCCTGCGATTTTATTAAAATACTGTAAATATCGTATAACTCGTTGTAGATTTTATTTTATTATGTTTTTTAAAATCTTGTATAAATTACACTTTTATTTAAAATATTTAAATAAATTAAGAGAAATAAATAAGACAATTTTTTTTAATTCGAAGTTCTTATGTAAGACATAGATAATGCTTTATATTATCTATCTACATGTCATTTCTAAAATTACTCTTAATTATGAAAAAACGATAACATGGGGACATAAAACTTATTTAATATTTTCGCAAGGCGCACGAGTATAATTATAATTATTAATTCCAATAAAAAAGAAATGAAAATATTATTCAAAATATAATTAAAATATTTTTAAAAAAATCCCTAAAATTAAGAGAAATTGTAGGTGAATAACCTAGCATCACTTAAAAGATAATTTTTTAAATTTTATGGGAATAAGATTGGTATCACTGAAAAGCTAATTAAAAAAATCTTGGGAATAAAATTGGTATCACTGAAGAGTTAATTTTAAAAAATTTGCATCCTTGTAAATGTGTTTTGACTGAAAATGGCTCTGAATGTTTGAAAAAATACGTAAAAGTTTCTGTTGATTTTTTTATTGATTTCAATATCTTTTCAAAATTTTGAAAAATCCTCTTTTAATGAGCGTCTAATGCCTAAATAGTTAACAGCCGGTCAAATTTGGTAACTTTAGGCCCTGTAAAGAGGAATTTTGAACGGCTTGTGCATAATGCAACAAGTTTATACAAAAAAAGATTAAAATTTCTGTATACAAAATCATTACTTCATTGAATAAGTAATGCGAGTAGTGCTCTCAGTTACAATATTTAAATAATCTCATAGTTCATTTATATTTAGAATTTGATTATTTAAAATGATTTTAAAGTCATTTCAGTAAAATGAAAAAGCTAAGAGCATTTTATGGTTCTATTCTATTCCAGAGATTTGAATTTCCATCATGAAAATAAAAATCTTTAGATATTTGCAATATTTTCACATCAAAACGGATTTATGTCTTTAAAAAGGTGAAATCAAACATATATCTTCGAGGTTTTATCACAACAACTTCTTTAAAAGAACTAGGGTAAATCATATCTTTTAAAAAAGATTGCTATTGATTTCAATAAAATAGATATCTCCATTAATCAAAGTTGTTTAAAAAATATCTCAATTTGTATTTCTATTTCCTTTTCAACCCAAAACTGTAAATATAAATAAATGACACATATTTACAAATCTATTTATTTGATTTCGGAGCATCTTTTTTTTTTTTTTTTAACTGTCGGAAGGGGTTTTCTTTTTTACTCTTCAAATAAGATCCACCATCTTTTTGAACGGCTGCTCCTTTCTTTTCCAATTTCCTCATTGGGCGCTACCGGTGACGTCATTGGGAGTAGGAAAAGGAGTGGAATGATGATGGGATTCAGAGAAAAGAGAGGAAATCGACTGTTTTATTTCTCTGGATGCACGATCAGTCTCTGAATTAATAGACTGTTTTTCCTCTGAAGCGCTTATCTGGACGAACAAAGGAGCACCGTCCGATTTTAGAGGATCCGTGGATCGATGGGTGCGCGCATTGTGTTATCCGACACGTTTATGTAATCTAATATTCCGATTCCATTGCAGCCTGTTTTTACCTCATTCACGCAATGGTGATAAAGTTTGATTTATGCTAATCGTTTTCAAGTTTTTTTTTCTTCTGTGTAAACATCGATTGTGCCGGTGTTGTTTGTTTCCTCTCCTTAAATTAAGTATTTAATGAGTATTTAATCATTAAATTTGGGGTAGTAACAAAAAAAATATATATTTGAAGGATAAAAATTTTGTGTATGTGGACGTTTTCAAAATAGCTATTATTTTTTACTTATTTAAAAAGTTATCTGAGTTTCTTTTAATGACTTTCATAGATAAATAGTAAGAGAATCTGTGATTAACTTCTTCATTTGCGAATTTTAAAGTGGAAATATTAATGATAAGTGAAAGTAAATTAAAATAAAAGGCGAATTTCAGCAAAAAAGTAAATCCTTCATTTCGAATTCAATCAATATTTTAAAACTTTCTTCCACTCTAGACAAAAATCTAAATGTACATGAATGTATTAATAGCCTCAATGGCGCTTGCAACTTTACATGTTATAAAATTAGTCAAACTTCTCGTATAATTAAAATTACTGCAAATTTTACAATGAAATTCTAAATAAAATGTCTTTGAATTGTTCAAGTTACGGATAGATATGGTTATAAGTTTAAAGTTATAGAATACACATGAAAAAAATTAATTCTATTAAAAAATTTAGTGATTTCAGTGAACTGAAAAACTCGGATAATTGCTTTATGTAGAATTTCAAGAGAGAGAGAGAGAATGCCACCAATTTTAATTTGTTTATTAGAATGGTTGTTTGAATTTTTTTTCCTTCAGAAGCACGTGATTTTTTAAACATTGTTTTCTGATGAAACTGCTAATTCCCCAAAAGTTAAAACGGTAAATTTTACAATGTCAAAATCTTACTTTTCGAACATCAACATTCACAAACATTAACAATTAAAAAAGTAAATTAATTAGAAGGTTACTGGAAATAACACGAAGCTTCAATGAATTTTTAATAATATATAAATATCCTTTTGCTCTATACACACGGAGTACTTTTATTAGATCAAAAATTGAAACATATAAAACTGAAAAAAAAATTCTGTTTTAAAAGCATGTTTTCCAAAAAGTGTACTTAAATTTTACATGCATTATTAATATTCTGAAATTTCTCGTTTTCTTCATTATGTTTTAAAATTTTTTATCTTTGTCTTTTTCTTAAAATTACGTCTTGAAATTGTCTTAGATTGGATCTAAAAATCTTTTGTATTTTTCTCTTGTACTTTTTAATACTGTTGATAGAAATATAACATCAAGTTTTGACGATGAGAGAACAGTTTATTTTTTGTAATATGACAATTATACTGAATGTAAATAAACATGTTAATTTATATTACACTATACAGAGAACATATATAAAAAAGTAGAAAACAAGCCATTCGATAATTAGTATCTGTCAAGTTGTTTGTTTCCTCGCATAATAAGGTGCTTTCTCGAGCATCGTTTCAGCAGAACTACTCAAAAGCGAACGTTTTCCCTCCTAATCCAGGAATAGAAAGCAATTCTCGAGCCCAAGAAAACATAGGCTGCCAAAAGAGCCATTCGCACTGACTGAGTGACGAATCGCATTGTTTCCTCGGAACACACTGTTTTCTTCTGTAGGAGGATTTTGCTTCTACCGGTATGTCTACCAAACCATTTGAGAATTCAATAAAGAGGAACGTGCTTAAAAAAACATTCCATTCCGGTTTCGCAAATACTCCGAGATTACACAAATAAAATGTTCAGATTAGACCTGTATTTATATCAGCAGTTCTTTCCAAACTAATTTTATGGATATAATTTTAGAATTCAGAAAATGTTCTCACATAGAATTAAGCTTTTATTTATGTGCAGTTTAAATTTTTGAAACACTCTTTTTAATGTGTCTACAAATTCTTTGAAGGTGAAACAGAAGAAACAACATTCTTTCACTACGTAATCGGCTTGGTATGATCTGTTTATGTAGATCAGAAGAGCTTAAAATAATTTGCTGTGCAGTCGTTTTAAAGAATAATGTAGACTCGGTGATTTTTTTTCATAGTTTAAATCATTAATGTAAACGAGTTAAATGTAGAAATAGATTGGCTACATTCATTAAAGATAAAAGATTTACTATCAGTATTCACCTTAGCTATTCGGATGTATGAAGAATAACAGGAAAGCGCAATATGATATTTTTCTTCCTTTATGTATTAGAAATCCCTCTCCTTATTGGAATTTTGAGAATTATTATATGTTTTCACAATTCAAAATTAGAAATAAAAATAGATAGGCTTCATCTGAAACGAAAGTTGTTACATAAATAATGTTAGATATACAAAAATAATTGATCAAATATTTTATAAAAGTCACGAAATATTCTCATTATATAAACTAAGTTTCTTGAATTAGTAAATTCATAACTCTTAATAGTATAGAATGATTGACTTTCTTTCAATAATTTTCATGTGTTTGGGAAATATCTAAACTGGATAAAATCTATACTAATTTTCGAAGGAATTTAATTCAAAGTTTTTATTAAATTTCTGGTGATTTTTAAAGTCCTCTTACTACAGTATTATATAATAATTACATTTCAAATATTAACATATATTTATTTGCACTCTATTAGTCATGTTTTCATAAAACTTAGAAAAATTGACTATTCTCAGATATCGATGCATTCTTGATGCAAGTGTTTTTATACTTTAAATGTTGTACTTAAAACATTTAAAAGGATTTTAAAAATTTCACAGCATATATTAATGTAATTCTAGTTCCCTTAATACATGTACTATTTCAATCTGTTAGTACATGTATTAAAGGAACATAATCTTCATAGGACATTTCTTTCAACTTCCAAAGTCTATTTTTTATAACAGACTTCTGAAGAATACCAGTTTGTTTAAAATTTCATAAATGAATGAAGCATTGGTTGATGCAAAAAATGTTATTATTTTTCTCTTAAAAGCTAAGTTTTATCACACAAGGATTTATGATTCCAGTTTCCCTTACTTATTGTATTCGGCGAAAATTAATCTCCTAAACTTTCAAAGGATAGAGTATATATTAATCAATTATCAGGATTTTTAAGAATAAAATTTTCGTAAAATGATTAAACATATTCAGACGGGTAGGGGAAAATATGGAGAATCTTAAGTTGCATATTATACATATTCATTTTAAGAAATTAAAAAAATATTTATATTCTGTTGTTACTTTTCAATAATCTCAGCATGGTTCTTCTTAGAGACAGCACATTTATTAGACACTGAAAACGAAAAGAAAACAGATATTGACAGTTACGCACACAGCTTCATATTTTAGCTTTTCTTCACTTACAGCTTTTGTAAGAAAATCTGCAATTAAACATTCTGTTTGAACATATTCTAATTTAATTATATTAGCTGACATTTGTTTAGATTTGAGCCTTTCCGAACGTCTCACTGGAATCTGATTTACGATATTATTACTACTTGATTCAACATCTGGTGTTTCGTTTTCATCCCCCATAACGGCGTCTGTCTGACGCGAAGTTCTACTACGGTATAGAATTGATGAATCACTATTCTCATTCTCTGCCGATTCGTCAGAAATTTCTAAACTATTTTTTGGAGAAGTTTCAAGCAATGGATTAATATACCAAGTTTCTGCTTTTGTTTTCCCCAAATAAGTACTACCTTTTAAAGATTCATTGAATTTAACTGATATCTCTTCTATTATTTTTCGGCTTTTGATGTCATAAATTCGATAACCCTTTCTTTCTCTACCGTATCCTAGCATTATCCCACGTTATCCTGGAACTTCAAATTTATTTCTCATTACTTTCGGAACGTGAAAATAAGCCACACAGCCGAATTTTTTAAGATAATGTAATTTTGGTTTTCTACCTGTCCAAATTTCAAGGGGTATTTTTTCTTTTCCTTTACGTGGGGTTACATTAGACACTTGGGTGCTACAATTGATGGCCTCGACCCAAAATTTTAATGGAAGCTCACTTTCTATAAGAATGCGGTTCGCTCTTTCAGCTTTACCGTTACTTCCACTATTGTATGGAATAGTTTTTTCATGAAATATTCCTGAATTAGCAAGATAAGTATCAAGTTGTTCATTTACAAATTCTAAGTTATTGTCAGTTCTTAATTTTTTTATTCTTTTATCAGTTAAATTTTCATATTTGACTTTAAATTGCGAAAATATATTAAACACTTCAGTTTTATTCTTTAAGAAATAAGTGAAATACATGCTAGAAAAATCATCCACCAATATCATGAAATATTTTGCGCCACCAAATGATTCAGGTTGAATAGGACCACGCAGATCAGCATGAATCAACTCAAGAATTTCAGAACTTTAATTTACTTCAATATTAGGATGTGTTTTCCTGGTTATCTTACTTTATCATAAATTTCACATCTAAAATCATTTATATCATTAATATCAATATAATCTTTCATTTTAAGCATATATTTAGGATTTAAATGACATAATCTGTAATGCCAAATCTCATAATTACTAGCGGATTGCTTAGAAAAATAACACTCTGAATTATACAATGGTTCCAAATATAATTCTAATCTATTGTTATTTTTAAATGCTTTAGTAACTAAATTATTATCTTTATCAAAAATCAACATACAATTATTATTCTATTTAATTTTACAACCCCTATCCATCAAACAAGTTACTGACAATAGTTCTGGAACATAGCTAACATTAGTAACTGTTAAATTTCTAGGATTATTACTTACAGTTTTTGTTTTAACTGTTCCGTTTCCCTCACACAAAATTTTAGAGTCTTTACCTGCTAAATAAATATCTCTTGTTTCAGGGATTATTTCTTCAAACCACATACTCCCTTTGGCCATATGACAAGAAGCTCCACTGTCCAGCAACCATATTTTATCACTTGGTCTTTCTTCTTGATGAGAAGTAGTAAACACATCACTAACACTTCGTCGTTTCGTAGATTGCTTGGCACGGTGTTGTGTATTTCGCCTTTGATTCTTTTCATTACATGGAGCACTTCGACTAGTATTTTTATTCCTGTAAAAACAGTCCTTGGCGATATGATTTGGATGTCTGCAGATGTAACAGAGCCTTACACCAGAACTTGTGTTTTTTCTAGAATAAAACACTTCCGCATTGATTCCTTCTGTGCGAGTACTCGTCGGCGAATAACAGATATTTTCTTCTTCACGTAAAATTTCTAATATTTCGTCCATTGACTTGTCACGTTGGGTTTTGAGAATTTCTTGCATTTCAGAGAATTTTCCTTTCAGTCCGCCCACTGTATAGTAAACGAGCTCCCTAGGTGTGACATCCAGTCCTAAAGAATGACACGTAGCAATTCCTCTTGCTCTGGCAACATAATCATTTGACGATTCATTACTTTTCATTTGAAGATTTTTCAATTCATTGCCGGCATCTATTCTGCTTGAACCGTAAATGTTGACTTTATTTTATCCCAAAGAATTTTTGCATTTTCCTCTGCTGCGAACTGTAGGGCCTGTTCGTTTGACAACGATAACTTAATATAAGCAACGGCATCAGAATTTTTCTGGTTCCATTCTGCTGCAACCTTTTCACTTAGATTATCTGGTTTCGCCGCGGATATAACAGAGTCCAATCTTTTCAAACTCAGTGCTGCCTGTATTTTCAATGCCCAAATAAAATAATTAGTTCCATTCAGCTCAAGAACATTTAATTTATCCATGCTGGTAGTTTTGTTTCAGTCACACAGTTCACTTAGAAATTTTAACGAAACATTTACCACGAACCAGAACCACGGACTGCTATCAATTTGTTGTTACTTTTCAATAATCTCAGCATGGGTCTTAGAGACAGCACATTTATTAGACATTAAAAACGAAAAGAAAAGAACACACATATTGACAGTTACCCACACAGCTTCATGTTCGCGGGAGGAATGGTGCCCTGGAACGAAGGACCAGAAGCGTAGTCACACAGATACTACGCGAGAAAAATAGTCCACTCGCTTTATCCCAACATATTCATTATAAGCAATTTTTTCTTCTGATTTTTTCAGTTTAAAAGATACTTTGAGACGATTTGTAGAGATTTATTGGTGTGTTAGATTTGGCGAAATTCAATCATCATATTTGAAATTTTTAATTCTTGAATTGTGATATAATTTTGTTTGAATAAATCTCACAAGATATTTCTTTTGAGAGCTGTGTGTTTAAGTGAATTAAAAATAAATAACTAATGAATATTAAGAAAATGAAATCTATTGGCTTTTAAGCGAGAATCTTGAAGCAGATAACGTGCCCTAACCTACACTAGCCCACATTTATTATATTTTGGAACTTCTCCCAAAATTTTTTTAATCTCTAGTATTGATTTTAAGCAATAAGACTTTTCCAGTAACGACTTAGAATTTGGTAGAAGTGCAGATCTTTATAGTTAGCTGATACCACATTTATAACAAAGATTAAAAATTTTCTTGTAAATTTATATTACAGCTGCAAAAAAAATCTTAAAAGGTATAGCTAAACTTAACAGAAAAATACGCGTATTCAAATATTTATTGAATTAAAATCATCGTGAGATTTGAATTGAGTAAGAATATGTGTTCTTAATTTCTGTTTTCGAGAACTCTTTTCTGCGTCACGAGCTGACGCACTTCATAAACGGAATACTTAATTCCTTGCAGAAAAGTAGCTTCATTCCTAAACAAGGTCAATTGATTTCTTTCTTTACGAAATGAATTAAGTGGCTTAGTAATTATTAGAATGATCGATAAGCTGCCTTTTTCAATTGAAATATTAGCTGTTTTTTTTTATTTTACCTTTATTTAGTAAAACAAAAACAAAAAATGTTTCTCTAACTGCTTTTGGATAGATTTTATTCATCTTTTACTACTTCAATGAATACTTAGGATCAATTTGAAACAGCTTTTCAGTATTACTACGTTAACACAGGGGAATTAGAAACTTCTTCATATATTTATTTGAAACTATTTTTATTTCTATTTGCTTTTTTAGAGGTACGCGAATTAATGCTTCGAGATTCTTTATATATTTTAACAAAAATATTTGCGCTGAATAAACGTATGGAGAATAAATTTTAATTGACTTATTCAACTGAATTGTGGTTTATTCTTTGGTTGTGCTTTAGAAACTTTTATAAACAGAACGAGTAAATACTTTGCATTTTTAGAGGAGTGTGTTTAATTGAGGTATATGTTGCGACATGTATATAAGATAGTGCATTTTGAAAATTTCGCAAATTAAAGCAACTTTATAATTTTGAAAGCATTCAGTAGTTTTTTTATATAAACCTATAAAATGCTGATTGCAGCTATTTTCTTATAAACATATAGAATAGAAAAAACTTATCCTAATTCTAAATAGCGGTTCTTTCAAATAATAATTAAATCATCTTGATCAATTAGATGGAAAATCGTAAGGACTCCAATAATTACTTCACAATAGTATCTAATATTTTCTAGTAATTGATATTCAGAATATTACCTAATATAATAGCTAAGCAAGTAAATATGACTGATTTCTTATTATGTTGCTTAATAGTTAGCATTCTTATATCAATAAACCGGAATAAATATTGGATCAGAAATGATTAAAATACGTTCTTCTTGTCGGTAACATGTAACATTAAGTATATATTGTGTAAATTAATTCAATTATACGGACGATTTATACATTTTTAGAATTCTTTTATTGATCATTATTAATAAGGTGTGTTAAAAATCTTTATGAAATACATTATTCCTGTTTTTTTCTACCTAAACATCAGTTAAGAATATGCATGTTTTTTCACTGTACTGTCTATTATTGTGAGAAATATGAGGTGCCAACATTTTGCAAAATTTTCATATTTTTACCTTTCATATTGATTAAGTGAGTTTTAAGAAAAATCCCTTATATTCTAACTTAGATTTCACTTGCACTTGTATCACTCATCCAATCACTCATGAGTTATCCAATTTCTTCTACATAAATACAAGAAAGATGTTTATAGTTATTGATAGTACAAATAGGAATCACCGAAGTATTATTATAAATAAATTATTCATCATGTGGTATTTTTTAGTCAATTAACGATATCGCAAACTTGAGATTATAAATCAGCCAAGCTCATATTGGAAAGTATATTTAAATTAAAACACAATAAAAAATAAATTCTAGATACCTAATATTTTAAGAAGAATTTTGTTATAGAAAATACAATTTCTTCCAAATGTCCATTTTCTTTGTGATATCGATCCAATTTCAATTTATTTCTGTATAATTATCTAATTATCTTGTTCAAGTTTCTAAAATTCTTGTCGCCAAATCACTAATCATAATAGTTTAGTAGAGAGGTGAAACAAAATAAAAGAAATGTGTTCCTTGGACTCAGGTTGGTTGGTTTGTCCGGTTTAATGGCACAAGAGCCAGAAATGACTATACTGCGCCAGATGTATGATTAGTAAGAAAAAATTATTAAAAATTTGAAAGGTATTCCTAGTTTAACAGCTTAAAAACAAAAGATGCAAAATTAAAAGATAAAGCGGAAACTCTGGAAGCAAATCAGACTTATTTCAATGTAGCTTTGTTTTACGATAATGTTTCTCATAAAGTTATGATAAATTTTTCTTATTTTCTCTCTCTCATACCTTGTTCCTGTAATTCAGTGACGGTCATTTCAGTACGCTGATTATTTTCATTGTTATTTTTCCATTTTAAGCTGGCATTCAAAAGAAATGCTTGATCAAAAGTCGATTAAAAACTACACTGATGCTTCTGTGTCTGAAAAATGTATTGATGTTCTAACCAACAATTTAAGACTGTTTTGATTTTTTAAACAACTCCAACATGTACAAAATCTATGCATAAAATCCAACATGTGTTTTTGCGGTCCGCAATATTTTCGAATAATTGAGGCAGTTTAATTGAAGCTTGGCTCATCTTTTCTCTCAAGGTTGAATAAAAGTCCACTCGTTTTAAAAATTTTAAATCCAGCTGAAAAATTGGTGATACTTAATTAATTTAAAATTGTATATATGATTTATTTAAACATTTGCAAGGCAGATATTCGCAACTCTATTAATTACGCCAGGAATTTTTAGTACAAAATTACATAAATTTCCTTTTGCGACAAATAACAAAATGTAGCTATAAAAGGCTGCACATTTCTTTCTTTGATGAAGCGAGATGGATTGATTCTTATGGTGACTAATATTTTATTATGATATGGGATAAGAAGAAAAGTTTTTCTTCAAACTATCGCTTAAATGATAGATCTCTTATGGCACGGAGGTGAGTTTAGTTTAATTTAGAAGTGTCTTTTGGGCGTGTGTTTGGAAAAATTAATTGAGAGACGTTTTTACTAAACCTATTTTATCTGTTGAAGCGTTTTTAGAAAGATAAATGTGGATCTATTAACAAATTAATGGGTTTGTCCACATAAGCCATGGTTGCAGACTAAGGATATTGGAAACTTATAGAGAACTCTTGGAATAATATAGCAAAGCAATATGACCAGTAATCTGAAGTTTTTCAGAATGGGAGGTAATTATCTTCAGCTCAAAACTATGATCCATTAGAATTGATAAAAGATAAAATATAAGTTATTAAAAAATAAATACTGACATAATAATAAAATTTGAATACTTGTGGTTATTATAACTAATAGTGAGATTAAAAGATTGTTAAATATTTGTTTTAGGTATTATATTATTTTTATTTTGAGGATTAAAAGTTTTTATGGTACATTTTTGGTCTGAAATAGTACATTTTTATAAACGGTTTGCTCTTTAATAAAATGTTCATAAATACATTTAGTTGACTTTCTCATTAGCATTACAATTTTATAATATTTTAAAATACAATTTTTAATCTTGAATTTAAATATTACAAATTATTTTTTTTGATCAGATTTTTTTTTTATTTTAGACAAACTCTTAGAACTATATCCCTTCATTTGAGAAGTGGCACTGATGGATCATTAAATACAAATAAAAAATAGATATGAAATCCCATCCCTGTTTTTTCAAACCGTTTAATTAAAAATATAGCAGAATTAAATTATCTATGATAGAACTAAAGGCTGTTATCTATACTTATAATAAAGCTCAATGTGTGTGTGTGTGTGTGTGTGTTGGCGCTCTACAGGCCAGACCATTCAACCTACAGCTACCAAATTTTGCACATGTATACCTTGGAGGCCGGGAATGTGCACCTGGGGGTTATTTTTTCGAATTTTTAACTAGAATTTTATTTATTTAAAAATTAAGCGACATTTTGACGTGTTTCTGCTATAACTTCCGAAAATATTATCGCACAAAAAAGATTTTTACATGAAGTTAAAGATCAAAAATTTATCTTTCAAATGATACTAATGTTTTAATCTTAAAATTAAATTTCTATTTTTAATGAATTTTTAAATAAATATTTTAACCATGTTTTTCAATAATTTTTGTCATGCAAAATAAAAATTAAAATTAAGCACGTTTCGCATTCATGGGAAAAAATTAGCTTTTTTCAAAGTGTTGCCATCACATTGATTAAAGCTCTAACTGAAAATAAATTAAATCTTTTTGGAAATGAAATCTGCAAAAATATAATTTTCGGCACGTGTCTGTAGGAAATGAAACAAATATGAAATATTATTTTTTCTAAAAAATAAATTCAAGAAAAATTATTTTATGACTCTCTATACAGGGTGTTTATTTAGTCTCGGGTCCATTTTGATGTTTAATGACTCATAAAATAATGAAGATATAAACAAACTTATGGCATTTATTGATGGGATAACTCATATATTTTCCTTTTCAGGTTTGAATATTTTTACTTTTGTAAATACCGTCTGCGCGTGTGGTTAATTTCAGAAATTTCATTTTCCAGTCTAAATATCTGCACTTTTCTAAATATCGTCTGCTTATTAATTGCATTTTTCTCTCTTTTGTTTTTGGCAACTATTGAAATGTTGTGTTTACTTTTGATGTGTTTGTTCTATGTAGTACTTTTGTATGTAATGTTTTATTCGAGTGGATATTAAAGAGAATGCATATACCACAAGAGAAAGCACAGATTTTATGGTGGTCATGGAGTTAATTTCCAATCAACTAAATCACTGACTTTTAAGAGTTAATTTCCAATCACTTAAACTGACTGATCTATGAAAATTTGAATATCCCTGTTCAATAAAAAAAGGATAATTTTAGATTTTCCATCGATCGCTTCAAAGAAAATACGCCAATCAGCGCGCAGGTTTCTCAAGATTAATTGGACTAAGATTATGAAAATGTCGAGTTTTTATAAATTTTTAACATTTAAAACTTCATAAATAAGTCTTAGTTGATCGTGGAAAATAGAAACATTCATTCATTTATTTTAAATTTGGTGTGTCCAGAATATTTCTCCGAATATGATACCTTACTGCATTAAATTTAGACTTCATAAATTTTGAAATATATTTATAGGCAGGAACAAAATATTATTATTGATTTCATTTTAATCCTTTTGAAAGCAAAACTAAAAACTGAATTTTATGCTGAATCTGAGAAATTTTTGTTGAATTATTGTTTGAGATATTACATAAATTATGAAAAATATTTTGTAGTTCACTTAAGACTTAAATAGCGAGCGATTCTGTTTGCAATACTCATATTCAATAATAATAATAATTAATAAATAACAATAAAGATGATAAATAAAAGAAAACGCTTTTTTTTATTAAAAAATATCTTTATATTAATCTCAATTTCATCATCTACACTTTAAATTAATGTTGAAGTTTTGCCGGAAATGACAACAAATTAGCAAAATATATATAGTAAATTGAACGAAGCGATCTAAACAGTATAAATTTGGTATGACTATCAAAATTTGAAGATTAAAAATGTTTTGTTTGAGAATCCTTTAAGAGACCAGTTACTTAAAATATTTAATTGAAAATTGTAGCGAGCGGTAATACTGCGAACGGCTGGTCGCCAAAGGCGGCTAGTGATAAATAAATTCTAAATTACCCTTTTATAAACTGTATGGTATTAAATAATTAAAAGACATTTCACAAACGGCGAATTAGAGTAAAATTTTTATATCAAATCTTCTTGAAAATAAAGATACCCCTCTCTCTCAAAAATGATTCTAATAACCCAGAAAAAATATGAAATGTAATATGTTGTATAATTAAGTGAAGTAAAATTATTATACTTTTAATTTCCTAATTATTTTAATAGTCTAATAAAATATTAATAAATACCATGTTACTGATATACGATTGATCTGTTTTCTGTCTCTAACGAAGCCTTAAAAAGAGAAAAGAAAGGGCAATACAGTATACTGTAGCTACCTGATAATAAATAAAAAGAAAAAGAAAACTATGCATGTACTGACAGTAAAATTAATTAAAAAATATAGTACGTCAGATGATGAGAAAATAACTGCCAAATTCTTAAATAATTGAGAGCTGTGAAATTAAGACTGTCAAGTATAAATTAATAGATAATGTCATTTTAAATGAATATATGAGCTGCACATGTATAACTAATACACATGTGTAAATAATATAAAGTTAAGACCCAATAATCTAATAAGAATATCTTAGCTAAATTTCGTGAGGTTCCTTTTTTTATTAACATCATAAAATCCCTTCCCTCAAAGTATCAAAATGATTTTAAAAAATGATGTTGTTTCCGTTATGTCTTTCAAATAATTTAAAACTTTTCAAAATGGTGTTATTTATTTGTCATTTAAAAAAATAATTGAAAAGCGAACTTTTTAATGTTTTTCCAGCAGACTGTACTGGTTTATAAATATTATTTCTTTTAAATGTATAAAATTCTTCACATTAAAATACATGCGAAAGCTGAAAACATTGATACATCTTTCTGTTCAATATTTATTATCTGATAATCTTATCTCATATTCTTAAATGTTTTGAACCCATTTCCTTAACAATCCTTGTCCATCCTGCATAGACCTTGTACTGCTTGCTACAGAAGGTATTATATCACTTCATTAATGAAAAAACTACTCTTTGGCTCTCTTATTTTCCTCTTTCTTTTGTTGCATTTTCTCCTAGCAGCATTATTCGAGATCTAAAAACGTGACACATCAAACACTATGCCTGATTTGGCTCAGCCAGTTGTTTCTTCTGGAGACGAATTTTTGGGAATGTTTCTTCTTCAGGTGCTTATCTTTCCTGAGAGCGAGGAAACGATTGTTTAAGAAGTGGGAATACCGTCCACCCATGCGTCTCATTTGAATAAATCGATTCTTTCTCTTGGAAAACGAGAGACGGGAAAAATTTCCACGTCGCGTGTCGTTGTCTAGGATTCCATCTCTCCTTTCCACCTGACACATTGAAAAGGAAGCGGATTTTGAGTACTCGAAATAGCTGCACTCCTTCACAAGATTTTTTTTAAATAAAAGAATTTTCTTCTACCTAAATATTTTTAATGCTTCAGGGAATTTGACTTTCAATAAAAGCTTTAAAAAAAGAAGGAAAAATCGAAGTAAAATAAAAAAGAAAAATTTCAATAGAAGGAGATTAAAAAAATATTGTGAAATCCATAGAAGCCAATAAAAAATTTCATGAATTAATAACCTTAAATTATTTTCTCGCCTATTGCGTCATCGGTATTTATTTATAAGTTAAAATATCTTTTATGATCCTGCGAAGACATGACTATTTACATGCATTTAATAAATTGATTTAGTATATTGTATTCATCTTCAATGTACTAGACGAAACATTTTTTTTTATTATTTCTTACAATAGATAAGAATATGTGCCCATCTAGACGAGGTACTTTCCATAAAAAATATTCTGAGTTTAACTAACAAATATTGTAATATAAATCATGTACAGTAGCAGAAATAAAAAGGAGCCACCGAGATTTATTTTGCAATCGATCATTCTGTGTGAAAATTGAAAGTACCATTTTAAAGATAGTAATGAATACCAAAAGATGCCGTGCCTAAAATTTACATAGGACAAATTAATAAGTACCCAAATTTTGTAATTGCCTATGGTAACACCCTTTTTTTACGTAATATATAGATTTCCCATGAAAAAAAATAGCCCGAGTACAACTTTTGGGTAATATACCATGATTACATCAATAGATATTTAATATTTTTTCCTTAAAGGGTTGTTTCTATATTTAGATGTGCGAGATTTAGATATTCTCTGGTCATCGATAATAATATTTTTGGTTAAACTTTTAAAGCCGTCTTTAAAACTTTTATCCTCATGATAAAATAGTTTGCTATTTCATTCATGACAAAATATTTATAGCGGAAATTTTAGAAGAATCTTTATTCCTTTCAGAAAAGAAATACTCAAGCGCATTGCATGTTTTGTTTAAATTGCACTTGAACCTGATTCTGCATTACGCTGAAAACACCAAAATGGAAAGTTTTGTTATTTGAGTAAAATGTAAAAAAAATAAATTATACATTTTATTATTTAAAAGATTTAAAAGAAATGCCAATTTTTGCAATTTTTATTATTCAAAAGAAATGCCAATTTTAGTGTTAAAATTAATATCTTATCGATACAGAGAAAACAATATTAACTGATTTTTTATTCTTTTGCACTTTATTCCTGCATTTCTTTATCAGTAATACTATCATTATTGCTTACTATTAATAAATAGTAATATATTGCAATTCATATATAGTAATTTTAAAAATCAACAATAAAATTCAGAATTGTATAAATTGAAAAATTTTCTTATATACGATATTCTTTTTGAAATATTTGTTATCGGTTAACAATACTCCTCGTCATGTGAATGTTTTCATTCATACTTTAACATTGCTAAGATACCCGGGAATTTTATAAGACAACATAAAGTAGTCCATATTAAAAAACAGGTCAGTTCTGATTAATTTCTAATGCCTCCGAAGTTTGCCTTTATGATATACTAGCCGCCTTTGGTGACCAGCCGGTTCGCCAGTATTACCGCTCGCTACAATTTTGAATTAAATATTTTTAAAAACTGGTCTCTTAATATAGACTCTCAAACAAAACATTTTTAATCTTCAAATTTTGATAGTCATACCAAACTTATACTGTTGTTTAGATCGTTTCGTCCAAATTACTATATATATTTTGCTAATTTGCTGTCATTTCCGGTAAATTTTCAACATTAATTTAAAGTGTAGATGATGAAATTGAGATTAATATAAAGATATTTTTAATAAAACCAAGCGTTTTCTTTTATTTATCATCTTTATTGTTATTTATTTATTATTATTATTACTGAATATGAGTATTGCAAACAGAATCGCTTGGTATTTAAGTCTTATGTGAACTGCAAAATATTTTTCATAATTTATGTAATATCTAAAACAATAATTCAACAAAAACTTCTCAGATTCAGCATAAAATTCAGTATTTAATTTTGCTTTCAAAAGGATTGAAATGAAATCAATAATAATATTTTGTTCCTGCATATAAATATATTTCAAAAATTATGAAGTCTAAATTTAATGCAGTAAGGTATCATATTCTGAGAAATATTCTGGACACACCAAATTTTAAATAAATGAATGAATGTTTCTATTTTCCACGATCAACTAAGACTTATTTATGAAGTTCTGAATGTTAAAAACTTAGAAAAACTCAACATTTTCATAATTTTAGGCCAATTAATCTTGAGAAACCTGCACGCTGATTGGCGTATTTTCTTTGAAACGATCTATAGAAAATCTAAAATTATCCTTTTTTTATTGAATAGTGATATTCAAATTTTCATAAATCAGTCAGTTTAAGTTATTGATTTAGTTGATTGGAAATTAACTCATTTTATTTAAAATATTAGTGTTTCAAGAACATTTTGTTAATCGTGATTTCCACAGCAGAAGCTTTATGTAAAATCAAAAATTCGTTATTTATTAGAGCATTTATTGAATCAAGTTACATAAAATATAATCATTTTATTTAGAACATTTTAGCAGATCTGTGTCTTACTAAAGGTTTACAAATTAGCTATGTGGCCCTGATTTGAATGGATATCTTGTTCATCTATATCTATATCTATACTTATAATAAAGTCAATGTGTGTGTGTGTGTGTTGGCGCTCTACAGGCCAGACCGTTTGACCGACAGCTACCAAATTTCGCACGTGTATACCTTGGAGTTCGGGAATATGTACCTGGGGGTTATTGTTTCGAATTTTTAATTAGAATTTTATTTATTTAAAAATGAAGCGAAATTTTGGCTTGTTTCTGCTATAACTTCCGAAAATATTACCGCACAAAAAAGATTTTTACATGAAGTTAAAGATCAAAAATTTATCTTTTAATTGATACCAATGTTTTAACCTTAAAATTAAATTTCTATTTTTAATGAATTTTTAAATAAATATTTTAACTATATTTTTCAACAATTTTTTTTGTACAAAATAAAAATAAAATTTAAGCTGCACGTTTCGCATTCATGGGAAAAAATTACCTTTTTTCAAAGTGTTGCCATCACATTGTGAAAAGCTCCAATTAAAAATAAATTATATCTTTTTGGAAATGAAATCTGCAAAAATATAATTTTCGGCACGGGTCTGTAGAAAATGAAAAAAATAAGAAATTTTATTTTTTCTAAAAAATAAATTCAAGAAAAATTATTTTATGATATTTTACAATCTTTATATTATTAATCCAATAATTCAGTTTTATTTTAAGGCAAGTTTAGTTTAATATGAACAGGATATCCATTCAATTCAGGGCCACACAGCGAATTTGTAAACCTTAAGTTAGACACAGATCTGCTAAAATGGCCTAAATGGAAAATGATTATATTTTTTGTAACTTGATTCAATAAATGCTCTAATAAATAACGAATTTTTGATTTTACATAAAGCTTTTCTGTGGAAATCACGATTAACAAAATGTTCTTGAAACACTAATATTTTAAATAAAATGAGTTAATTTCCAATCAACTAAATCAATTACTTAAACTGACTGATTTATGAAAATTTGAATATCACTATTCTATAAAAAAAGGATAATTTTAGATTTTCTATGGATCGTTTCAAAGAAAATACGCCAATCAGCGCGCAGGTTTCTCAAGATTAATTGGCCTAAAATTATGAAAATGTTGAGTTTTTCTAAGTTTTTAACATTCAGAACTTTATAAATAAGTCTTAGTTGATCGTGGAAAATAGAAACATTCATTCATTTATTTAAAATTTGGTGTGTCCAGAATATTTCTCAGAATATGTTACCTTACTGCATTAAATTTAGACTTCATAATTTTTGAAATATATTTATAGGCAGGAACAAAATATTATTATTGATTTCATTTCAATCCTTTTGAAAGCAAATCTAAAAACTGAATTTTATGTTCAATCTGAGAAGTTTGTGTTGAATTATTCTTTGAGATATTACATAAATTATGAAAAATATTTTGTAGTTCACATAAGACTTAAATACCAAGCGATTCTGTTTGCAATACTCATATTCAATAATAATAATAAATAAATAACAATAAAGATGATAAATAAAATAAAACACTTGGTTTTATTAAAAAATATCTTTATATTAATTGCAATTTCATCATTTTCACTTTAAATTAAAGTTGAATTTTTACCGGAAATGACAACAAATTATCAAAATATATATAGTAAGTTGAACTAACAGTATAAATTTGGTATGACTATCAAAATTTCAATATTAAAAATTTTTTTCTTTGAGAATCTATTAAGAGTCCATTTACTTAAAATATTTAATTGAAAATTGTAGCGACCGGTAATACTGGCGAACCGGCTGGTCGCCAAAGGCGGCTAGTATTAAATAAAACTTACCTTAAAATAAAACTGAATTATTGGATTAATAATATAGAGAGTGTAAAAGATTATAAAATAATTTTTCTTGAATTTATTTTTTAGAAAAAATAATATTTCATATTTGTTTCATTTCCTACAGACACGTGCCGAAAATTATATTTTTGCAGATTTCATTTCCAAAAAGATTTAATTTATTTTTAATTGGAGCTTTAATCAATGTGATGGCAACACTTTGAAAAAAGGTAATTTTTTCCCATGAATGCGAAACGTGCAGCTTAAGTTTTAATTTTATTTTGTACGAAAAAAATTGTTGAAAAATATAGTTAAAATATTTATTTAAAAATTCATTAAAAATATAAATTTAATATTAAGGTTAAAACATTGGTATCATTTAAAAGATAAATTTTTGATCTTTAACTTCATGTAAAAATCTTTTTTGTGCGGTAATATTTTCGGAAGTTATAGCAGAAACACGCCAAAATTTCGCTTAATTTTTAAATAAATAAAATTCTAATTAAAAATTCGAAAAAATAGCTCCCAGGTGCACATTCCCGGCCTCCAATGTATATACGTGCCAAATTTGGTAGCTGTAGGTTGAATGGTACGGCCTGTAGAGCGCCAACACACACACACACACACACACATTGAGCTTTATTATAAGTATAGATTAATTTTGATCACATATGTTGGAATAATGGAAAACTGGCTGTGTTGTGGAGATTTTTTTTGTATTACTTCATTGAATATTTCAAAAAGTTCGGATACTAAAAATATTACCGGTTGCATTTCCAAGTCCATATATTTTAACTTTCACCTTCGAAGCTCTCGTAACTTGAGCTTTTTTGATTTAGCAACTGGTGAATTATTTGTCTGAAAGACGTCAAATAAAAAATTTTTTGCTTTACAAAATTCACATAAAGCATTCATTGGTCCACAGTTTCAACTACAAATATTTCAATTTTACTTTTACAAAAAAAAAAAAAAAAAAAAAAAAAAAGATTTTTATTGCTATTACTGCTGATGAATATATTCCCAGTATTCTGCAAGGCTTTTTTAACTTCCTTCTCGAATTTCTTTTTCTCTGCGCTGATTTTTTTATTTTTATTTTCAGAACCTATCCTGTTTAAATATTCTAGACTTTGTCTCGTCTTCCCTCTCTGTCTTGCTTTCTTTTTCTCTTGCTAACTTTGTTGTCTTACAATGGTATTTTTACTATACATAATGCTCACACTCTCTGAAATTGAAATTCATTGCTAAAATCGAATTGAATAGCAAATAGTGATCGTCTAACAGAAAAAAATGCATCGGAAATAGAAAATTTAAAAAAATACTGAAAGAAAATAAAAACAGACTGACCCATGAAGCAGGAATGTAAGGACTCAGCATAAATACAAAATTGCAGACGTCAGCTTTTTAACCTTTGATACAATCCAGCATAAGAAATGAAGCATATAAAAATGTTGTTTCTAATGGCATTCGTCATAGACAAGCCTGCTGGCGAAGACAACGATTTTAAGCCGAGAGAGCGTCTTTTGTTTTCAATAGCGCCATCTAGAGTCAAGAGTGCGTCTTAGCTACTTACGCGTCACATTCACTTGTCCAACCCCTTTTTTACAGGGGAGCACACTCACACACCTCACAGAAAGAAAGCATATGAACAACAACCACGCAGAACCTGGACTCGAACCCGGGACGCCCAAATCACGGGGAAGAGGCGTTACTTATATGCCTGGACGCCGGCAGCATATAAAAATAAATTAAATTAGTTATGGGATCGTAAGTGTAATGAATACCCTGAAAATTCTGTGAGTAGAAACATCTAAATGTGCAAAACGCTACCGTGTACGGCACAGAAATGGCTCTTATTACTTATTATCGAATGACAACAGTCAAAGCGCCATACAAACATTTCATACTGCTTCATTGAACGTTTTTACAGCTGTACTTAATTTATCTCTTTACTTGGGTAATTATAGAAGTTGAAAATATTAGAAACTTGCTAATCGTCTGAAGAATAGATGGGAGACAACTGATATAGATTGACGATCTCTAGCTGTTTATCATGCATTTAAACACTAATAAAACAAAGATTATGATTTTCTTCATTGCTTGAATGTAAAGTTAATTTTTTGACAACAAAACATTTTGATCTCTTATATTTGCTAGATTTTTTTTTTGCTTTTTATTTGTGTGATTTTGAATACCCAATAATTTTTTTAAGATTTCTTTTGTAACGTAATATATATAATTTATAAAGATATATATTGGTGGTTTTCATAATTTCTTTCTAAACTAATGCCAAACAATCGTTAAATATCTAAGTTGCTTAGTACCCAAGCAGAAGTTTGGGATTTGCCGATCCTGTAATGACACAGACCGAAGGGAGAGATATTTTAAACTTCGCTCTGCATTACAGATTTCGCTAAATGATTATATTATAGATATTACCATTTACTCATCAAATATCTTAAGGTTTAAGGGTAATCTTGTACCAAATGCATATCGATAAAATGCAAATATGGCACTATCTTTAGAATAATAGAAGTGTGGTATATTGGCTCTCGTATAAAAATTAACATCATAATAATAGTTATATAAAATGCCGAAAAGTAAAATTAAATTTTTATCATAGTTAATATCTCTCAAATAAATAATCTTTCATTCATATATGGAATAAAAATCCACCAAATATTTTCAATTTTTTGTCAGTACTTCCTTATTCAATATTTTAATCATCTGCGTGATATAGCACTATGTTTGGGATGGCCGACCCAACTATTTATAACTAAAAAAATGATGCTATTTATTTTCTCCAATTTTTAATAATTTGTGGCAATTCAATTGGCTATTAAATGAGTTAAACTGGATTTTTTAGAAGTCATTGATTGCAAATGGCCATAAAAATGTATCGGATAAAAAGTCAATCTACTTATGCAAAAACATTGGTTACTTCTTTATTAATTCTCCCTGTTTTGAAGAAAAAGTTGACAATGTTTCAGTGTCTGGCGATTTAGTTATAGGAATTTTTTTCCACTCTGTTATAGATTTACTATATTTGTATATACTGAATAGCAAAACTCTTTATATGAATTTATTTCGTCCAAGCTAAAAAAAGTCCTATGTAGATTAAAATTTATTTAACCCTCTCTAGGGCCGTGGGAAGTATGCTTCCCACCAAATTTATCAATCTTTGTATGAATTTATGTAGATTGGCATAAGTTCCGACAAATTTTTTTAGAAAGACATAAACTTAGATGCTTCAGTTCTTTATCTCACACAAAATGATGTGTCTTGATTTGTTACTTAATTATTAATTAGCCAAATTGATTAATTAATCAAATTAAATTTATCTAATAAGCTAAATGAATCCCTTTTCTTATTCTAATTTCAAGCCTAAAAATATTTTAACATAATATGACTAGAAAAAAAATGGCCATTTAAAGGTTTAAACATATCAATATGAATTTGAATGAAAGCACAGACAAATTCCGAATTTTATAAATTTAAATTTCTTGTCACTAATTATTGCATTTTGTCTTAACAAATTAAGTTTACATTTACCTGCATTCTAAACGACTGCTCTACATTTGTTTTAGTGCTCTAAGTTTTAACCGTGCAATTTTGATGGTGTAAACTCTGAACTAAATAAATTTATTTATATAGGAAGAACACATTTTTTTAAAAAGCGATGCATGTTTGTAAAAAACATGAAAGAAAAAAGCATATTACTTTATTCTTTCTTTTTTCATTCTTTCTTCATTCTTCTCTTTGTATTTGAATAACACTCATAATTCATCTTATAATGTGTTTTGGACGATATCATATCTTTTCACCAAAATCTTTATAAATATTTTTTTCTCTAGTGACATGTCTTTCACAACTTACAATCCAATGATTTATTTTATTCCCCGAACAAATCCTACTTCATTGCAAATGCAGAAGTCTTTTGGCGACGGATAGAAAAAGAAGAGGTCGGTCATTCCTTGTGCTGTCACGGACTTAATGGGTATGGCTAAAGGGGCGTTATCGAATCTCATCTGCTGCAGGGCGGGGATGAGGGCGAGTCATTGAAAAGTCGCCGGCATTGATTGTCGATAACTGCCCCAGCAGACGAAAGTTATATGCTATATTCCTCTGTTTATCTGAAAGGATGGAAGACTTGCAAATGCTTTTAGTTCTATAGAATAGAAAATATTTTTAGATATTTAGATGGATGATTTTAATATGTAATAGTGATTTTAGTAACGACCATTTCTGAAAATAAAAACTGTCATAAATTTCTTTGATTTTCATCTACCGCATCAGACGCATTTAGATAATATAGCTTAAATTTATGACTTTTTATTTTCATTTATAAATTTGAGCTTATTTTTAAAGTATTTCGCGGCAAATTGAAGTAATAGCTTATTGAACTAGAATAAAAAAAATGCTCAACTGTTTTTTCATCATTTATTTAATGGCTCTTTCTGGAATAAAGAACTTGATACAAATAATTTTTAAATTTTATGAATGAATAGGAATTATAGTAGACATTTTATTATGTATAGTAAATTCTAATTTTATTATTTAATCTGGGATTTCGATTATAATGAAACTAAATTCGCCTTCACCAAATACAATTATTATTTTAATTACGTCAGTTCTATTTTTTGAAATAATTTTATTCATATTTCTTTGAGAGTGAGTAATATTCAAAAACAGACTACAGTGTTTTTGTAATAAATTACTATTGATAATCAATTAATGACTTAATAAAATTTATTTTCATTACGTTCATTTAAGATAGTTGCCATTTTTTAAAATTTCAACATTGGAAATTTTACTATCGTAACTCGTTTATTAATCATTAAAAATTTTCCATTGTACAAAAGTTCTCGGTTCGATATAATTGTGGTTTTCATCTGTATGATCAACAGAAAAAAAAAGAGTATCAAGAAATGATTTTAAATCGCTTTTGGTTTTGATTTATAATTCATACCGAAAGATTAAAGAGCAGAAACATCCCTGCTTTACAATCTGCTCATTCTTGTTTACTACTTCAAAAATTGAGATGATAAAAAGAAAGAAAAATATTTTTAAAAATAAAAATGTTGGGGTTTTTTTTATAAAAAAGACTTAATAGAAGCCATGTTTTTAGCCTTTTAGCCTTGCAATGCAAGATATTAATATGAGATTTGCTGTTGTTTAAAGTTTTAATTGTTTTTATACTCTCTCAGGTTCTTGTGTGTAGAATTTCTTGTTTTCAAACCAATCTAAAAGATAAAAAAAAGATCCTTTTCTGTATTTTAAAAATCAATTATCTTTTTATTATTTTTATTCAAAAATAACATATTTTTGTATTATTTCTAAGAACATTTTGTTTTTAAAAGCATGCTTGCAGAAGACTTCTTTAAATCCCTGAAACAATTTATCTGTTCATGCGTATTAAAGGTAGACTGAAAAAATTTCCATTTACCGTGCACTTTGAGTGAGAAGGCTGTTGAGGAAAAAAATTCTCCGCCAATCCTTCTTGCTCGTTTATCAGCCACTAACAACCCTCTGGAGCATTTTCTTCCTCCGTGCCCGAAAACGAGAGCTTATTTAAAACTTCCGATGACGTCCATATTTAAATAAACGTACTGCTCCCATTTGCCAACCGTGACGGATAGACCAGATCAACGGAAGTCCATTTTCCTCCAAGAGCCGAAAATTTAGTGAGTACGATACATCTTGTTTAAAGAAGGGCTGGAAAGAAAATTACCTTGTATTTCTTATGATGAATAGTTTGCTGAATACGATAAAAAAAAATTCACCATACAAATTGTTTGCATAACTAGAGGTCGAACACGTTTTTCCCTGACTGGCAGTCTTGCCTTTTAACTTCAAATCTTTTAATGTATAGGATAAATTGTCTTCCCCAAATTTCTACTATATTTCTAGAAATTACGCATAAAAATCTTGTGTAATTCTAAGCCACTATATGTTATGCGATGGTGACAAAAAAATAAGGAATTGTAATTGTCAAAAATGCTACCTCAAGATTTTAATGAATCTCCAAGTTTCAAGTATTCATATTGTTACGAAATTTTCTTTACCGGGGTTCGTTTGGATAGTGGGAGTGATATGGTGTAAAGGACGCTCAATCAGTAGGCAGAAGTAGAATAAAAACAACGACGTTTATTTACACGAAGACACACAGGACAGCACAAAGCGACAACTATATACAGCACAGAAGACGATTATCTTCAGCCGAGACGTGCAGCATACAACCAGAATCTACTGCAGACAGTAGCGCACAGCTCAGTTCAGCACTAGCTTGCCTCAGTCGCTTCCGACTCTGGCTCGGATTACTGACTTCGTCGACTCGACTCCGCTGCTCTCGAACTCGAACCACTGGCTTTTCCGCTCCGTCTTCGGACTACTCCGTTATCTACCTTCCGACTTGACTTGCCTGCTCTGGCAGCTGTGGGCCCTTTTATAGGTCTCAGGAGGCGGGGCTAGAAGCCTCGCAACCAATCAGGAACGTTCGAGGCGTATCTCGGTTCCTACTGGACGGATCGGGAAAATTCTCGAAGTTTCGAGTATTATCTATTTTGGCGCCAAAGTCGCCAAATTGATCGCCAGGTCGCCAAATGGTCGCCAAATTTGTCGCCAAGCTCTGGGACCTCCGACGCGCTAGTCCCATTCAGATGACTGTAAAGCGTTCTTTCTATTGATGGAATAAACTATGCTGGGAAGCCGAATTGCAGGTTTGTAACAATATGTTTGAGTAACATATCTTTAACTACTAAATATTCTATCTGTGATTGCGATACTTCTAATTTCCAACTCACAACAAGCAAGAAAGATGAAATCTTGCATGCTTCTTTTACACTACAAGCATAGGTTTTTATCAAATTTTGGAAGAAATGCGCGGACAGGAAGCTTATCTATCCGTTCATTAAGGTATGAGTACGATAACTCAGAAACGTATAGAAAGTTAATGGTCTTATCATAAGAATTGTAGATTTGTACCAAGTAGGGGATATGTATATTGAAATGCATGTGATTTTTCAAAATCACAGACTGTGGACTCTTGTCATCGAAATGCTCTATTTGTATCAAATGTTGGAGCAAAAGGAAGGCATTCAAATTACTTATCGGCCTTATTCATTATACTTTAGAGAAAAAAAATTGAGCAATATTATGTTAGTGTATGAAAAAGTTCAGGATACTGGCTGATTAATAAAGTACACAGACTTTTTGAAATTTAGTCAGTGTCAGTATAGGCAAAAGAAGAGCCAGAATGGCTGTAAGAGTATATAGTTCCAGTGGAATATCGAAAAACTCTGCAATTTACATAAATGAATTAGTAAAGTATTGTTAAACATTGCAAAAGGAAGGAATAGAAAAGAAATATGAACTATATATATATATATATATATATATATTATTTTCATAATTTTTGTTTCAAACTGATATGGTTATATTAATTATTAGAAAAATCTTATTCCATGCACAGTAAAAATTTTCTTCAAAATTCTATTTTTTTAAAGATTTATCCAATCAATATAATTATGAATCCTTCAAGAGTAAAGGTTTTTCTTTGCATTTTTTAACAAAAAAAATATTATATTACATAAAATTTTATCAATTTATGACACAAACAAAATTTTAAATGCTTAAATTTAACCAAATAGTATCTCTTTATCATTTAAGTTAGAACAAACAAACGAAAACTTTAAATGAATTAAAAATTTAGGTAAGATTGATAATTTAAATTTTTTGCCGTACATTTCTAAAATTGTACAATTATTTTCTTAAATATTTTTGATCAGTATCATTTGACTGACGGTAATTTATTTCAATATTATCATCTTCATTTAATATTTCTAATCTGTATTTAGTAAGCATTCGGAAGATGACTTTTTTCTTGATAGGAATATTTTGTTTTATATTTGGTAGAATTTCATTAATAAGCAAATCAATTTTTGTTAATTAATCAACCTTTTTAAAAATGTAATTCATTTTTCAAGAATTTTGATAATGTGTATGACAGTAGTTATATTTTTCAATTTATATTTTCATTATTATATATTGTTATATTCTTTATTTAAGAATTATCTCAATGTTATATTGAATTAGTTCAATTATTCAGAATTAAAAGAAACGTTTTTCAACTGGCTTGTTTTCTTTGCTCCTTAATAAAAAAAACACAATTGAAAAAATCGTTTCCTCTTCCTTAAGATAACTATTACGATATTAATTTTTTCACTGTCTAATACTTACTGTATGAGAAAAGAATATTTTTAAATAATAATTTAAATGTAAAGAAGAAATGCAAAAAATGTTGAATTAAGATTTCACTTCTTTTGCATGTTTAAAATTGTAAAATTAATTAAAATCTCAAATTAAAGATTATTTGGAATACGTATTCATGCATGATTGTGTTATTAATTTCAGATTTAATAATTTATTAAGTATTTTTGAAATTTGTATTTTATTTGTAATCATTGTTATATCCATTGTTTTACAATAAATTTGCTTTGAATTGTGTTTTAAGTTGTTAAATTAAATAAAGCTATTCCAAATATGAAGCTAATTACATTTACAATTAGTGATATTTGTAATGATGATAATGCGGGCTATTATTGATTTTTAGTTTATTTTACTAAAATTAGAAAGTAATCGAAAGTAATAGTAATTAAGGTACTGCGAGTACTTTTCGTAATTTATAATGATATATAAATTTACTAGAAGAATTTATTTTCGATTTAAAAAGTGCCCAGTTTTATTTTAAAACGATGTATATTTATAAAACCTATCATAGTATCATATATTCTGTTCTAACTTCTTCAGAAAATCATCTTTTTAGAACTTATTCAAAATATTCAAGATAATATTCAAATAACAAGGAAAAATAAATAATAATAATAAAAACTAAGCGATTTTAATATTGTAAGTGACTACATGAAATAAATTTCGTTTCACCGCAATGCTTCAAATTATATTTCTAATTTCAAGTATTCAGTAAAATAAAAAAAGAATCGTACTTTATAATAGTCTTTTTCTGTTCCGATTTAATCAAGATTTAAATTCATAGCAGAAGCATTAAGAAATTTTTATGTCTTCTCTTCGAGTTGTTGAGTTAAATAAATCGCTGACTCACCTTAGTTAGAAAAAAAAAAAAAAGAAAAAAGAACACTTTTAATGAATGAAAAGCAATTAAAAGGTAAAGATATTCTAATGGGATTTTAGTGAGCAGAAGTAATCAAATTTTTTCCTGATTTTGCCATTTATTTGAGATATCTGCTTTCGAAAAGTTATGATTAAATACCAGCTGTCGTTATTGAAGTCGTAATTGAAATGAATCATTAATTTCACCGGAATTTAAAATCTAATTCTGTCACAACAGTTATTATAGGTTAAAAAAAAAGAAAGTTGTCATTTGTTGAGATATTAATTCATTTTAAAGACATTTCTCTTTTTTATTTTTTAATCGGATTTTAGAATTGTATTTAGAATAAAAAGGACTTCAGATCAATGAATACTTTTTTTTGGATATTGGCTCTCAGCAACATTTGAAATCATTCGTGAAAAAAAATAATTCTAATCCTAAATCAACATTTTTGAAGTTCTGAGATAATCATCTGGTTTAGTCAGGTCAGTTTCTTTCTGAATTGTATTATTTTGAAACGTGAAGTGCGTGACTTTGATATATTTATTATACTGCTTTTTTTATTCGGTTTATTTTTCTGCTTGCAAATTTAGCGTTGCGTTTTTTAGGCAATAAAATTATAGTTTTATTTGCGAAATAATAGAAGGAATTATTATTAGTCACTATTAGTCACACGATGAACATAACGGTTGATTTCATGAAAACGCAGTTATATTCTCTGCTATATCGTGTCTTTTTTTTAGTAAGATTTATAAGTAAAATCCAAAATTAAATCTACACAATACCTTTGACATATCAGTTTGCATTGTGAGATTATTCTAAAGGTTTGAAAAGAAATACTTGTTAATTTAAGAGATTTATTTTTGAAGACTCTCTTGGCATAATTATATTATTTGGATATCTGTATTGTAATAATCTTTATAAATGATCTACACCGTTTTTTAAAAGTACCATGCGCACTAGATAAATTGTTCTTCACTCTAATATATATAAATCTTGAATTATTAATTCCTTACACAAAATTATATATATCGCAAAATTAACATTTAAACGTGGAAAATCTTGAACTACATTTTAAATGCAGTACTTGTTTAGAGACATCTCAAAATAATAAAAATCCACGAGATTCATGCATAAACTTTGATTTGTAGAATTAACGATTTGAAAACATAACTATAGATGACGATCGTTTATGGGCTTGAATTCGGGTTAAAGCATAATCAATCAGTTCGGTTAAAAGTCTGAAATACCTGATATTAACTCTTTTTCGGAAGCTCAAGCAAGATGAAGATTTTACCAAATAAAATTGATGAATATTTGCCAGCAAATAATGAGAACTCAGTTTGAATCTAAGAATTATTAATTATTAAGCAGATTCGCAATATTCTTCAATTTTATTGCAATAATTTATCTTCATGTATTACAGTCATTTATTTTCGCGTATTATGTATTTTTAAAGAAATGTATTTAAAGCAACTATATTTAAAATGTAAAAATAGCTTTTAATATATTACAATTATTACCAAATGCGCATGCAAATGTCATAATCTTGACTTTCTTTAAAATATTTCATGCATAAGCAAAAAACAAATCAAACTGCTTTGTGGTGATTGTCAATTATCGTAAATGACAACCACACATTGTTCCATATAGCAAATTTTCTGTAAATCTATTTCATTACAAGGCTAATATGTGAAAGACAAAACAACCTATATGTCTATTTATTTTTAATGAAATATGGTTAGATTAAGTGACATTTTCTTCCAATTAACAACTGAAAAAGAAATATCTATAACAAATGGTCATGCTTATAAAATAGTTATTTCTTCAGTTTCTTTGCTCTTATCTCTTTTGAGAAATAAATAAAAGATTCATAAGTAAATAGAATCAAAATATCTCAAGCTCTTTAAATAATTTAAAATGGGAAATGTAAATGTTAAAAAATTTAATATCAAATATAATTATCATAACTTCAATAATTTATTTTCAGGTAATGAAGAGAAAATTTAATTATTTGTGTTAATACTACAATGGTAGCTCTTTGCTAATGTATATTCATATATGCAATCTTAGAAATTTTTAGACTCATTATGAGAACATAAATTAATCAATTTACTTTCGAATTTCAAAAATAATAAACGTGTTTTATTTTATTGTTAACGCTTTATTTAAAAAATATTTTGTTATTTTACCAACTGTAAGGACATGTATATGTTATTCATTGATTATAAATCATGATTGTTTAATATCCACATTCGTATATAATGTTTACAGTTTAAGGTGTTATTATACACTGTTTTAAACTCATTCTTTGGTGTGCTGTGAATAAAATTCACATGCATGATGAAAAACGTACTTCATTATAAAAACCATAGGAAAAAAATTCCAACCGAGATGAACACTAGGGATAACATTTGTGGAAACTAACAGCACAAACAAACAACAATTTAAATAATAATAATGTTAAAGGCGTATAGCATATTAGTTTTCTCTTCGAACATAACTCTAGAGAAAGATTTACCAGTTTGAGCTCTTTTTTGGATATTTATACCTTTCCATCATGACATAAATTCACTTGGAATTCTTCAGAAAAATCTTCATATTTCTGTTCCTAGTTCAGATATCAGCATAATTTTACATTTTTCAGAACTCTTTTATTGCCAAATAACCTCCAAGGTTGAGAATCATTGGTTTAACATCCATTAAGAATCTATGTAAACCTGTGTATTATAAAATTAATATTGCAGGATAAATATCGCAGATTCATAATTATAATGATCAAGTGAATGCAATAAAACAGATAGGAGCCTAATCAACTATATTCAACAAAATTCTAATATCCATCAATTATTTTATAATACATAGAATTTGCATTTTTTTACAAATTTATTTATGTAATTACTAGATTAATAGCATATTTCAGTCTATCTGTTTATGATACTGCAAAGCTGTCAAGTCAGAAATCGATCTCAATGAGCAGTTAATTCATACGTCAGAACTTAAAATGAAGCTTTAAAGAAACATTTTTAAAAGGCCTCTTCTGTTTTTGTGGTATCTGAGTCACCTGTATTTAAAAAAAATTAATTTTTAAAATAATTGAGCAAACAGAATGGTTGAAATATGTGCAAAGATACGATAATGAAAACATTTCCAATTTAAGACACATACTGATCCCTTTCAAAATTTGAAAACACTGCATTGCAGACATGTAATTTTTGTTTCCGGTTTAGTTTTATCTTTACATTCGAAATGCGAAATATTTGTGTAGCAAATAGTACATTCGCTGGTATATTCAACCGCGAAATTTTATCAATGTTTTTTTTTAGAATTTATAATATTTGATGAGGCCAATTATAATTATGTTTGTGCACATTTGTGAAGATGATGACACATAAACGTAAAGTTCTAATAAATGAAATTTGGCTAGTGGGTTTAACACCAAAATAATACATGTATTTGATACAGATGTATTGGTATACAGATATGTACAAATTATGAGTCTGCTATCTGAAAAAATATATTTTCTAAGTACAGCAAATAATATTTTTTAATATATTATAAAACTGCTAAAAAATAACATTTTTATAAGCATACTGATTTGAATAAATCTTTCTTTTTAGTTGAATTTGAATAAAATTATAAAATATATTTGAAATTGTATTAATTTATTTGTTGAAGTTAAAATAACATGTACTGTTTCGTCACAAGAAAGCATTATATATACCTGTATTTATAACAAACTAGATTTATTTAATTTAAAAAAAGAATTAAGTTTATAAGCTTCTTAAAAATGGCATCAAATAAATTTATGAATACCTTCAAATCTTTTCAAATTGTCCCGTTTCGAACAACATTCGAACTGAAACGATTCCTTATATTAAACATATAATAGGACTTCCCTTTGGAGATAATCATTTCATTCGCTTTATCCCCGACGGCCCAAGTAAATTGAATTTGCTGCATGTATCCAACATATTCCATAGTAAAATTTAACGCGCTGAGACCATGGTTAAAATTATGGTAGTCATAAATTTGTGAGTTGCTCTCCTAATTTAGTTACTTTTAATAATAATACCGTGCATTGTTATTATTATAGTGAAGAACACCATTAAACTACGAGATCTGTTTGAGACTGTAAATGCTTTTCATAAATGATTTCTGGATAATGCCTTTTGCTAATTAATTTTAAGGCACATCTTATCTTTTATCATATAGCTGCTTGATCAAAACTGCATTACCTCCTTATAACGTCATACCTTCCTTATCTACTTCTGCTTAACTTTCATAACAACTCATAACAATAACATAAAACCTTAAATAAAACCTGAATTTGAAGCCTTGAAAGTTTCTTCCTTTAAATCAGAATATATAATAGGAAAATTCTTTTCTATGAACCATTAGAGATTAGCATGCAATGAAAATGTCACGGTCTAAGTACAGGAAATTCTAAATCAACACTGTGTTCAGTAGTGGCGTATGAATATAAATCTTGAATGGAAATATAATTAAGAATATATTGCCATTTGCACTCATATTTCAATATGGAAAAAAGAATTCGCTATATTGCTGAGATTGAATACTGGTTAAAATAAGTGGTGCTTTTGGTGTAGAATAGTGAAAAATTTTATGCCACCCAAGAATATTATTGAATGTTGTATATGCAAAATAAACGAGCAAAGCGATTACTTATTTATTTTTTTCATTTTCTTTTTTTAAACTGATGCTTTTCTCTTCACGACAGAATACTAAAAAGGTTTATGACATCAAAAATAGTGTCAAAATGTTTTATTTTGTTGGAAACACATGGTTGATGATGTAATAGGGGATGTGTTAAGAATATTGTTATAAATCGATCAATGAGCCAATACACCGTGGATGATGATTCAAAGTATTTGGACTCTGCTGCTCTTTACCTTGAAGATAAAACTGAATTAAAATCTTTCAGGTACGGGGAACAGCTATGAGATGAAAATAACCGATGATATGTAAAGTTAGAATTTAATAGTGTTAAAAAAGAAGCATAATTAAAATTATACTTTTTGTATTTATATCCCTGGGTTTACTTGGAGATTTTTCTGATTATGCCAAGATCGCCAAGCTTTATTATATATAAAAATCTTGAAAAAGTCGTGATTTTGCTAAAACAATTGCATACCCGTCTTACTTGATGATTACCCTAAAATCTCATTGTTGAGTTCCAATCGCCAAGTAAGCAACTGCTTGCATTTTTTAACGAAATATAGGAGCGGGGGTGTCCTGAAAAAAAAATACAAATGGCTTATAATTTTAAATTAAATGAGTTAAAAATAAAATAGGACAGAAAT
This sequence comes from Argiope aurantia, assembly GCA_026543865.1. Classification (NCBI taxonomy): domain Eukaryota; kingdom Metazoa; phylum Arthropoda; class Arachnida; order Araneae; family Araneidae; genus Argiope; species Argiope aurantia. The sequence goes on from JAPMOR010077409.1 coordinate 727,588, forward strand.
AACTGTAGAAATAAAAACTTTAACTGCAAAATCATTTTTTAAAAATTATTTACAGTTAAATTGAAATTGTAAAAGATCAAATAAATGCGTAGAAGAGTATATATTTAAAAATTTGATTCAAACAGATTTGCTTTCAAGGAAATTTGTGAGAATTTTATATTAATATTATCTAGGGAAAAATTTAATTTTTGTCTTTGCACATAATATACTATCAAACAATTTCTTAAAATATTAATAAATTCAACAGAATCAAACAGTGCGTTTTTGTTACTACTTTAAAGACTTTTTTTTTAAATTTATTTTACATATTTTCTATTATTAACTATTTAATTTGTAATTCATCATTATAAATTTTCTGAAGTCAAATAATTTTTTCTTAAATTCCCTGCTTAGTGGTGCTGTTTATAAGAAAACGAAACTGCTATTAATCAGTTATTTATAATTAAAATCTGAAAATATTAAAATATCTTATTATTATGGAGGATACTTAAATGCAGAAGATTTAAAAACATTTCCATATCAAGAGGCGAAATTAAAATCTATGATAAAATTGAATTTTTATAAACAGGAAACAATTTACATAAAGAAGTATTAAAAAAATGTAATTTTGTATAAAATGCGTATTTTGAGACAAAATTAGTGAACAGTAAAATAACTTCTATAAAAATATGAAAATTAGCACAACATTACCGAATTTTAAAAAGTTATTACAAGTATATATCATATTTTAGAGGGAAATAAATTTTTAATATTAGTATTTGATAAAATTAGCGATACAACTTTTATATTTTCTGGTATTTAATATAAATGTATCCACTTAATTTATCAATGCAAGTGTGATTAATTCACAAGTAAGTCTTGAAAGAATTATAAATTTGAAGAATTAAAAGCATTAAAAGCATTGTTAAACACTTTTAACAATGCTTTTCATTTTTGCCTACGTTTGATAAATTTGTTAAAATTGTAATGTAAGAGGACAATCTATTTAGATGAGGTTATTTAAAATGTCAAATACTTTAAGAATGTTTTATTTTACGTTGAGTCAATTGCAAAATTGCTAGCTTTTATTTTTATATTTTTAAAGAGTTGTGAGAATTATCTAGAGTTTTCTTAATAATATAACTAACTTAAAAAAAAATTTATTATACCTTTTACATATTGGGGCTATTACCTACCTACATATAAAGAGAGATACTGCTTCGAATAAAATATCTTGAATTAATAAATTATTTTCTCCTTAAATTTGTTTATTATTTCACAACATCTGGTTGCATATTATTACTTTATATCGCATG
>JAPMOR010077409.1:728982-969255 GCA_026543865.1 Argiope aurantia
TTTATAACTAGCGGTCAATAATTTTCAAATAGTACTAAATACACTATTAGAAAATTATTGATTTCTAATATTAGAAAGTAAAAAATTATTTTCTAATAGTACTGTAATAGGTCTTTAAAATAATCGCCCTTTACATTCAGATTGTACAATAATATTTTTCGTAACATCAGTATCAGGAAACAATCTATACGCATTTCACACACAATCTATACATATTCTGACATTTATTAGATTAATATTAAATTAGAATACAAAGAAATAAAGAAGAATTTTACTAATAAATCAACTATTTTATAATGTTTTAAATTTAAACATATTAATAATTACATAATTCTGTGAAGAATTACTAGCCACCATTAGTAGATTCGATGTATTCATATTTCAAATGTTATTTCAAAACTTTTTTGAATAAAATTATTCTTAAAATAGCTTTTTTCTTCAAGCTGTTATTGTTAGTTCATCATTATTTAAATATTTAAGTCTAACATTTTAGTCACAATAACAAAAATAGATAGCATTTCTGCCTTCAATAGTAATAACAATGGATTACTGTTTTAAATATGAAATGATAAACTTTATGTCATTTGTTTTTTTCATATTAATAAATATACCAATATAAATTGAATTTCTTTCAGTTTTTACTGATGAAAAATATGATTTTGACAACCAGTGTTTCGTGATACAGAGAAATAGTAGAGTCTCTGCGACAAATTAAAGCCTCAGTCTATTTGAATAGTTTACTATTATTTAAGACTACAGGGGTACTGTTTACTTAAAATATATGTGAAAAAAATTGTGACATTAATTTTCAAATTGGTGATGAAGCATGTATAAAAAATTGTGATGTCATGAAAGTAATGCAAATTTTTGTTTCTTTTCTCAGAAGTACCGCTACGATGAGGAAGAACCGATGCCTCTCAAAGAGTTCTCCGCCATGGACGGTCTGCCCCGCTCCCTGCTCGAGAGCCGAACCTCGGAGCCCTTCGTGCCTAGTCTTCCACAGTCGCCCAGAAGGGTGAGTACGGCCCTCTTTCTTTGTGGTCACTATGACTCTATTTTGACTATATCATTCAGCTTTATCAAGATCAGACATCTTGTACATGGATAAAATAAATCTTGTATTTTGCGATGATTATGAAAGTAATACTAGTCGGAATAATTTGATAATTAAACCCTTTAGATTAGTAAATGCTCAGACTTACATATGATTCATAGAAACAGTGTAGTATGAATCAGTTTGTATGTGATAAATATTTATTGTAGATAATTAAAAACAGCTTACAGATGCATGAAGTAAAGGAAAAGAAAGAATGTTCAATTATTTAACTCTCTCACTATTAACCCGGCCCATCGGGCTGCGCACGTTCTTTATTGGTATGTCTAGTTTTTGCTTCAAAAGAGGGGTCAGGATTAAAGCAAGTTATGTCCTGTAATGTTATCGAGGGGAATGCCAGCGATCCATTCTAGATAGTAATGAATCCCTTTTCTTGTGGGATAACTTCAGAAGTTTACGAAAAGAATCAGGCATTAAATTTATACTAGTGCTTATACCTGATACTTAATGCATCTTCAATCTTATCTGAAGAATATATCAGTCAATTAGTGACTTTATTGTGACTTTCCTACTACCCATAATGATAATGAGGAGTTCAAGAGGCATACGAGTTCATATATATGAAAAATATTTGTATACAATTGTATTCAGGTTTTAGTTACCTGCAGGAATCAGAGAGCTACCTAATTACTGAATTCAAACGAAGGCGTTAAATATTTTCCGGCTCTGTTCTTTCTTCCTCACTCACTTTTCAAATTTTTCTGTTGCTTTTATTTTCAAAATTATTTATTAATGTTTTGATTAATCGTTTGAAGAAGATGAGGTTTTCCAGGGAAGTTTAAATTGAAATCGTTATGCACGTTGTTTGGCCACTGTAAGTAGGTAGTGTCGGTAGTGTTGCAATATTTGCATGCAATATTTATAGAATACACGAGTTTCATCTATCGGTTCATTACAAATTGATTAAGCATCATTACTAGAGTACAAATGAACGGTAATTCATTCACCAGCTTTCTTCTTTCTCACTTTACTAGTTACTTCCTAACATAGGAAAGGACCAAGGTAGCATTGTATCAAAGTCTCGACTTTTGAGCAAGAGAATTGTCGAATTTTTTACATAGAATTGAAAACCAGTTCTATGTAAAAATCCTGATATATAGAGCTTAGTGCAAATTAAATCTCTCGTAGATATTGTGGACATTTATAGAAGAAGGATGCTTTTAAGCCTGTCATCCGACCACAAGTCAAAATCCATTTCAAAATAGCCCTTATATAGATTCAAAATAGAAAGTTAATCGTATCTAATTAAAATATACATATAAAATCGTCCTGTGGTTTTATTTTATAAGTTAAAAAAACGAATAAACTGTCTGATAGTAAGTTAATTATATTAAGAAATAATTTTGTTGAACAATGTTTTATTGACCGTAGATGTAAAATGATTTCTAAAATATGAAGGAAGAATTTGCTTGTTACATTTTAATTTTTGTTTAAAAATAATTGTTTTCATCCGTTATTGAATAGTATAGGGAAATACAGCAAGCTCTCTAGCTACAATTTTTAAGCTATTGTTCTGTGTTGTTATTTAATTGACGATTTGCTGCTTGCCTCTATGTTGTCGATTTCTGCAAATTAATTATAATTATTAGGTTTATATTGTGTTTTATTACTTATGTTTTATGTGCTTTGTGGAATAAATTTTCGTTATCAATTTCGACTTGTTGTATTTCTCATCATATACCCAGATAAAAGTAATTTTCATATAAGTATGCTGGGGCTATCATCTGCCTCTTCATCACTATCCTGATCTCATCCTTAGTGACCCTATTATGTATCTCAATTTCATAACCAGTACGTCCAAACGGCAGCGGGATAACTTTAAATGGTTCTTAAAGTAAACTTGTTTTAAACGACTTGCTCTATTTTCATAATATTTATAAAGTTAATATTCTCCACATAATTAATTTCTACAAAAAAAAACACTTTTCACAATGTCACTATATTCATTGCTTCATTTCATCAACCTTCTAATCAACCTGTTAATGTTACATTGCCCCTCTTTCTGCGGAAATTTTTTTCTTCGAAATTTGCAGAATTTGCAGCTGAATGCATTAACGATAAGTTATAAATTTAAAATGTTTCTTATTGAAAGGGAGAAGAATATTGAATAAATAAATAAATAATTTATCTGTTTACCCTTAATGGTTGGTAACCAGAACAAGGAAAAAAATGATACTTTTATTTGAAAGTCACGAGACGTCGCGTGTTGGCTCATTCTAAGGAAAGTCTTTCGTTCTCTCCTCGGGGGGTATTTTGTTTGTCCGGAAGAAAGTCTCCCGGGGCTGCTCCTTCCCTCTAATTCTGGAGAAAGCCCCAGCGGGCTCCCAAGGTCTTTCCGGACCTGTTCTTTTGGATAATGGAGCGACACCATTTGCATAGAACATGAGTTTTAACCTTGGCGACAACAACTCATATATTGGGTTGTGAATTCATTTATGTGGTGTTCTCATTTGCATGCAGAAAATATCAGCATTACTGCTAAATAACAAAGTATTTACGTGTGGATGTCGTTGTTGTATTGAAAGTGGGTAGGTGGTTCAACTAGTTTACTCATTTAGTCAGTTTAGGCTGGGTCTTCACTTGTGAATTTGTTTTATTTATTTTAGCACAAAATGGTCCAGTATTTTAATAGAATTATAAATATTCTAGTAATTCCAGAAATCTCTAATGCCATCCTATCTAATAGAAAAAAAAAGGACTCATATTTGATAGATAATTTTTTCCATTTTAACATTTCCTCCTTTCATTAAGGAGAAAAGAAATCAGGACGTATTTTAAAATTGCAAATAAATAGATGAAAAGAGTGTAATATATTAAGATTTATATCAAAAATGTTATATAATAAGTAATTTTTTTAAAAAATGTCTCATTTTTCACATATGATGTTCATTTTTAAAGATTTATTTGAGAAGCGGTTGAATGAAATGTAATTTTACTAACTGTCTAAAGATATTTCTTAAATTAAATATTAAAAAATTAATCTTATTTTTAATAAAATATTTATCCTGTCAGAAATGAAGGTTTGTAATACAGTATGATTTTAAATGCTTATTTATCTAAGCCAGTGAAACGATGGTTTGTTCACCGGTGACGATGATTTTGGAACAATATTGTTGATGGCAAATTTCTTCAACGATGGTAAACCAATTTCAAACCGAGAATGATAATAATAAAAACCTGTTAATAATGTCAGTATTATCATTTATAACTTTACTATTCATTTTCTTAATTTGTTGTCTGTATCTTTATACCTCTAATTATGTCGCAGGAAAAAATAGCAATCTTTAAAAATAGGCGCACTGTACTAATTTTTAACTATTTCTTGATTTAAAAGTTAATATTTAATCATAAATGCAAAAAAATGAAATATTTCTTAAAAATTAATTAATTAATTAAAAATCGAAAATAAAATTACATAGAAAAACTAACATCATTGATTACTTTAGATTTTTAAGGAGATGTGAAAATCATTTTTGATGTAGTATTTTCAGAAGTTAATGTGGAAAAATGCCAAACTGTTGCAATTTTTAGATATTTATGCAAAATACTTTAAAGTATATATGAATAAATACAACAATTACTTTCGTAAATTACTTCCAATTTTATTATCCGCGTCTTATTTTCCTTTTCATTAGCAGAGATGTATGTTTAAAGACTACTGAAAGAAAACAAAAACAAAAAAAAAACCTGTTGCAAATCTAGCTGGTTACAGTTAGTAACGAAACAATCCTCTGTCCCTTCGGAAGAAATAGAAGTGTACATTTATGTCATATAGTGACAATATTTGACATCTATGATAATTAATCTGATACCTTTTCACCCCAAAGAATTATTTCAGAAATGTTTTGTTTTGATGTTCCTCCAGCATTTGTCTCTTATTATAGAAAGACTAATATCATTAAAACTTTTTAAAATTTAAGCTGTTTCTAGCTACTTATTTTTTTAAAGTAGATAGTGCAATTTATTAATGCCGAAAATTCTATAAAGTAAAAAGCGATAAAAACTGATTTTCTAAAGTTATTTTGAATCACTCTTGATAGAATTCTTTTTATCAAGAGTGTAGAATATATGTTGCACATATCTATCTTACCTATAACAGGTAATATCAAGTATTTTCAATTTAAACTAATGAAAAAAATTGCTATAAAGTCTATAAAAAAACAGAATTGGGAAAAAATACATGTTTGTTCATTCTATGTTACAGTTTCTGGTACAGATACTTTTTTTAAGTACTATAATTTAGATTGACAAAAAAAATGATTTGCATTATAAAATTTATATACGTTATAAAAACAGGGGATATTTGGAAAATTTACATTTAGATTTTATATTCACCTCTGTAAAGAACATTTAATCCTTGTTCGAAATAATTATGTTTTGAAATAAGTTTATTGTTTTACTTTTGATTTGTTAATTAACTTGCTTGGATCTATTTTTTTAGCAACCTGTTTTGAAAAATACTTACTGATTGATAGGTAGGCAATATAATTTTAAGTATTGGAAATATTGAGCGATATCTAATTAGTGTGATTCTAGAGATATCTAGAGTGATATGTAATTCGACTGGAGTGATATCTAATTCGAAATTCTAATGACAGAAAAAAAATTATTGTAAAATGAAAAAGGCATAGATTGATTAGAATTATTAGAAACGCAATCTAATAATAAATTTCATGTGTTTTACATGTTTTCATCGTGTAATTTGGAGATGAATAGGAAAAACATGAAATTATTTAGCCATTGATGTTTGCATTAGGTAGTCAACATTTATAACAAATAGTAAATATGATGAAGAAAAAAGGAAAAAAATTATAAAACTAATATTTTAAAATTTTTAAAATTTCATATCAAGAATATTATACGAATCAAATACAGGTTAATGAGAATTTTAAAAAAAGAGTACAAAATAAAATGACTTAACTCGAAAAAGATTTGACAGCAAAATGTAGAGTGTGAATAAAATAATATTCTCCCACAAGCACTGACTCTGACATCTTTGAAAAACGGGGCGTGTTATGCATTCTGATAGTAGAAATCGAAATGCCCTTCATATCTTCTTTCTTCCAGAAATGTGTTTCTGTTTTTTATTTCATGTGTTGTATTCCTTTTTTCACTTTCAGCCACATTTTTTTTTAAATATAGGAATGTTTCAAAAATATCGCTTCATACTTTGGGTAATATTTCTTTAAACTTTATCTACTTAGTAAACTATAATATACGTTAAAATTTTAATTATTTTTCACTGTATAAATAAATACTCCAATTAATTTTATTGAGTGAATAAATATTATATGAATTTTTTTGCCTAGATTAACGTTACTTTTTGCATAAATTATTTAAATAACCAATAAAATTATTTCGTCATAATAGATTAATAGCGATTATCAGATATTTCAACTAAATTCCATTCACCATGATTTTGAATAAATTTTGTTAATATGAGGAATAAACATTTAACTTCAATTTTTTCATTTTAAAAAAAAATTTGATTGTTATTTAAGCAGGAATACTCATTTCTAAATGATTTTTATTTCGATACATGATCTACTTTGCGAGACTTGATTCAGATTGTATTTATAAAAATAATTAACAAGTAGAAATATATATTCTTATAAACATTTCATTAAGCATTTTGATCTTCCAATTTGTTTTCTCTTTCTTTTAATGAATTTTCTTAGTTGGTTTCAATTTGAGATCGAAGGGAAATCCCGCTCATGGCGCCATCTGTAATGGAAACGTAAAACTATCAAAGTTTTACTTTACGGAATTGCACACCAGATGGCGTAATAAACATATTTGGAGATGCTTCAAAGGCGGCCGTAAAAAGTTTTAAGCACAAATAAATGTAAGGGGGAGGGGGAAATAATAATAATAATAAGATTTTCTTACAAACTATTATTAGAACTTTTTTTTTCAAATTTTAATCTGTACTTAAGAATTAATTCAAACACAATAACTATTGTATTCTTATAAAAAATTTAATTGAACTCAATATTTTCTATAATTTTTGTTTTATTTAGCATTTTAGAGTTGGAAATAGTAACATTATTAATGTAGACCGTAGTTATTTTACCGAATGCTGAATGTAGAGTTTTATCATCTCTTGAGATAAACATAGGGAAATATCATCTGACAATATTATAAATGTGCGTACTAAATAAAGTTCCAGTCATTCATAATTCCAAAATACATGGATTGCCACATCAAATTCAATGCAATAACAATGCCCTTTTTTTCCTTTGGAATTTTGTCCATTAAGCTTATTTTACAGTTTAATTGTTTAGTTACATTTCTTGTTAGCTTTTGTCAGTATAAAAATTGAATTCTTTTCCTCTGACATTATTCTTTTTCTTTTATTTCTCCGTACTTTTTAATATAAAAACACAGTAATTTATCTTTAATTACTGCCATTTAAAATTGTTGTAATTTTTTTCACTGTTTATTTTAAGTTGATCTCAATTTTGGAACTTTCAAACTTTAAGCCTTTCATTTGGCATATCATATAGTCGTTTTTCATGTCTGTTTTTTTTTTTTTTTTTTTAGCTTGTGCTCAATGAATAAAACTCTAATTTCTCGATAAATTTCTGAGTTTTTATTGAATTATTATCTATTTTATCACGTCGGTTTCAAAGTTATTTTTTTACTTCTTTTAAACACCATAATTTCTATAATACAGAGTTTTTTGTTAACCAATATCCTAATTTAATCTCGAATCAAAATTTAAATATTGAATTCTGAATATTTGATTAAACAATAAAGGAGATTTGAATATTATGTCTGCAAAAGCAGTTTGGGTACCATTGGAGGTTAGAAATTCTGTATGAAATCAAAAGCATTTCCATAATAAATAAATAAAGAAAGAAATAAAACAAAATATGTTTAGAAAATATAGTTATTTCCATATGCAATATCATTCACTTGAGTAAATTTTGTACCTGGCTCTGTGGAAATTATTTACTTGAACGTAAGTGGATTTTTTAGTTATTGGAATTCAGTTTTATGTAGCAGTAAATATCAAGGAATATATGTATATTACATCAAGCACTAAGCTAAAAAAATATAAGGTATTTAAAACCAAAGACACTTTTAATTTATCTTCTCTTTAAATTGATATTCTCTTTAATCAAAATTTAATCTCTTAAAGTTGTATGTGATAAGTTAGATATTTCCTATTTTGCACATGATCAAATGTTTCTTGCCAAGTTTTTAAACGGGATTTAAAGTAAGTTTCAAGAATATGTTACAGACGATGAGACTAAAAAGGAATGTTTATCAGAAATCTTTAATATTAATTAATTAAATATTATTATTATTTGAATTGATTGCTCTGAAACATCTTAACGATTGGATAAAAAAAATTCGAAAAGAGTACGACATAAGATTAACATATTTTTTCCCCTTCATGTATATGTATTGAACAAATAAACGCAAGCTTAGCCATAGATACAGCGGCAAGTAAATGAATAAATTAAGAATTCCTTTTAATATTTTAGACTAAAAAATGTATTCGGGCTTTTCATTTTTAAACTAGTTTGTATTCTTTTAAATAATTATTATTTAAAAAATTTCTTATAAATAATAATTTTTTTCATTAGATAATAAAGCAAAGTAATTTTAATGATGATATATAAACATTTATTTTGATGTACTGTAGGGTTTCACTTTGTTTTTTTCACAACTTTTTGCTGTTATATTTTTACTTACTTAATAAAAATTTTCCTTTTTATTTATGCATTATTTCGTATGCATATATTAGGAAAAATTCACTTTTCCTGGTTTAGTTATGCTGCAAAAGAAGCACATGATTTCAGTGCTCTACCAAAACATTTCTGTCTTTTATTCTGTATCTTAAATTATTAGCTTTGATTTCTTAGAAATTTTTACAATTTTTCTTTTTTATATATCCATATGCTTCCATTCAAATATATATAATTAAATTTTCTTAGTATTTTCCTTCGAAATAAATCAGTAATTTAGAAAAGGGATTTAAAATGAATTCATCATTTTAAAGCTTTATCAGCTTGATACATCATCTAAAAAATGAAAAAAAAACCCTTAAACTTATAATAACTTCTATTTTATTCGCTTTCAATTTAATCTTTGGAAAATAACTGTAAATACTACTTGTTTCGACCGATCTATTTAAGAATGATCTTTTGTAAATTTCTCATTTGGTGGACAATTTTTACAAAAAAAAAAAAAAAAAAAAAATGTAGCAAATCTAATTATTGTTTTCTTTAAACAAACTAACAATTTCTTAGACATATAGTTACTAATTGTTACAAACATGTTATTTGACATATATTTATCAGGTTCCAAGATATCCTTTAAAAGAAGATAACGATTATTTTTTCAACTTCAAAAAAAAATGGAAAACTGAAAAAAATTCATAATAGAATAATACACAAATCGAAAATCATTTGAAATTACTTATGCATTTAAAATTTAATAATTGTTCTTGGGTCTCTTTTATTTTAGTCTATTTGTTTACAAATCTCCCTTGGTCTGCGACGAACCTCGCTTTTAATGATATCAATTGCGTTAAACCCGAACTCGCTTGATAGCAATCCTTTCAGCAGCGAAATCGGGTAATTCGCTCCAACAATCCCCTCATTAGTCCTTCCTGCGCCCGATTTGTTCGCTTGCCGGAAATTCATTAGCAATGCAGATCGAGAAGCATTCCAAGCAGAAAATTGCTTCGACGGTCCCGCAAACAAGTCATTGCCAGTGCTGTATAACTTATATTTGAGAACCGAGATTTAAATATAACTATCATGATTCATGGAATCGACGAATGAATATAGAGTAGGTTAAGCAGGACGTTTTAAATTTTAAATCGTGGTGGCTTTTAATAAGATAGTATCATAGAGTTTTAGGTTTAAGTAAGATGTGATATAGTTTGGGAATTTAAGAAGCAGTAATGTATGTTTAGTTATGGCCCAAAACATATTGTTATTTTTCAAACATCAGCATTCTAACAGAGTGAAGAAATTTGAATTCAGCATTGTTTTAATAATATAATTTGAGGCATGCATAGATATTCCAAAGTAAGTTAGAACTTTTGAAATGAGTCAATAATTCCTGAGAGACCTTTATCCCTTAACTGGGGAGGTGAAATTTTACGCATTTCCGCGTAACCGCAAGACCGCATTTCATTTACACTCAAATTAAATTTTCTAATGAATGTATTAGTATGAAAAACTGCCAATATATTTTGCAGATATTTTTCTTGATATATAGATATGTTTTAGAAATTTTTCAAAATATATTATCATTGAAAAAAGTAAATGCTTTAGAACGTGCATTTTCTTCACAAATTACATGTTGCAATAAATAATATTCTTGAAAAAACACCCTACTTTTTACTTTTTAAATCATATTTATTTTTACAGTATATGAAGGATATAGAAGACAATATAATGTAAAATTCAACAATTACATGAAAAATAAAAAAATTGACAATGGATAAAATTGGTCTTTTTTTATCGGCTTATGTGACTTTCATAGCACTGTTTTCTACGGTATTTTAAACATACAGGTTAAGAACTAGTATAAAAATCAAACTATAAATTCTGTATATATATCTCTTGGTATATTAATTTATTTTATAAATTTTTCAAAATACATTATCATTAGAAAAATTAATTATGTTTGAACATGCATATCAAAATCAGTTGAATGCGAACTTTCATCGAAAAATTTCTCTGTACAATTATTCTTATCACTAAAAATGACTTTCTTCATTTAAGAGTATCTGGAGCACTACTTCATTGGATCGGTAAACTGGATGATATTTCGGGCTCCAAGTTTTAGCTCCATTTGCTAAGTCTTGTTTATCACTGGGACACTAACAGGGTGGTTCGGTTTTAGAGACCGCGCTCGAAGAAATAACTGAATTATTTTAAAAAGCGTATGCTGAAATCGGTTGAAAAAAGTGCACGTGTATTGAAGGTCACAAAACAGGAAGCTACAGGGTCAATCCATTCAAATGAGCTAAAATAGAGTAGGGGTGACAGAAAATCCATTGCTAGCGGTTTCACAGACCGCAGGTCCCCACTTAAGGATTAATTCCTTTTCTCTTCTTCATACAATACAAAATTCTTTACAGACGTCTTGCTGTCTTTGATTACTTATAGAAGCTGGGGATAATTTTTTTGTAGCTGATATTTGTGCAAGTACTTCAATTAAGTGCTTGCACAAAAGTTAAATTGTTATGGAAACAATATATTGAAAAGGTATGTTCCCTACTCATTCCATCACAAAACTTTATAGAATGAAGAATTCAAGCAACATATTCAAATGTTGAAGATTGTTTTATCACTGTTTAACATGTATTTACTTAGGTCAATACATTTTATCGCACAAAAACTTGTTTTAATAAGGTGTTTTCCATAAAAGGTTTGATGTTAAAGGCAATTTAAAAATATTTGTAAGAATCCTGAAACATATTCTAAGGTTTTGGTTTGGAATTTTACAAAATAATAATAATAATAATTTGCGTCTCGTTATTGTGTTTCTCTTTTTTTTCGACATGAATAATAAAAAAATTAATGACTAATAAAAATTTCAAATGAATATGTGAATGGATGTGTCATGATCTCAATAGGTATTTTTATATAAATTGCATGATTAATTGATTTCTAGATCAACTGATACTTTTTAGATCTTCTCTATTTTTCTCTTGGATAAATTATTGGAGAAACATTCTTGTAACAAAATTTGAATCATACAATGCAATAATAACTTTTTCAATGCATTTCATTAATTTGCTGCAATTAGACATATCAATTGATAAACTAAAAGGGAAGCTAAAATAAATATATAAATTGTATATATATTTACTGGAGTACTGTATGTATATATATTTAGTATTTCTTTGTAGAGCGTTAACACACACATACATGCACACGCGCACCTACATTATTATTAGTAGTAGCAGAGATTAATAATTAAAATGACAAATGACGAACATTATAAATCAATTGTAGTTATAAAACCAAATGTTTTCTGTTCGAAGTTACTATATATCATATAAACTTAGTCATGATTTAACAAACAACTACTATTGTCATTCAAAGCAACAGAATGAAAACTTGGTTTAGTTCCTTTCACTCTAAAATGTAATTTATTTCACGATTGTTGTGTTTCTTCTTTAGAGGCAACATTTTCTACTCCCTAATTTTCCCTTTAAAGCTGACTCACTGTTTTCTTCCTTATATATCCTTTTGAATTGCATACATTTAGGCAGCAGGAATGGCCTCTTCAGAACTTTTTTGCATAGTTTCCAATAAAGATCTTATCATCCTCTCCCTCATAAAATTGGGTAGGAAAGTGAATGCTTTGTATGGCGGATAACAATAATTACGAAATGTGGATCTTTGGTTTAAATCTAATATTTTTTATTGAATATATTGTGCGGATTTGTATTTTGGACTCCCTTTATGCCGACCCATTGATACTAAAATTTGACATGGAACTACAGTTGCAGTCACAAGATAAAATACCGAACTTCATTGATTAAATCACGGCGCCTATGAGTTATTATGTTTCAGATTTCAAATTCTATCGACGATGTGAAAGCACGGATTGATAGACGGTCAAATGTTTGACAGATTTGTTTCATCATTTGTTACGAATCTATATGTCAGATGTTAAACCGTGCACCAAATTTTAATTATCTGAATAGTTCAAAGCATTTTTGACTTATCGTGTTCACAGGCAGAGAGGCATACATAAAGCTCCAAAAATGTTTTTCGAACTCAGGGAAGACTGAAGCATGCTGATTCATCAAAAACTGGAATTCTAATTTTTTGATGATTACTACTTTAAACTAAATAAAGAAATCCAAATTATTAATAAAAATAAATTTTAAACCGGCATCCGTTTTTGAGTTATCCAAAAAATAATTAAAAAATATTTATACATTGTTTTATTACCTCAGTGAATTATTAAGAATTATATAGAGCTTTCTAAACAGACTTTCTAATCAATTCCTTCATCTATGAAATATATGTTATACCGGCTTAAAAATTAGTAATGAAATATCTAGCTAGAAATTAAATCTGATAATAGATTTTAATTTCTTTAAAACGAATTAAACACATTTACATTTGAAATTCTCTAATTTAAATAACAAGATTTGTGTAGAATGGATTAAGTAAAAAGAAGCATTTACCTCAAATTTTTATATTTAAATAATATTAATTTTATCCATATACATCATCATTTCCTGGTTTTTTTGTTTTTTTTGTAACTTTTTATAAATCTCTTCTAATGCTTATTTATCTCAGCCTTTTCGAAAATGTTATCACACATAAATGCCGAAACGTGTTTAAAAATGAAACGTGACAACATTCCGTTTTATTCTGCGCTTAGATTTTGTATGCCATCATTGATTTAATCATCGAAGTATTAAATTCACTTTATTCGACAAAGAAAAAAGTCCTCGCAGTTAGGACGAAAGTTGTGCTCTGATGAAAGGCTGCACCGGAGCGGTCACGTACCTATCGAAATGACCGCAGCTAATGCGCCCTTCTCTCCTTTCTGGGGGAACGTGGGACTGTAAAAACTTCCCACACTTCCGGCGGAAGTAGGGAAAGGGCCAAAAGCAATTTGCGGATCGGCATTGTTTATTCCGTCCTAAGCAAACTGTGGGATGTTGTTGGGAAATTCAACACATCATTTTTGTTTTTCCAAAAGAACTGGATCTGTGCGTTGACTAGGTTAGGACTTCTGTAGAATGTTATGGATTGTAGTTATTAAATTATGAAGAATTGAAAATTATTTCTGTCAAATGATAAATCTGCCCGCCTGAAGTAGTCAGATTTTTATGAGCTTCAACAAAGTAGGTCTTAGATATTTGGAAAGGGCAGAGAAGGGTCGAATAAAGTGGAAGAGATTTGAACTCTACCGACAAATCTTTTATGTTTAATCTTTTTTTAGTTATGGTAATAAAAACGCATGCTTATATATAACAAAAATAAATAAATTTCAGAAAAGTTATGTTATTAAATAATTATTACCCATTAAAATAATATTAGTGTATTCGAACGTATAATAAAATTTGGGTAGGAGATTTTTTCACAATCTAATTTTCAAAAATCAATTATTAAAAGAATCCAATCTTTTTCATATTCATGAAAAAGATTTGAATGAAAAATGAAAAATGGGAATGAAAAATATGAAAAATGGGACTATCCAGGAGACTTAAAAAAGGGACAGAAAAATGGGACTATTCAGCCAAGGCAGATGCGGTATACATTTTTAAGAGAGCGAGCAAGCAAAAATTTTAATGTCTGATTCCATTAAACCGTCTCTAAATCAACCATTTATATTTCAGATACCTAATACCGCATTTTGAAAATGATTCATGATTCATTTTGAAGGTGAACTGATTAAGTGATGTTTTTCCAATATCCATCTGTTAATCATTATCAAGATTGATTTTATTTGCCCAATTTCATTGATATCCCTGTGTGAAAATCAAGCTTTTCATAAAGGGGAAACACCTACATGTGCAATTATACTTTCCTTGTCATATCATTTCTTTAATATTTCTTCTCTTATATTGTTGGATATTTTACACAATTTTCGTTGAAATTTTTCGAAAAATAATCAGTGAATAGACTTTAGAATAGCTGTGCATTCTTTTTACTTACAGTAATGTTATTGATCCCATTCTCAAAATGTGTTGGAACCTTTTGAAATAATATCTAGATAAATAAAATTTGGCTAATAGTATCAGAATATAAATAGTGGTCACACAGCCGAAAATTTGAAGATTTTTTTATTGCGATACTATCGACATAAATCATGTGGTATCAACAATTTCACTTATATACAATTTAGTATATTAAAGGCATTCCATTAGTGATTATTTGATTTTAATTGGTATTTGGGAAATCAAACAATTCAGCGTACTTTTAACGTTGCAATTTATATAACTGCTTAATGGATCTCCTAACAGATACGAACCAGTTGTATTTGAAAAAATTTCCTCTCATTCATCACTTTTAATATGGATTCCTTTTTTTACTGTTGTTGTGACCATAAATTGTTTAGCATCAAATATGGGTTCTACTTGATCCTTTTATAGTGAACACGAGGCTGCATATAAATAATTGGAATTGAAAAGAAAATGTAAAAAATTTCGTGTAGTCTGTCTGATTCCCTATAAAGATATAATTAATGATTGGTAAAGAAGTAAACTAAATTATACGTTCATTAATTAAAACTAAAATAAAATGTTTCACCTTATCTTCACTGAATATTAGTATTTTGTGTTCAGAAATAAAATGGTACCTTTATTAAAAGAATGCACCTGAACTTGAATTATGAAAAAAAAGTAGTTGCAAAGTCTTTTGGAAACTTACTTGAAATTCCTTTTCTAATTACATTAAACTGCTGTAAAGAAATTTAACAATTGAAACGCAGATACCCTACAATTAATATTTATCTTAATAATAACTGCTTTATATTCAATACTAAAATTACAAATCAAACAAAACTGCCACAGTCCAATGGAAAAAAATATTATTTTCCAAAACTTAAATAAAGAATGGTATTTTATTTTTTCATACAAATATATTTTTTTCATGCCTTTTGTATGATTGAACTAGAGGTGTAAAAAATGGTGCAGCCACTCGGCAAACTGTATCTCCGAATTGCACAGCAGCTTTTTCTTTAACTATAAATCAGACTTTGCGGATGAAAATTGCTCTGCGATTCCTTTTCTGGATCTCACCGATGTCTACAGTGAATGCAACTGAGCTATTTGCTCTGATTTTTCTCGAAACTCATAACAACATTGAGAATTTATTATTGGCCATTTTATGTTTTTAAGGCCGTCACTCAGTTTTAACTTTTAAGAAACTGAGCGGGAGCTGACATAATCTTTTTTGTGCTTGACAGGAAATTTAAGCAAATTTGCATGAGGTAAAGAAATTTGTGCACAAAGTTGATCGATGAAAAATAAATTATTTATTATATTTAAAGTTAGTTATCAGCACTTAAAAAAAGGAATTTGAAAGCAAAAAGAATGGTTTTGTTTGAGAATTCCAAATTATATCTTAGTGATATGAATTTTCTGACAAGCATATGATTTGATTTTTATTTTCATATTTTAGTCCACTATTTTAGTCTGGCTATTTTAAGAATGCATAACGAAATGAAACCTATTAAAAGATTAAAATCATTGAAATAAATTTGACTCTTCGTTATCAATGCATAATTATTAAGATTTCTTTTGAATGATTTCCCCCCATTTCGATCCTTAAAATTCTTTCTGCACAAATTAAGCAGGGCATGATATTTATATCTTCATGAAAATTCCTTTTGATTATTCCTTTTGCATTTCCGCTAATAATAGTTTGCCTGAATATTTTCAGGGAAAATTGACGTCCAAGATGAAGATTTGTTTAATGAATTTTACTTAGAATCCCCATTTTTGATTTCCTAATAGATATAAACTGACATAGGATGAGAATTTTGACTTTTGACCAGTTGATGTCAAACTTGAAAATCAATTTCAGCAATGATCGCTTGCCCTTTAAGGTATAATCCATTTTATTCAGGGAATGAATGTGATAAATTAGATAATATTGCGGGAAAAGAGAAATAACGGCAATAAAAGTACACACATCCGGCAACACTGCAAGAAGAATAATTTCGATGTAAATGGACAAATATCTTGTGAAATCTACAAACATTACTGTGTTATACAATGTTACTCTTAAGCTGGTGAAAATAAATTTGCTATTGTAATGAAATTTTAAAAATCCGATCGCTCATTGTTGCGCAGACTAATAGTTTGAATTTATCGGAGTTTGCAACTACTATTTTTACTTTTGTAAGTTTACTGTTTTTCTAATCTAAGGAATAATAAGAAATAACGATTATGTAATCTACCTCTTTTTCCATCATCAAAAATAAAAAGATATTTGATTGCACTTTATGAGACGATAATTTCAAGTTAATTAAAAATTTGATTGTTGGTGATTTTTTTAATTTTCAGAATTGTCTGTTGATGCTAAAATATTCAAAAAATGATCTAAAATAAAACAAGTTACTTTTTATCGTGAAGTTTTTAAATTATTTATAAGTTTCTTCAATTTTTGCTTCACGTTCATTTACTTAATCAAATCTTTCTAAACAGGGCTCTTTCTACGTCGACCAGTTTTATACCGTACATTTTATACATGTCAACATCTTAAATTGAGAATTAGTTCCTCATATTTTGGCATCGTAATTTCAATAACAATATTTCTAAACTGAAAGAACCTAATTGCTCCCCTGATGCTTGCTTACTGAAAAGATTATCTACTAAAAAATTTTAATTTTCTTTTTTTCACTTGGCAATGTTTTATTTCCTCATAACTATTTTGGTTTTGAAGCGCAAACGTTTTTATCTTCCAGTCTACGATAGAGAAAGAAAGCATTGCAATCTTCAAACAAATTCGAATTCGAGATTTTACCGACTCTCTACATTTTGGACTTCCATCTGTACTATAAACATATTTTTGGAATTATGTTTGCCTATCTGAGAATATGATAATTCAAAATTGCTTTCTGCTAAATGGATTAAATTCGGTACATTTATTTAATACCAAATTTGTACATTTCTGTTGAATTTCGAACGAATTCCATTCTGGAGTCTGCTTGTTTGGCTGTCAGAATAAAAGTGAACACGATGATTAAAAAACTTAAAGAGCTCGATAGATAAAACTCAATATACAGGTGCGCATTTAAAATGTAAATCTGTAACAATCTGTGCCAATATCCTCAAGAAGTAGTTTGTCTGCCAGTCTATGCTTCCGTATGCATGTAAACGCAACTAAATTGTATATTTGATTTTCGGGAACTTGTGTATTAACCGTAGGCTAGCGATTAGTTACAAAAAAAAATCAACAATGATAAGTATTTCGTAACTATTTTTCACCAACGTCATGTAATTAATATATAAATACCAGTTTTCTTTACTAAACTACGAATCACACAACTCTAACGTCGGAAAATAAAAATGTGAGTTCTCTTGGCATTCTTGGCCATTGTCCACAATTTTAATGGTAGGCTAATGACACATATGTTACAGAATATGCGGGGAAATTTTAATGAGACCATTATTACTGGTTTTTCTGGAGTTGAAAAAGTCGAAAAAAATTATCAACGTCAAACTATCATTATAAGAGATAATGAAACGTCCTCTCTCTCTTATTATTGACTGATCTCTTTTTTCTAAATGCATAAATATTTCAAATTGGATTATATGGAAAATCAAAACAGAATAATTTTTAATTTTTCTTTATATTATGAACAGTAATTGAATGAAACTGATATTTTCTACATTCATTTTACATTTAGGCAGATCCTTGCCTTATATTGAATTTAAAAGATTCTATTATACTTTTTTTATCATTAGCAAATATGTTATGATGAAGACTGGATGCTGACTATAGATTTTTTTGAAGTTTTTAATTTAAAAAAATACCTTGAAATTTTTACTATAATTTTATGTTATTTATGATACAACACTAAAATTTAAAATATTAAATAATATTGTGTTCCATTTAAGTTTCCTCATTTTAATTCTTATTTGTCCTTTATCTACAAAATCCGCTTAACTTCTCATCATAACATACACTATAACAAAGCAATCTATTCTCTCGCATTTCTTTTCTTAATGTCTCATATTAAGTCATCACGAAAACAATAAAATTCCGATATCTTTTGTCACGAATTGTTTATTAGCAGCATTTTCAACGACTTGTTCCCTTCTACATGAAAAAAAAAAATCACAATTCCCGTCTGTGAAAAAGAGAGAAAAATAAAATATTCAGCAGGGAGCGCATTCCTTGGAAGATACTCTTCAGTGGTTCCTGGTCGATGGCTGGCTATCTAGGGGCTTCACTCCCCCGTCCTTATCTGTGGGCTGCACAGCTTTCGCTTGCAGCCTTCATCCATCATCCGCTTCCGAAAATTCACCCTTTGCCTCTACTTGCCTGCAAAGGGTCAAGACCTTGCGCCATCTTGGTGGAGGACAGCCTGTCCTCTGCATCTTTAATACAGACTGCAATTTCAGAAAAGAAAAAAAAAATTCTTGCATTCGAAGTTTAGATTTTAGAGATAAATGAATTTTTCCCCAAATAATGGTATTTATTAAAAAATTTCAATTTAATCAATGCAATCAAATTGGAGCTATTCAAATTCGTTGAAATCCGTCCGGGAAAAATCGGCAAAATTCGAGAAATTTTTTTCCTATATTGTAAATTTCATTAATTCATTTTATCCATTTCGAAATAGTATTGAAAACACATTTTGGGGAGAATATAAAGACATAGTTTAATATGAAAAAATAATAAGAAATTAATTTGAAAAGAATACTACAAAGAATAAATGAACATTTACTATAAAATTAAAAAATGTTTAAAAATTTTCTGAAAATTTCTCTTGGCGTATAAAAAAGGAGAAGAAAGGAAGACTTAAATCATTTTTTGAGGGAAAATTAATGACATCCGGATATGATTTTATTTCTTATGCCCACCATTTTTTATATGCGACTTAAAAGATGTAAATAAAGCCGTGATATATGATATTTTTACTTCCATATCATTTCTGACTTTAAAAAATAGCATAAACACATTTAAATTCAGACTCTATGCTCCTCTTAAGATTAATTCCCGGAGCATTTATCCCTTGCTTCTCACCACTGAAGAACAACCTTCTTTATTCTAAATTAGGTACCAAGTAACTATTTTTATAAACTGAAAACAACACCAAAATGAGTAACAGAATAAAAGTTATGCTACAAGATCACATACCTAATTGCAAAATGTTAGATATCTCCATGATTTTATTTGATATCCCGAATATCCTAAAATATTGTACAGATGTAAAAATATTGTTGGTCATTTTGTACCAATAGAAATGGGGCAGTCATCGAAATTTGAGGCAAATTGAAACAAAATTTCTGCCAAAAAGTGAGACGAAAACCGAATCTGGGGACAATCGAAATCGAAGAAATCCGAGATATTATTGCATTTCTATCTGGAGAAAAAAAAACGATGTTCAGAAGGTCTCTGAATGCTGTTATTAAGCTTTCTTACGCAATTGGTTATTTGAGTCCTTAGTATAGAATTATTAATCATCAAATAATATATTAAGAAATAATGCTTTTTGATTTACAAGGCTTTCTTTATTTAAAAAGTTTAGAGATGTAGGAGGCATAATTTAATTATACAGAATAATAGATAAAATTGGATAAACGTGTTCAAATGACAATAATAATGGTGATTTAACATTTAAACTTTTTAAAATACAGCTAATGGGTAAACAGTAAAACAAAAAGCACCTTTAATAAAACATCAAACATTTTGATTTATGTTTGACTTTAAAAATATACAGAATGAATAAACTTAACATTAAATCATAACTGACCCTTCCAAAGGCACACGGAAAACCGGCTACGATACAAAGTTTCTCTTGGAAAGTATGTCTTGTCATCAATAGGAGCCAGACCCCCACATGATTCTGTACCCACTATGGTGGCGAGAACCAACCACCATGCTGGAAGCTTCTCATCCTCAATTACCAGGACACCCCCGGGGAAATATAGAATAAATAAATAGCTCAGACATTATCTTCAACATTTGGTTGAAAATATGAATTCTATGTATTAGACGATTATACCGAAAATTTAATTCGAAAAGCAATGATATTGTTTAAAAATAATTATAAATTTATACTAGGTTATAGCATCTTTAAAGTATATAAAAATTGTTCTGTTAAAATTCTGTTTCTCTGCATTATTTTGATGTTTAAAATTGACGAATCATTTCATGATACATATCTGAAAAGAATTGAAAAGCAAAGAATACTGATTCATGAAAATTTATGAATAACCTATTTGAAACAAAGCGGATAGAAAAATAAATCCTGTCTTACGCTCTGAAACGAACTTAAAATTAGAGTATACCAAAACAATGCTATAAACAATGAAAAAAAGTCTGTAATTCTTCTACAGTAAAACACTATTGAAAATTTCTTTCCTTTTTTTTTTTTCAAAAACTTTATTTCTTATAATCTCTAGCAACTTTTACCATCTACAGAAGATCATATATTTTCTATAGACTTGTCCTTGTAATTTCTTACGCATCTTGCCTTCCATTGCTTGAATATTTCAGCGCAGTATGTCTTTGCTGGCATTCAATAAATAAGACTCCATCAGCACGTCTAATCCCTTGATATCAATAATTCTCAATTAATGAACAACAATTCGCTACCAGCCCATCCTTTATTTACGATCATTCATCAAAAATTCACAATGAATCGTCGCGAAGAAGGCTTTTCCAAAACGTGAAAGCTCACCTTCCGATTTTACACGTGGCACTTCGTAATCTTGTCTACTCTCTTTTGTTTTCACGAACTTCTTCGTGACTATTTTAATCGCTTGGGGCATCAAGGTGGCCTGTTTGACACTTTTCAAAAGGGTAAACATAATTTAGTATGATAATATTCTATTTAAGAATATATATTTTTGTTGATGCCTCTCGTAGAGCTGGGAGAGACCTTAAGATGATATCAATTAAATTAAGCAAAAACAACCCCACACCCTATCGATGCTGTATCTGGATTATTATAGTGCGAGATCTAATATCAATGATTTCTCTTTTGCCTTTTTTGGTTAATTTAATAACAAAAATATTTCAGTACATTTAAATAATGGTTTTAAGACAATTTTTAAACATGCTTGTTTATAGTTATTTTCATATTTAATTGAATATAAAATAACTAAAAAAT
Source organism: Argiope aurantia (assembly GCA_026543865.1). Lineage (NCBI taxonomy): Eukaryota > Metazoa > Arthropoda > Arachnida > Araneae > Araneidae > Argiope > Argiope aurantia. Next base: position 750,890 of record JAPMOR010077409.1, read on the forward strand.
GGTTACATTTTTTTTTGAGTCGAAGATCATATATTCCACAACGATAGAGAAATTTCTCTGTTAACTATTATGAATGAAAAAGGAAATTTATTTCCAGTTATGGCAAATAATTTTAGATATTGCTTTGCAGTAACAAATTTTTAATTTAACAAATTTAGTGTTTCCTTGTTTCATGATTTGCATTATTTCTTAAATTGAAATCGGCATCGCAAAAGAGCTTTTTGTACTTTTAATTTTAAGAATAATCTGATATTTTTTCCAAGTTGTTCTTTAAATTTTTTCGAAAAAGTATTTCTGTTTTTCGTTGTTTTTTTTTTGGTACATCAAAAAATTATATTAGGAATGGAATCAGAGTTGCACTTCTTAAATCTATAGGGTTTGTATAAAATAAGAAAATATCTAAGGAAAAGTTCTTGCATTTTTTCTAGTCTATTGTAATTTTCTTAAATGATTTAATTTGACATCATTTAAAACTTTAATAGTATTTTATTACAAAGACTACAGTCAACTTAAACTAAGCGAATTAAATATTCAGTAATCATAGTTACTTACTAATAGTGATGATCCGGAAGTCAAATGATTTAAGCGAAGATAGCTTCGTCACCAATCAGAAATAAAAATATTTATTCATAACAAAAATGAATATATGCGTGTATGTGAGAATGCAAGATATGTTCCATAACTACTGAAGATGTGGAGTGTTTTACTAGTTGTTAACGCTCTAATGGACAGGTCGTTGAATATTAAGCTACGAAATTTAGTACAAATATACTTTGAAGGACATAAGTGTGTACCTTGAAGTAATTATTTTTTAAATTTTAATTAATTTAAAATTAAGCCACCCACATTTGGTTAGTTTTGGTGATTTGAAAAATTACCACACAAAAATAGTTTTTGCACCATTTTAAAATGGCAATATTATTTAAGTAATTTTTTTAAAATTTTGAATATTTTAAAATTATTTTGCATAATTTATGATTGTAATGAAAATAAAATTAATTTCATTGTGTTTCAATATCCTTGTACTGCATATTTTCCTTGAGTTAAAGATGTGATATATTTCTTTCTTAATAAATTCGGCACGAAAACTTCTTTTATTGTAATAAAATTCAAGATTTTTTTGTTTCATCAAATTCTTGTTACTTTTTGTTTCGTTTAATTTTTATATTGATTTGCTTTTTTAGATAGATTTACGCTATTATTTTAATATATAATTTTTTAACTGTGATGTTAAATCAATCTTTCTATTTATGACGAAGTAAAACTATTTTTGAAATTACGTTATTCAAGAATCGTAATTAATTTAAATATTTACTCTATATTTAGTTTATTTTTTGAAATAGTTATAATTTAGAATATAATTATGTATTATCAAATTAAAATATAAATTTCCTTAGGTATCCCATTTTTTTAGAGTCATTATGCTGTATCATTTTTAAGGGCCAAATGTTAAAGCCTAAATCATTAATTTAGATGTTAATGCATTGTAATTCAAATTTTTATTACAATACATCGTTATTTTTTTTGTATGTATCACCCAATTCCTTTTTAATCTTTGTAACAATAAATGCTTTCAACTTTCAAAAAGTTAATTAAGTTGCAAAATTAAAGTTGGTGAACTTCATTAAGTTCAAAGTGCATTAATTATGATTGGTGAACGAGGTATGATCTGGTTGCCGAAGATTCTGGTTTTAAGGAAAAACAGTTATTTATTCATTTGTTTTAGTCTCTAAAAGAGAATTATTTGTCTTAGTGACGAAGTTTTCACTTCGGAAGGAAAGGACAAGAGACATGAGACTTGTTTCCATCGAATTTCCATCTCAGCCATGAACCAGACACCTTTTTAAATTTGTCAGCCTCAATCGTTCTTCTGGTGTGGAGAGGAAATTTGGACAAAGGACGTCGATTCAAGAGTAGCCTTGATCATCCATAAATCAAAATTATGGATGGTGATTATCGAGAAATGTGAACATATAAAGATAATTGGACATTCAAAAACTGGACACTATTATAATCAATAATGATTTTTACCTTTTTGAATCTTAGGATTTCAGTTGCATTATTGAAATATTAATAGACCTGCCAGTGGTTGAATGAATGAAAGGAGATCCTTTACTTTACATATTTTGTAGAGGGACGAGTCTCTTTTTAACTTAATTATGAGATAGACGAAAATAATGAATGAATTTCAGGAACAATTATTTAATTATTTTCTGAGCTCCACATTTAACAAGACAAAAACTAATACGAACATACACGAACAACGCGAACAAAAACATACATCACACTCACTTGGAATTACGATTTAATAATGATCCCCAAGAAGGATCATGGGAAATATATATTGATGCTAATAAGGTAACGTCATCTGTTGTATCATAAGAGAAGGTAGTAGAGTTATATAACCGCTACAGCTCCACTTTATCTTATGTTTTTCCGTGACATCATGCTTTTCATTTCTGCTATTCAATACGTAACAAATTCCTAATTTATATTGGCGTATTTTGACCCAAAGCAATTCATAACGAGTTGGCTTTATTCTCAAAAGAGCTAATTCATTATAAACTAGGTTTGATTTCTTCCGGTTTTTTTTTTTTCGTTTTAACCAAAATATTAATTTGTAAAGAAAAGTCATTTTTGATGAGATCTTAATAATTGTTTATGAAAGATTTCAAAATGGCGCCTGTCTTCTGCTTTTCGCGCCACCAGCTGTCCGAGAGACGAAAGATAATAAAAGGAGAAAAGAAGAAAAGCAACCACTCGAATATTGGATTTGTTGGGAAGGTCGTCAGCAGAATGTCACGAACCTGCCACCGATTCTGACGAAATTAATCTTCGTCTGTGAAGACAACGTGATGGGAAAACGTCCCCGATGGTCGTTGTACCATCTTTTCCTTCTTTCTTTTTCCCCATCGAAGACAAAACAGAATATAATACTTTCTTTTTGCCTTTTTTTATGCATCTTAAAAAAGCAGCTTTAATGCCGCTACTTTATGAATACATAATAACTTACGACATTCTCTTTTAGCCACTTGAGTCCAGTCGATTGACATTCGAGTCGCTGTGTATAAAAAAAAAAAAAAAAAAAAAAAAACGAAAATGGAAAAAAAGCGAATTTTAGATGCTGTTCCTATCAAACGATGGTGTTTTTGAAAACAAACTTGTTTATTTAAAGGGATTTCCGTTTGAAGACTTTTCAAACTCATCCGAGGGAAAGACAAGCTTTCAAGATAATTACATTTTTCAAGCTGTTGTTTCGATTTTGGATGCAATTCCTCTTCCGCAGCTCATTAATTAAATTTTTTAAAAATATTTTCTGAATCATTTATTTTGCATAATGATCTGAAGTAATTTTTTAAATCCTCCTTTAGAGGTCTGCAGTTAACAATAAAAAAGTTTTGAACTCGCATTTTTTTTTCTTTATGAATATAATTTTGTAACAATGTTTGTCTTTTCCCCCCAAATTCTTTATCTTTTAATTCCTTTTTTCTATCATTTTGGATTCAATTCAAGAAAGTAAATGTATTCTTTTCAAGGCAACGATTTAGATTTTTTTTCGAATGAATCAGTTTTTATTGTGTATTTTTTTCTTTGATTGAACAAATTTCATTTTATAAATATTCATAAAAATTACCATTATTTACTAAACTAATAATCTTTTTAAATTAAAAAAAATCGCTATATATGTAATTCTTTTGATTTTTTTTCTATAATTCATGGTTGGTATTCTAATAAAGAACAATTATATTACATCATATTTGGCACATTTAATCTAAATATTAAAAATAAATGTAATAAAAGTAGTTTTTTTAAACATGTTTTATTATTGTTTGATAATTTTAGCTTAGTAGATTAAGGATAGATTTTTTTTAAAGCTTTAATAACTTTTACTTTTCAATAGTTTTATTTATTATACTTGTTATGTAATTTTGTATAAATTCTTTATCAAATTCATTAAGAGGCGATGCTAATCGTATAGTATCAAAAGTAACTGATTAGCTGATAATTGCGAATATTAAAATAAAGCATGGTTGCCGAGTACAAGCAAACACCAAAAATAAATAATGCATAAAAATTATGAATGAATAAAAATTATAAATGAATAAAAATAATAAATGAATAAAGAAATGAATGAATAAAAATTATAGCACATTAAATTGGAAGTGAAAATCGATTACCAAATTTTGCCTTACAAACATTAAAGAAGTCCAGTTAAATAAAAAACACGTGATCAAACGTTCAGGAATGATATCATTGATTATGCGTAGTGCTCGGATTATTTAATTTCAACGTATGTTTAAACAGTATTTTCGGTATTCTTGCTTCTCGGCTTCAAGATTGAACTATCATTAATTCAAGGTTAGGTGTCATTGAAAGCGATTTTTCTACTCTGATCTGATGTACTGTGAGAATGTCAAGGCGGCATATCCTTCCATTCATATGATGAGGGAATTTACTTTTGTCAATGGTGAATGATCCTAAACAACTCTTAATCAAATTAAAACTAAGATTCCTAATCCGTATATGTGAATTAGTAAAAAAGAATTTTTGTGAAACCAATCCAAATATTGTTATATATTTATTAAAGAAAGGTGTGTGATCAGTGTTGCGACAAGAAAGTACATTTTAGCACAATAACTTTTAGCTTGAGTGGCATCACCCTTGTTACTGTTGTTATTCTATTAATTACTTTTTTGACTTGCAACATCGACCACTCTGATATCGTATGGAACGAAAAAGCAGACGCTCTTTCAAAATCAGTCAAGAAATATACGCCATTCATAGAGTGGATCTCCCCTGAGGATATGATCTCTGATCCGAGAAAGAACTCTACCGAAATCGCTTCAAATAATTATCACAGGAGCAAATATCTCGCTTTGATCAGGGATTTCCCAGACATCAGCACAATCACCAATTGGACTAGAAGTAGGATTAACGATAAAGTTATTGCACGGGTGATTAGTAAAATGATCGTTACTCCAAGTTTTCTTCACAAGTTCAATCTCTCAGGCAACTCCTTGTGCATGAAATGCAATGAAGACAACGACATTTCCCGCATCTTGTTAAAATGCTCAAAATATACATTCGACAGAGATGCGCTCTGGACAAAACTCACCATCGAACAGCCGCCTTCTTTTGCCTTTATTTTGTCTCAAGCTATCGCAAGCAAACATCAAGCATCTTTATTCAAGCCCTCAAATATTTTGATATCCATTAACTGTAACTTTCTCTCTCCTATGAGATAACAGCCTTTGTCGCTATATCTCTCACTATTTATATTCAAGTTCAATTCAATTGACTTGCAACATCAATGTATCATTGAGAAAATAAATAAATATTATATTAACGTCTCTCAACAATTCGCCTGCTGCTAAAATTCTGAGAAAGATTAACAAAATTTCTTCTTATTCAGAAATGTACATATGTATTTTATTCTGATTCGAAGCAATCGAAAAATGTTATGTCAGTAAAAGGAAAATTTTTCACACGCTTTAGCGTGATGGCAGAAACGGCTGCACATTCAGGGACATTTTCAGGGAAAGGAGTATGAAAGAAAAAATAGGGGCTTTTATCTCGGAAGCTGATGGTGAGCCAGAGGCTGAAAAGCAATTTAAGAAAGGAAACTACAGTTTTCTGCCTTCTTCCGTAATCAGTTTTCGTACAGCCACCAAGAGGAATTCTGCCAAAACAATTTAAGCTTAAGAGTCATACGCTGAGGAGGAAGGTTATATATATATAAAAAAAGAGATTCTTTCCTCACCCTTTTGGACTTCCATAATTAAAAACATGAGACAAGAACAATGAATTAAATTAGGGAAAAGGAGAGCTTGTAGCAATTCTGGCAGGAAAAATGGTTTAACATTATATGCTTTTTAAGCACAATGGGATCCATTTTGAAATGGGTAGTTTATATTCTTTTAAAGACAACGCATTTGACTGAGGAAATTAAAACAATGCAAGGCTGAAAATGAAATAAAAATTTGAATCTGCTATCGCAAATTTCGAGTTATCAAGTGAGAACATTATTTTTTTAAATAACTTGGTATCAATACGGCAGAAAAACGTCATGTTCTCCCATGATTCATATTTCACAATCACTATCATTCAGAAAAGACCATGGCTTTTGACCAGATTTGATTTTTTTTTTCGTGGAAAAACTACTTTAAACCGTTTTAAATAATTACGTGACTATCAGATTACGCATATTTAGAAAACGATGTTTTTTTAATATTAAAATCATTCGAGCTCTCAAACTCTTATATATATATAAAACTCTCGATACTTCTCCTTGTAGTTTTGCGTTCATTCCCATTTTCTTGTCTGTGCTTCTTCAGGCTATAGCTTCTTACAACCCTGCCCTTTATTGGCCAGACAGGAGAATCGGGTGTGTGGCGGACATTCGCGACAAATTCTAACTTTTTGCTGGCAATAAGTCTCCAAATGTAACAACCTCCTTTATCATTTTCTAATAACCCTAAAAGCGAAAAATTGATGTCTGAGAGGCAATAAATCACCATTTTCTGGCTTCAAAAACCTCAAATCAAAACCTCATGTTCTCACATGATAATAAAAATTGCTGATAATGGCTGAATGAAGTCTCGAATAAATATGAAGACTAGAAAGGCTTCAAAATTCTTTCAGAGTAAGCTAATAAGCTACACTATGCAGCATTAACCATTTATATAATATTGTCAACATCACAAACTTGGAGATGAGGAGTTACGGAAATAATATAATCTTTATTCATACGGCAAAAGCTTTTAAATCCCTGTTTCATAAATTCATAAATATGATATTTGATAAAATTAATCTTGTAGATGAACACAAGCACAAAGGTAATGCATAAGTGTAGCTAACATAATGTTATTTTCATAATGAGGAAATGCTGCTGCAATATATAGACCTCATTCTTTTCGCACTATATTATGTATCATATATACAGATTAGGTTTAGTTTGCCCTATACATTATCAAATAACCAGTGGTGATTTTGAAAATATGAAGCTGCAGACGCAAAATTGTTTTGAGGCCCATTTCCCAATACAATTTCGTCACTCTCGGTTTGGGATTGTGAATTATATCGGATAGATTCTAAATTTCCACTTAGGTCTCGAGGAGTTTAGGTCGAAAGGAGTTTCTCTAGCGCATATATAAAAGACTACTTTGAAATTAACGAACTGAATGATGGCTGTATTTTCTTCGCTATGTAATTTCACTTACTCGTTTTCTTAAATTTTATTTTGAAATTTAAAAAACATCTAGTAAAACATTTCGAAAAAAATTTACCTAATGTATTTGGATTGTTTAATTTCCATTTTGCATTTTTGAATTGTTTTTCTGTCTCAAAAGTAAAGACACCATGAAATTTTCAGTTTTGTATAGTTTGATTTTATGTGATGATTATATTTGGAAAACAGAGCTAAATGGTTGAAGCAGAAAACGAATTTAAATATCGTTTCTGCAGAGAAATAAAGAAAATTTTCTAGATTTCTTGTTTATTATTTATTTTCCAACCGAATATTTTTATGAGATTCTTTAGCTTATTAGTTTGAAAAGTCGTTTCGTTCTTTTTTACAGCTAAAATAGATCATTTATATGATAATACAAATTTGGTAAAAAGAAAAAAAAATGTCTACAAGGGAGCTTGTTTCCTTTTCAAATCTTTGGTTTTTTAATAGGTCTGTTTCACAACTTCTGCCTTATATTATCCTACTTGTAGTATTGTAGTACTCCTCAGTCTCTTGAAAATAAATATCTATAATCAATAATTTTTCACTAGAGGTGAAAGAAAATACTCATGCAAACACCTGTTGATGAAGATTGTCACGCACACGCGGAACTAAAGAAGAATGCTGTCTATTCAAACATCATGAAAAGATGGTGGTTCAATCCTTTTTCGAGTATCACGTACTATTCACCCACGGGAACGGTTCCTTTGTACCAAAAAGTCTTTTCCTTTCTAGTGCTTTTACGGAGCAGCGCGTGTCAGACTCCATGGAAAAGGTCAGAGATGTGATCGTTTTTTTCTTCTTTGAATTTCAGACGTCAAAAGACGAGAAAGGGATATTTGTGTGTTCCTGATAGGTATGGTTAGGAAAATTCATCTTTCTTGAAATACCCGCCTTTCAGAAGAAATTCCAAGCTTCTTCGAAAAGTTTCTATTTTCTATCTCTTCTAATATCACTTCTAGGATATCTTTCCATTCTTCCCTGAAATACATATGAAAAAAATGGGGTTACAAAATATAGAAATAGAATCTTTTTTTGGAAATTGAAATCTATATATTAATTGACTTGTTGTCTAAATATGTAGTTAAAAGAATTTATTGTTGTGTGTTAAGTACATTGTGCACATTTTATAATATTTCTAAAAATAATATTATTTAAGAAGTACAACTTGACATAAAAAAATAGACATTACAATTTGAATAAGGTTCTAACACTCTAAAAGCTCTGCAGCGTTGAAATTGATGTGAAAATTTGGCTCAAATGTTGATCAAGTTTTAAGTACTTTCGCAAAAATAGTAAATCCAATATTTTGATGGAATTCTATTTTGAATGTTCTTACTAGTAAAGGCATGAACTACTGTAGTGCTCCAATTACTAGTTAGTTTTTGTTTCATGGTCATTTTATAAATTAATACTTGAGAATCATACTAAAACAGAAAAAAAATTCAATTGATATGAATTTTTCACTCGCTGGATCAACTGAGCTTAGATTAATTTTGCTGCAGTGTTAATAACATAGTTTTAATCATTTTAAAATAAAAGACATTTTTAAACTGCTATTTTCCCCCTTAGACGATGAAGCATTTTTCTAATGCTTAGCAAAAAACCTTTAATTTAGACTCGGCAGATAAGAGCAAGAAATTTTTTTGATGCCATTAGAAACACAGCATAATTTTTTTGTTTGTAAAAGTTTTAATTGCACAATTGGTTACTCATTTTATTTTCACGGTTTTTCTTTTTTCCTTTTAGACCAATTTAGAGGAAAAGATTACCATCTTCCACAAGATAACTCGAGAATTTGATAAATGTTCACCTCAAAAAAACTATATCACGTTTTTAATAGATAATATTAATTTAAGCCATTTTTCTACGATTTGGAGAACCTAATTCCCTTAGTTTAGAAAATAATCACCACGACATTGTTTTGAAAGATTATTATACGAAACTAACATTTAAATTATTGTTTCTAAAAACGTTGACTAATAGCTTTTTTGCTGTTTGTGATTTTCATTGTATATCATACACATTTTTTGTGCCACTATGCCTATCGATTTAATTGTTACAAACTAAATACGGTACAATAGTTTGTACTAAATATGGCACAATACTATACTTCAATACTAATAATCTATTCTTATATAGTGACAAAAATAATATAAATAAATAATATTTATAAAATACTAATCATTTATTCTTCATGCATAAATTAGATGTACTGAATATGACACAATACTTTGAGAACCTAATTTCCTCGGTTTAGAAAATCCTCTCATTTTCCTTTCCATTGGCATTGCTTTTATATAGAATTTTTAAATTTTTGTTTCTAAAAAAGAACGAATTAGATAATAGCTTTTTTGCTGTCTGTAACTGTCATTTATATCGTATTCCTTTTTTGTGCCACAATGTCTATCGACATAAATAACTTGTTACAAACTAAATATGGTGCAATGAATTTCTGTAATTTGTAGAGAAGAGTAATTTATGGTTCATATATGTTATTTAAATACAAATGCTTTTTTATTAAACAAGTGGCGTGGCGACAACAGGTAGAAATAAATATGCCTCCGCTGTCCTGATTTGATTGTGATATTGTTTCATGATTATAATTAACTTATTTTTTTATACAAAAATGCAATACATATAGATAAAATAGAAAAAAATATGTTGACTTTTTTTAAAATTTTGCTTGTAGTATTATCATGGTTCATTGTTGGTAGCTATTTTACTATCCCCTTCTAGCAAAGAAATTTCATATTCCTTGAAACTACTAGAAGCAAGTTGTAAAATTCTCTCTGAAAGTATTTCAAAGTTACTCTTGAGAATTAAAGTGAGAAAGCTCCCTCGCATTTCCCAAATATATGTCTTTCATGGGACCAGTGAATCGTTTCTTGCAAATCGTTTTCTGAATTTATTTCATCTAGCAACTCTGAAAATGTTTGTATTTTTAAGAGCATCAGACAAAGATATTTATCCAGGAAAAGAAATGATTCAACAAAGTAATTTGCTTATATTGACGTTTAAACAAAACTTTTTGTATAAAGAAAGAGTTAAATTTTATTGTTTTTATTAAAAACGATTTCTATCTATTTCTACATGCATGTAGTCCATTTTTGACGAGTCTCATTATGCTCTTTGATGAATTCTGTTCACGTTGTGCTTCTATAACTAACTCGGAAACTACAATGTCATAAAATAAAATGAATCTACCGCAGAGTAAAACGAAGCGGAACATGTCTTACTTGTAATGAAAAAATAGCCGTTTGACATTTTTCCTACTCAGATCTATAGATTTCTTAAGGATAGAACTTTAAAATTCGATCAGAGGAAACTCTTCATTTGATTTTCAAACTAACATTCATATCAAATGTCACTTAAAAATAATAAAAATTTGGAATTATTATCTTTTACTTTATTTGTTTCTGATATATTTTACTTTGATATTTTACGCATTATCATAGAAGTATTTAATTAATTTTGTATTTTTTTTAAAAATATTCTGAGCATGGTGATAAATGTTTAAAAATTTAAACAGAATATGAGATCGAATAAAAATGAATGAGTAAATTAATTTATTTAACTAGATAACAGGTAGCATAGATATATAACCGATAATATATAACAGATTCACAATTGAAATTTTAAAAAAAGATAAGAAACCATTGACTTATTAAATAAAGTTCTCATAACGTTTAAAATGGTGTTCGAGATTAGAATATTTGATTTATGTATAATTTATCGTAAAAGGCTGAAAAATAATAAAAGTATTATTTGGAAATAAAAAGGAAACTTTTTAGTATCGCATATGGAAACGCACCAGTGTATTATGAAAGTGTGCTTAGAGGAACAAATTTTAAAACCTCACTTCGCAATTATTGAACTTTTTTTTCATTAACATATTTAAAAGATATTTGAAACATAATTGGAAATCAAAAATAAAGAATTTAAATGAATAATCATTATTGAGATGGAATTTTCTTGAACTGGAGGCACGTCACTCTGAAGTGCATACTGTAAAAAATTTATCTTTATTCTATCCATCTTAAGGAAAAATCTAAAGATATAGGACCAGTTGAGAACAAAATTAAGGTAAGGTCATCCAAAAGCCACGACAGCCAAAGAACATTGATATTTGTGGATTACCGAGAGCCAGTTTTATAGTGTTATTCAATTAACCTATGAAAAATAAATTTAATAGGCAAATTATTCGGAAAGATACACCATAGGGTCTTTCTAAAAAATATATCTTGCTTTACACGGCACAAAGAAATTTGATTTTTGCGTCCTATATTAATCTAATTAATGATTCTCCAGATGCATTCATGCCAGTATATACACTGGTGTGCAAAACTTAAGCAACAGGTATGTTTTTTGCCATAACTTCACGAGAAATCATCTGAGACATGAAATTCAGAAATGAGATACAGCATTTTGTTCTGAAAGAATGACGAAAGCATAGTTGTGCAGAAATGAATACAATGCATACAGTATGGAATCAAACAAAAAAGGGCTTTATTGAACTTATAGTATCGTTACACATGATTGTCTGTCCAAGAGGAAGAACAGCAAACAGATGTTCCTTAGTATGCCGTTCCTTATATGCCCTCCCCTTACTGCAATGGTTGCTTCGCACCGTCTCCCCATACTCAGCACCAGATTGTCCAACAGTTCTTGAGGTAAGAGTGCCCATTCCTCAATCAGCATCTGTTTAAGTTGTCGAGTGTTCCCAGGAGGATGTAATCGTGCCGCAAGGTGTCTCCCCAAAGCATCCCACACATGTTCTATCGGATTTAAATCAGGGAAGCACGCCGGCCAATCCATTCGAGTGATATATTCACTTTCCAGGAGCTCCTCAACAGCATGAGTCCTGTGTGGCCGTGCATTGTCATCCATAAAAGCGAAGTCTGATCCAATGGCACCTCGGAACAGACGCACATGGGGAAGAATCACCTCCTGACAATAGCGATCTCCAGTTACAGAACCTCTGTCGAAAACGTGGAGCTCAGTCCACCCTTTCATCATAATGCCTCCTTTGACGACAACTCCAGGACCACCTAAACGGTCTCTTTCCGTGATGTTACAAGCGATTCCCAACGCCAGTTGATTTGGAGAGAGGTCGGGACACGGTTTCATCCCAGTAACATCACGGAAAGAGACCGTTTCGGTGGTCCTGGAGTTGTCGTCTGGGGAGGCATTATGATGAACGGTGGACTGAGCTCCACGTTTTCGGCAGAGGTTCTGTAACTGGAGATCGCTATTGTCAGGAGGTGATCCTTCCCCATGTGTGTCTGTTCCGAGGTGCCATTGGATCAGACTTCGTTTTTATGGATGACAATGCACGGCCACACAGGACTCATGCTGTTGAGGAGCTCCTAGAAAATGAAGATATCACTCGAATGGATTGGCCGGCGTGCTCCCCTGATTTAAATCCGATAGAACATGTGTGGGATGCTTTGGGGAGACGCCTTGCGGCACGATTACATCCTCCTGGGAACACCCGACAGCTTAAACAGATGCTGATTGAGGAATGGGCACTCTTACCTCAAGAACTGTTGGACAATCTGGTGCTGAGTATGGGGAGACGGTGCGAAGCAACCATTGCAGTAAGGAGAGGGCATATCCCATACAAAGGAATATCTGCTTGCTGTTCTTCCTCTTGGACAGACAATCATGTGTAACGATACTATGAGTTCAATAAAGCCTTTTTTTTGTTTGATTCCATAATGTATGCATTGTATTCATTTCTGCAGAACTATGCTTTCGTCATTCTTTCAGAATAAAATGCTATATCTCATTTCTGAATTTCATGTCTCTCAGATGATTTCTCGTGAAGTTATGGCAAAAAACATACCTGTTGCTTAAGTTTTGCACACCAGTGTATTTTCGAATTACATTATGCGAACGACAAAACTTTTCCACACGTGGTTTATCTCAAAACAATTCTTGAAAAGTCAGAATGTTCGCCGGATTGGTTTGGTAGCAAGATTTCCAGTCATGAGCTTTATAAAAGGTGTCTAACAGAATTTTTTAAAAAAATATATTAAATAAACGTACCATTTAACAAAACTTTCATGGAAATGTACTGGAAAAAATTTTCTATTCGCGATTCCAATAATGAAAATTCGTAACTTTTCTGTCTAGAGTCCGCGAAGTACCAAACGTTTTTTCGCATTCGGTTAGCTGGTGAGTATGACCATAAATTGCTGGAGATTATTATCACCAGAAACATAATCTTCACCTGTTCAGTGAAAAATTAAACACCCATTTACAATGACTCAAAATATAACTAAACAATTTATGTATAGTAATTAAAAAATAACCTTTTATTTTTTATACTGTTTTATATGCCTGAAATATATAGAAAACATAAAGAACATAAATGGAAACTTATCTCGGAAATAATTTATTATAAGGAAATAAAAAAGTGATATTTCTAATGTTGAAAATAATAGTATATCATAATAGTGATTACGACGACATTCAGACATATAACATTCACCAATTATTACTCAAAATCTTTTATCTAAATATGAACATATACAAATGTCGCAAAAAGTATCGAGTGACGACAAAATGGCTTAAAAATCCTAAATTTGTATATGCAAAGTCAACATTTTTATTTTCATTCTATGTCCAATTTCGTGTTTCCTTTTCCGTGTACTTTTCTCATTTGATTATTGTACGAACAACACAGAATTCTTATCTTCATTAATAAGAATTTCTCTCGTTCTTCATACAGATTAATATTGGCATTTATGACAACCTCACTTGGCAACGGCTTGTCAATAGAAAGGTTATTACAAAATAAAGCCCCACTCTCCAGAAAATGCTTGTGAAGAAATGGAATCTGAAAGGCCGCCCATCCATTGCTCTTCGGATGAAGATGGGATAAGGAAAATAAAAATGCATCCCAAAGCCGTGCATTCTCCTGAAATATTTATCGGTGTGTGGCATCCCCAATAATTGCCCCTATCCGTTATCGTTATCTGGGGTTACCGCTACAGCAGAAGACAGATGGGGGTACACCCTCTCCATGCATGAGCCCCGGGGCGGAGATTTCATGTCGAAGATAGGAGAAAATAGATTCTTGAAGAGGAGACAAAAGAAAAGAACCAGCTTTCCGCTCCACCCTCTTCAATATCTATACGAAGCTTAGCTTTATTGGACAGGAGTTTTTATAAAATTATTTAGCCCTTGAAAATGCTATCTTAGGTAATAAAGTTTAGCTTTATTGGAAATGAATTTTTGTAAAATTATTTATCCTTATTGCAAGGTGTTGTTAGATTTCACTAGATAAAGTTAATAAAATCTTTATATATACACAATAAATCCAATTTAATTGCTTTCTTAAAATTAATTGAAATAAATGCTTGCCCAATTAAATTGTGGCAAAATCTCGTTTTGAAATTTATAAGCCTTGAATGTGTTTCCGTATCCTCTTTATCAGGTTTCTGTCGTACTAAGAGTTCACTTCCTGGTCATGGATTTTACAAAAGCTGCGAAAAGTTAGCTTTTGCTTAGCCATAAAGAAAAAGAATATGATTTAAAAAGAACACATTTCATGTTCCATTTATTAAAAGTTATGCAAAGCTCAAAATGTGAAAAAATAACATCTTTAAATATGAATTTTCTAATTATATGATCAAAATATTTTTTTTTATTTTTTTATTCTAGAAGAGTTTTAGTTACATCTTTTTGAAAGTACACGAAGACCTATTTTGAACCATGATCAAGTGATGTGAATGACACATGAGCTGGCACTCTATTCTTCAATCATCCACATTACATCAATGTGAGGACATTCATCTTAAGTCAGCACATTTACCGAATATGGCAATGCTTATATCACTGGTCAATAAAATTGGATTTGAATCTGCGATTTCAGATCGCAAAACTGTGAACATTTGTTATTGAATTCTGAATTCTGTTATTTTATCCTGAATTCAATTTCGAATTCTTCATTGATGTACGCCTCGTAAATTATTATTTCATTTTGAATTATTGCGTCTGCACAGGGCCAGGATGTGTAATTGAAACAAAAAACAAAACAAAAAAAAACCGTTACTGGGAATAATGATTACACTATGTACTTTGAACGTTTTTTTAAGACTATCTTGAAGACGATAATAATCCATGATTGATTTTTCCATAAAAATGTACATTTTAATTGATAATTCCAAAGATACCAAAAGGAATATCTAATATTCCTTCATCTGTAGGATTGGTGGAGTTGATTGAAGTCAGCCTAATTTGACAAGTTTTAAGAGCATCAATAATAAAAATCAAAATTTGTTTTGGTGTGTTATAATACAGTTTACTGTAACTAAGAGATATACTACTAGATCTTATCACCGAGTATATTTTTTCAGACAGAATAAATGCTAGAGAAAATAATTGAATTGGTGACTAAATTCTCTAAATTGATGTGGAAGCTCCTTTTTCTATCAGTAAATTGAAGTAGAAGTCTTTATTCATGTTAAAGAAAGTTTCTAATTTTTATATATTTCCTTTTCCTGTTTTTAGTAATATTCAACCGTTTTTTATTTTATAAAAGTTTATTTCTCAACAAAATTGAAGATAGAATGATTATAAATTCTTTCAAATCAAAATTAATAAATAATTATGACAATTGTATACGATATTTTATACAATAGAATATATTTTTATTGAAAATTAATTAGAAACACAGCACTTTGTTGTACTTGGGAGCAGATGGGAAAAAAATTCTATGGGAATTAGCCGTATTTTCTTATCTATGTAAATATATTAGGTTTAAATCAGTTAGTTACTGTGAACATAAATCAAAATACATTTTCCCAATTACTTTTTTGTCTCCGCGATAACTGGGAGCATAGTAGTGTAATTATGAACGTTGCTGTAACTAAGACTGGTTAATTAAAAATTTTATTAGAAAAATCGCATTGTTTAATGAGCCCTCCGGAACAGGATTATGCACTCATATAAATTAATATAATTATTGTTTCATTAGATATATTTTTTCTCGTAAAATTAATTTAAATAGAAAATTATCACAAAAAAATAAATTTAAATAGAAAAATATCGAAAAATTCGTTACTAATTATCTGATCCTATATAATAAATCGTATTCTTCATAAACTATTATATAAAATATTTTTTTACAATATAGAATTAATGTAATAGCTTAAAAACAATAGAAAATTATATGAGCATTTCTGTAATATAATTAAATTTAACGTAAAAATAATTAGTTCAGAAGTAGTGTGAGAAATTTTTTCTTTCCTGTTTGATTGTTTTCTTATTACTTGCGCAGGCTTATGGGAAAATTACTTTTACTGACTGGAATTCCAAAAAATGACGAAGGAAAAAAATCCTTTCTCTTTTTCCCCTTTTGCGCAAAATACTATTTGATTTTCTTTCTTTGTAAAAAATTATAATGAGAAAATTGCTTGTTAGCAAACTTAAATAATCTTAAGTGGGGGGAAAACCACATGCAAAAATGTAATAGATTTTCGTAGTAAGTCATGCCAACAATATAGTCCATAAATCAAATGCCAAAGATAATTTCGGTTTAGACAAGCTATTTATATAGTACTTACTATATTAGATTATATCACATCATTAATATCGATTTAAATTACTTAAGCCATATCTAAAATATCCTTTAAATAAAAATAAACCTTTATTTGAAATTAAATCATTAAAAATTATTAAAAACAAAATAATCTAATTAAATGGCAACAACTGAAGAAAAAATGTAGGTTAGAATTTATATTGGAAATCTGGGTAAAATCAAATTAGAAACTTTTTTTTCTTTTTTTTTTTTAATATTTACTAATTTTAGCTACAATTATATGAAGAATGATATCCCACGTCTATCAGTATTCCACTCTCCAATTTCCATCACCTTCGGTTGAGAAAGAAGCTTCATAAATTTAATGTTCGACTTCCCCATGAAACAGATAGATTTTCGAAAAAATCTTGACTTAAACATTTTAATTATTTATAGATATCATTCATTACATCAGAAAAAAAAATCTCTACATAAATGCATAATTTTTTTCGCATATTCTAAGATAATGCAATCATCATTAAGGCATTTCCGGTCCTTACACAAATTTCTTATCCTTAAAAGTTAATGCATCATTTTTATTTCTTCTTATGTTGGATGATCACGGTCATTATTTTTTAAAAAGAGTAGTTAGTAGACGTTGCAGTTTTAAGTAATGATTTTGGCGTGATAATGAAAGTTTATATAACGGTTTTCGATAAATTTTATTCATTAAACATTTTCTTGCGGAGGATTACAAATTACGCACATTCTTTCCTGCGGTCTATTACGGAAGGAATTTTAATTATCTCCCTAATGACACAAACCGAAATTCCCCTCTAGATTCGGCGTTTTATAGAAGAAGCGACATCATAGTTACCTAGAAACTAAAATATTACTTTAATAATTTAGACAGGCACAGGTTTTCGGGATGGATAAAAAGACGGGGGTGCACTCCAATATTTCGTCGACTTTTGTAGGAAGGAGAGGCTGTCACAAATATGAACAGCCCCTGCAAGCTATTCCAAGAGAGATAAACGGCTTCCGGACTTTAATTCCTTTTTCTGTTGCGGCCGGCAATAGCAACAAATTGGTTCTTTCCGATTAATCTACGTTTCGGGAGCAGATTTCGCTCCCTCTTCCAGTAACCAAAAAAGAAGGTGACGAGCAGCAGAGACTTCCAACCCCCCAACACTCCCCGGAAGACGCATGCGCCATCTCTGGTACACGAGAGAGGGGTTCCCGCAACTCACAAGCTCTCCAGCCGCCCTCGGCCCCGCACCGCACCGGGGCCCATGATGATCGGTGACCCTCGGGTGTGTGAATAGTGTCCTATTTCGTAACCTTTGGCGAAACTCAGAATTCAGTCTTCGGATTTTCAGAATTTCAACCGAGGATGCGCTTCTTCGCTCGGATCAGAATTCGCCTTCTCATTGGCAAAGTAACGTACATGCGTTCTCTATATTTTCTTTTTATGAAAATTTGCTATAAAAGAAATTGACATGTATAATAGGAGACTTTCAACAAATAATATAGAGAAATCTGTGGTGTTGTCACAGATGATAGCATATAATCCTTTGTGCAAATTTTGAAACCTCTTGCAGGTTGTACAAACACATGTGAGCTGTAAATGCCAGTTCATATTCTTTTTCTGCGATTGGATTCGACAAAGATTCCTCAAATTGATGTCGAATTTCTCAGCGTCTTTCTTAAAAATTAACAATGATATTCCAGATAAACTTTTTAAAATCTAAAATTGGGTGACATTTTTTATTATAAAGAAAAATTATAATTATAATTCGTCAAAGTGGCAATATCTTACAGAGAATATTTTTAATATTTTTTCTTTTTGAAACGCTAGTCTCTTATCAAAGACGAATAATGAAACTTAGATAAATGCGCAATTTGCAGTAGGTAAGAGTTACGAAATACGCCAGGATAATATTACTTTTTACCCAAACAGAATACCAAATTCTTGTATTGAAAATTTATCATTTATATTTCACCAAAAATTTTACATTGTTTATCTAAGTTCACTTTTGTTTCACAGTTTACGAATTGTTTTTTAAATATTAAAATGGTCTGTTCATTAAAATAGCAGGTTGTTCTTTTAAATAAAGGAATTCGCATTTTAAAATACAATGAATTAATATCAACTACTAATAAGCTATACTCTAACATCTCATTTATTTACATGAATGTATATTATCTTCTTTGGTGATGTTAATTAATATCAAATCTTGTTAAAGTCTTATGCTGTGCCATTTTTCAATGTACGTTTCGTTTTAAATATGTTTCCATATTATATGCAATATTAATATCGCTGTTGGTTCTTACTATTAACAGGATGAAAAATAATTTGAATTATATCTATGATTGCATTTTAGTAATGTTCTTTATTTTCCTTATTGGTGGTAGATGCATGAGTATTGTAAAATGATATTTCATGAGAAAATAGCTTTATTAAAACAACTGCACTAATTAGGGATAAATATAATTTCCTAGTAAATAATTATAGGAAGAAAAATTCGAACACAATGCAGAAGAAAGCCTGAATTTCTTTGCGTGCGTAATAATTACCTTATGTGACTTCGCCTGGTCACATACGCAACATCTTTATGGTAGTCCCTTGCAAACCATATTTTGTGAGGCAAACTCGCATTCATTGATGCGCTTCCGATAATCTTCTGATATTGCTAATCTAAATCTTCTGATACTGCTTTTTGTACTTTCATTTTATTGAAGTATGCGGTAGATTCTGTCTTAAATACGTTACATGAAAAGTGGAAGAATCAGAGGTACATATTGAAAACCATATATGGTAGTAAAATGGAAACTGCATGAATGTTTCAAAAAGAAAGCTGTATTGCACAGTAGTTCTTACGTGCGCAAACAAAATATTTTATTTAACTTCCTTTTATGTGATGTTCACATATTTTATATAATTACTTAAAAGGTAGCTGTAAGCAGTTATAATCAATACAATTATTCTGAATAGCCTTATATTTATATTCATTTTTAAAATCACATTTTAAATATGACAAATATAGCTTGTTTAAAATTAACAGTTTTTGAGACAAAATAATATAATTTGCTTACAATTGTCGATATATAAAGCTATAAAACAAGAATAGCAAAATTATATTCCTAGAAGATGTTGGTATGAATAAAATGGACAGAAACCTTCAGAAATCCTTCCTAAGTGGAGCTTTTTGAGAAAAATTAAAATTAAATATTAATTTATTATGTCAGAATTTTGTTAATGTTTTATTACAAAAGTTTGTGGAAGACTAGTTAAAATTTAATATCTCACTCTTTTAAAATTATCTGTTTTCGAAAAAAAAAACACTAAATCGAACTTATCCGTGGAAATCAGCGATGAAATTCATCTTCTGCATTTTTTTACCCCCCCCCACTCTTAAATTAAATCCTTGGAAAAAGTAATTTTCAAAATTTGACTCATTATAAATATTTGTCTCATGAAAATAGTACAGTAGTTAAGATTTGTCTTTCATAATAACCTTTTCTACTCGATACTGGAGGCTTGGTTTCATTATGGTTTATTGGCGCAATAACCAGTCTTTGCGCCATATGTAATTAAAGTGGAATCAAATTGATTAAGAGTAATTAAAATATTTGTTTTGCGGATTGTATCTAATGTAAAAATAAGGTAAAAGAGGAAGAATTTCCTAAATTAGAGACGGAAATTCGAAAGTTTTACGATATCGAGAAAGCCAAATTTAGGGCTTTTTTTTATCAGCCATTGTAAAGCGAGTAATTAAAGTTGTTTGGAAGTAAAGCAGGTGATAAGTATTGAAAAATGAACATTGTATGGAGATATGGAAAAAAAAGAAAGAAAAGACAGAATATGGAAAAAAAGACAGTGAGCGAGTGGCCAGTCATTATATGGACCATTGGGTCCTGTTCTTCCAATAATGGATGCAATAAATCTAGAATATCCTGCACACTAGCACATGCCGCTTTTTCAGTGTTCATCAGCATCTTGTACTTGTCAATGAAGCACAGACGGCTTGTTAAATAGACAAAGTAGGCAACTGCATAAGGGTTCCGTAACTTTGGAGAAGGGGATTGACGCATCAAGACACCCTGCAGTATTTTTGAAGTAATTTAATTTATACTTTTATTGAATTTACAAACGTTGTGCTTTACAATTTATCCAAATTCAAGAATCGTTCAAAATTTGGGGAATTATTCTAAAACAATTCCTAATTAATTATCGTTTTATAAATATTATAATACGTTCTTTTGTTATTCTAAAAGATTAGTTGTTTTATAATTTTAAAACATGTCTGATCTTATAATTAAATAAAATATGTTATAGATTCTGTTAAAAAGTATTGTTATTTTTTATTATCTTGTATAAAGTTATTCTTAAAATTTCATTTTGCATTCTTTTATAAGCGATACTCTGCTATCGAATCTGTTGAAAGTGATCCACAATAAAACGTTTCAGTATTGCAATTCTTTAAGACTTGCCATTTTAAATTGTTCTATATAGCGAATAATCTAAAATCGCACTTTAAATTGTTCTATATAGCGAATAATTTAAAATCGAAATATAGATATCTGACTTTGGAAGTTAAAATGGCAGAAAAGGGAGACCCGAGAATTCCATTGTCTTAGGGCCGGTCTTTAGGATTCCTTTCTAATAAGGAAGGCCAATTTTATAATATGTTTAACTAAATGCCATTTATTTTCCGTTTTTAATATTTCATTGACTTTGTCACCTTGTATGCGGCATTCACTTTATTTTTCTCAGTCACATTTGCCAAAATAGACATGTAAAAATTAAATATTCTTTAGCATTTGTTTCACAACAATTAAAGAATGTTTAATTAAAATTCAATTTATTCTTTGTTTTTAGGATTCCATTGATTTTGTTACCTTAAACGTTCTTTGTTTCTTAATATTATATATAGGGGGGCGTGTGAAAATCAGGTATCCTGTAACCTTTGTTCTATAATAGGCATATCATATTTTCAATTCGAAACGACTTTTATTTCGCATAATAATGCAAAGTTTTTCTGAATGAATTTCAATTCCTGATATAGAGACGTTTTAATTTCCCACTATATTTGTTATATTAATCTATTTTCTATGTGTATCGTCTTACTTTATTAGGTCCAATGTCAAGGCTTTAAATGCGATCATTTGTTTCTATTTTAATTGCTTTTAAATACAATCAGTGTGACTTTATATGTGGATAAATATTGAAATAAAAATAATTGGAATAATTGGAATATATATATATATATATATCCACGAGAGAGTTTTCTTCCGAAAACTAATTTTACGAACTTCTAAAGTTACAAAATTGTACATTATGTTAAGAAAATTGTACGACATAACGCTGTGAGTAAAACCCTGTTTCAAGTTCATGAAATATGTCGCGCATATCAGAAAATATATCCATTGATCTCAAAAAAAGTATTGCAGCATAGTAAAAACCTAAATATTCATG
This sequence comes from Argiope aurantia, assembly GCA_026543865.1. Lineage (NCBI taxonomy): Eukaryota > Metazoa > Arthropoda > Arachnida > Araneae > Araneidae > Argiope > Argiope aurantia. Next base: position 773,126 of record JAPMOR010077409.1, read on the forward strand.
GCATTTGTTGGCGAATGTCGCAAACATTTAGTTATTACAGTGAAAAATGACTCTTTGACAGAGCACTTAGAAAACTGTCACCTTTTTTTTCTTAATTGAGCTTTTACCAGTTATTTTCTGAGTCAATGGAATATTTTAACCTAGACAACTTTTTTATTTTTTTTTTACTTTTGCAATCTAAATTTTAATCTTATATTCATTATAAATCACGGGAGTTACCGAGTGTTTGAGAATATGTGTTAAAAGTCAATACAGAAGTGATAAATTTGTCTTTTATTTGCTATTCTTGACTTTGGTTTGCTGTTCGGACAAAATTTCATGCGATTTGAAATTTATTACAAACATCGAAATGATTATCCCAAAAGATTTTATTTATAACAAAGAAACTCGCCATCAAGTTTAAAGAAAAGAGTTAATGTTTTTTGAAAGCTATTGATAAGAGTCACTAAAGCAATAAAATGTTGTTATTAGGTTCCTAAGTATCAATCTCATTTATAAACGGAGTAGTATTTTATTTGTGTTGTTCAGTAAGTGAGCATTCGGCTTTTGTAATTTTATAGTAGAGTTAGTATCTTCGGCTTCATAGAATATCTAAAGGATGAAAGACACTTTTTTTTTTCTGAAAAAGAATGTCTTAAAATTCTTTATTCCTTTGAAAGCTGTCTAAGAAGATAAACACTCTATACTTTTATTTACATTTACTTCTCACCGTCTTATATCTCTTTTTCCTTATCTGACATTTTCTTTCGAGGATACTGAATTCTCTACTTTCCAAAGGCTTGTTAAAAATTCTGTGAGCTAGGAAAAAAAGTGTTATTTAATGTTTGCTACAAATCATCCAAGGCAAATCGCTCGGGAATAACTGCCAACTCTAATTTAATCTTCCAAAGCTTGATAGAAAAAAATATCCACCGTTTTTCTCTAAGAAAATATGACAACATAGAACTTAATTAAATTCGCCCTGAAATTCCATTTGATTTGTGTATGTAAGGATTACCTATAAATTAGTGCAGTCTAAAGTTTATTTTAAAAAGTCCTTCACTGCTATATTATTGGTAATAATCACATATCACGTCTGTAAAATATAGCCATTTATACATTTTTCTTGAAATTTTATTACTTCAATTTGCTACTTTTTATTCTAGATCGTGATAAATTGTAATATAGAATCCTTTTAGTGATTTGACATTTAATGTTTTTAGTTCACCCTCCGTAGAAAGAAACTATTTATATTTTGTTATTTAAAGTGTATATAGTGTAAACGAAATTGAATAGATATAAATTGTGATATAAAATCCTCTTAGTAATTTGACATTTAATGTTATTAGTTAATTCATCCTCTTTAATAAGAATCTATTTATGTTTTGTGTTTTAAAGTGTATATGATGTAATAGAAATTAAATAATTTTGTAAATGAAGCTATTTAAATTAGAATCACGCTCAAAAACTTAATATTTTAGTATATATTATACGAATTAATTTCTAGAATCAAAAGAGCTATTGGAATCGCATAGTTATTTAAGGTCGAGAATTTTCTCTTGATGTGGTATATATATATGGTGGTGAATATTGTGAAGAAATCAAGAAATCAAATAAGAAATCAAGAATGACTTAGATACTGTCTGCTTTAGGTACCCAAGATTATCACTCTTGTACCAATTTTATTCCTCAGAGAGGTGATAAGCAGGGAATAGGATGAACGCATTTCGGGGATCTTTTATTAGGCGTTGATTTTCATATTCTTAGATGTACTTTCGTTCAATTCTTTGATTCTGTTTTTGGTTTTGAACCTTATCCTTCCTATTTTAATTTGAAATTTGGTATTTATTGCTCATATAGTTAATTCAATTTTGAAGATTATCCATAGTTATTAAGTTACCTTATTCCATTAATGATCGGATTTATTGTATTTTTTAAATAAAATGTAAACGTCTCCTCCTTGATCTTTTATTGCACCATCTATTTGAGTGAAATAAACTTCTTCTGGCACATGCGCAAAAGTGTGAAGGATCTCTGTAATTGAAAAAATACAGTATACAAATACTGAAAATATACAAATACTTATGGGAAACATTTTCATTTTTAAGGACCACTTGAAGTATATATTTTATACCGAAAGATCTTGAAAGATAAATATATGCATTACTGAATATTTCTGAATGAAACTTTTCTAAATAACATGTGCAAAAATCATTATAGCATGAAAAGCATTTGTAGAAAGATAAGGCCCATACCTTTTCAACTCGAAAATATGGCACGTAGATTACTGTTATGTTGGTATTCTTGTTCCTATAGATGGGTATGATTAGAGAATGCAAGAGTAGGCAAGAACTACAGATGGGTATGATCCGGCAGACTGATTTTCTTCTTCTTCAACTAATGTAACCTAAAAGTTAAGGTTCTGACTGATTATACATGACGATATCGTACATTTTAAGGAACAATGCTAATTATCTTCTCACACGAATTGCAGTAATTGTTGTGATTCAAATTAGATGTTAATCTTCCTGAATGTTGGTATTTCCTTTCATGGTTGATGGTATTTTCTCTGACATTAGTTGGAAACCCTTCTGAAACCTCTTTCACAAGTGTCTATTTGTATCGGTAAAATACACGATTGTAACACACAAATATCTAAAAGTAACATTCTTACCATGTTTTACCACTTGATTCTGAATCATTTTTTAGAAATTTCACTTTTTCCTTTGTAGAAAATAATATGATACATGAGAAACTGTATAAAGGCCCTCCCAAGATCGACACTCTGATATCAAGGTAATAGTCATAATAACCTGGAAATACATATTTTCCCTTGAGCTTTCAAGTGTATGCTTTATATATTTTCCCTTAGGCTTCAAGTGTATGCTTTAAATTTCAGAATTTCTTATCTCATTTACACACAAAATGCATGCAATATTTGATATATCGAAGTAGAAAATCAGACTTTAATCAAATAAGGAAGATTGCTAGAATTAAAATTATATTCTCTGATTCTGAGTTATTTGAACTATATCAGTTGACTATGTATCTTCCAATTTAAGGTATGTTATAAAATGTAAGGATTTAAAACCAAATTAATAATTTGAATTTAATTAAAAATCCCTCGAAATTATGTTAATTAACCACTGAGGACAAAATAAATCTGGAAACAAAAACATAATATAAAAAATAGAATTAGATGGTCTGATAAATTAATAGAATAAGAAAATATCATGTCATGCATTTCAAACATTCGATATCTATATTTCATGAAATATTTTCTTTAAATGTTGTTATAATGAGCTATAACTCAAATGTTATGTAAGATATACTTTGTAATTAATATATTTATAATGTTCTAAAATACTAAATACTCAGATTATTATCTTCGGCTCTTTTTAAAGATACATATATATAGTAATACGCTTCAACAACAGAAGAGAAATATCCTTTCTCCTTGGTTTATAAATTTAAAAAAAATTTAACATAAAATTAAAAGACTGAAATATTCAATTTGCTTTGTGAAAAACCTTCAGTCGTCAGTCCTTTTCTGTGTTTAAATACTTTACATAGACTATAAAGTTTAAGGAAATGTATTTTTAAAACTGAAAAATGCCTGAGTTAATGACGTGATAGATAAGTTTTAATGAAAATGATTGTAAACTCGCTAATATTTTGTCACGTAGAGCGGTTGAATTAGACGGACGTGAACACTGTATAATTTTTTTAGATTAAGCTTAGAAATAGTAGTTAGTTTTACCATAAAATTTCAGTACAACAACATAACAAAAAACAGTTATCTTTCTCTTTTTATTATTTATGCATCAAACTTTACAATCATCACAATACATTATTACAATACAATACAATTATATTCAATATATTACAATCAATACATTTACAATCAAACTTACAATCAGTGCATTTACAATCAAACTTATAATTACTAATTTACAATCAAACTTAGAATTATTAATTTGCAATCAAATTTACAAGCAAGCTTTTATGAGAAACATAATCACTAGCTTCTTACGAAAATTATCAATTATGATGAATATGTAACATGACTTTTTTTTGAGATATTTTTGTTTTCATCGGATATCTTGAACGAACATTTAAGAATAATACACGACCCGGGAACCCCTTCTATCCGAAGAACATATAATCCAATCTCAGAGAACATGCATTATAGATAAGGGTGAGTGCCATGCGGATGAACCTATTCCCTCTGAAAGTAGGTATTCTTTTTCGGCATACAACGAAATCCTCTCATCTTGCCAGTTGGCCGAAGGATTCAACGGTCGTTTTTGGCAATGGAAATGTTATAGAAACTCGTCTTTTTTTTCCCTCTTACTTTCTCGTCATTTTCTTAAGGCGCGCTACACCTTGAATAGAAATTAGATGCAAATTTCATGAGGGATATAATAATATTTTAGTTGTAGCTCTAGGTCTGAATTTCTAAAGCAGCAATATTTATTGGACCTTTGGGGAGTTTTGCTTTACCAGTCAGCAGATTTCTTTCCCCACATTTGGCTTTTATTCAAACGTTTTTTTAAAGAAAAACTAGTATTTTTTTAAATTTTTATTTAAATCATTTATTAAGAAGCAAACATGCAAGCAGCGTAGTGTGAATGTAAGAGTTTGAGTCATTTTGTATCGAACACAATATACTTTATTCTCAAATATTTATCTTAGGTTTCCGAATTTTCTGATTAAAAACGGTGTTTAGTAACTAACATATTTTCATTTTTTTTTTCAAAATATCAAGCTTATATACTTATGTATATTTTTAATAAGGAATGCTAATCACTTAGGACATGTTAGATGCTCTTATATTATGAAACTCGAAATAGAATTGCTGAAACTCTGGCTGATCGAGCTTTGACTAAATTCTTCAGAACTAGTAACTAATAATAACAAATTCATTTTAATGTAAAATATATTTTTTTCAAATAAGTAAATGCAATTATATTTCTTTTTTATTTCTTTAAATATATTTAGAGAAAACATTTTGTCGAAACACCAAAAGGATAAAGAACTCTATAATATATAGCTTAAACTTAGATTAGGAAAATGGAGATTTGTTATAATTTTTTTTTCTGTTATCTAAGTTGACAAGGTATTATATATCTGAACTAAATAGGATACATTATTTGGTAAGGAACTAAAGATTAACAATTGATATATACTAATTTAGATATCAATTCTATTTTCGGATGAAATTTAAAGTTATTTCCAAAATGTAATCTGTAGAACATAAAGACTTTTTATAAGTAATTTGATTCTCTGTCTATAAAATTTAAAATATTTTTAAACTGATAATATGGGGGAGATTTAAGGAAGATATATACGAAGATATGTTTCATGCCAACTTATAACATAATATTTGTATATTGGTAACAATGCACGTTTTTTCATCGCTTTCGATGGTTTCTAAATTTGTACCTTCGATATCTTTTAACGCGCATTCAAATCTTATTTTATTCTGTAGGATGATGATGAGAAAGTATTTTCTTTAAATTATATTTTCTTTTCAAATTCAATTTCAAAAAATATGTGCATAGGGTTGTAGAGTTGTGGTAAAAAAAAGTTTATTTTGTTACCCTTTAAATACCAGAGTAACAAAATGCCAGGCAATTATTATATGAAAACTGATGTAAACAATTATATAGAAAATTTGTTATTCACTGTTTGGAAGAGCTTAATAATCATAACTAGTATAGGTTTAAAACTGATTGGCAGAAATGTTCATTTGATTTGCAGTCCTTTTTTTTCCATAAAAATAAAAAACTCACACGACTCAAGATATAGATTTTTAAAACTTTTTTAATAACTAAATAAGACACTTTAATGAAAAGGGTAAATTCTTTGTATTAAATACTTAAACTAGCGGGAGTGCTCACCCCCAATTTTTCTCGCATGCTCTCTAATAAATGAGTCGTTTATTTTGAAAGTCGGTCTAGTCCATTTTTGAAAAAAAATGGGGATATTTGCAGTTATAGATAAAACTTGTTATAATCTTTTTATGCGTAAAAAATTTATAGTAAAAAAAATTTTAGATTCTAGCATTTGGGAGATGGAAGTTTTAGCTCTTAACAGTATTGAAAATCTGTTTATTTTGAAAGTGGTGCAAGTCCATCTTAGATTGAAATTATATTTGACCGAATATATATGACGGCAAAATTTAACTCCGGTTGCTCTATGGTGAAGCAAATGTGGCCGTTTGACATCATATCTGAAATATAGAGTGTTTCTATTTATTTATTTTTGATATTGAAAATCGGTTGTTGTACAATATTTCATAAATAATAAAAAGTATATCTTAATTTTGTGTGTCGATAATAATATATTTACTTCCATCACCAATTATTCAGTCCAGTGACAAAGAAATAAATATCATTGATCACAAATTTTTATTGTTAGGACATTCATTTCTACGGCATGATAATGATTTTGGAGTGGAACCATCCAGTAATTATTTAATCTAGAAACTAGTTCCTTGCATATTTCTCAGGATTACTATAAAGTAATACAAAATTGTCAAAAATATAATGAATTTTTAGTACATGAAATTAAACGTGGAAATTTATTTTCAACCCAATTTCTGGAAAAAACGGTTTTAAAAAGAAAGAAATATACAGATAGAGGAACCATGAATTGATTAACTATATGCTGGGTCAAGTTTACAAGAGGTGTAGCATACAAAATGTTCAATAATTTAAAATTATCGATTTGTCAACACAAGAAGGAAGGTAAATAATTCCATGTAATTTCAGAAATACAAAATTATCTTTTATGTATGAAAAAAGGAGATTTATTACATCTGAAAAATACAAGGATATGAGGGATTTATTACCATATATACCTCCGGTTCATCATGAACATTTTAAAATGTTAAATCCTGAATAAAATTCAATTTAATTATACCTGGGTATAAGCTGAAAATGTATAATTTCATTGAAATTCTTAATAAAACTGAATTGTTTTTTTGTTATGTTATATTTTCTACAAAAACATTCTTTGTTTTATTTCACTTTTTATCAAATGATTAAATATTTACAAAAATATGAATAGTATTTTGTTTTTATTATTAAAAAAAGGCCGATGCAACTGAAATATTTCCCAATTAAAAGTACGTTTACAATAATTTATTAATTTTGAAAGTGAGGCAAGTCCATTTAGTTATAATAAAACTCTTATTTTTTTAATCAGCATTGTAAAAACTATTGGATTACAAACTTACATTATCTGGTACCACAAAATACAAAAAATATATCTATTAATACTTACCAATATTTTTGAATTTATTGAAACGCAAACCTTTAATTTTTTTGCAATAACAAAATATGAACTTGCCCCATTTTCAAAATAAGCGGTTCAAATGTACTTATGTATTATCAACCATATGCCATTCATAAACAATAGTTATGAAAAAGGTTATTAAAATGTAATATCTGATAATTTTTTTGGTGATAAATCATTGTGATGCGATTAAAAACAAGTTTCAGAAAATAGAATTTGTATATTTGGGCGCGTTTTTTCCTGACCGATTAAAACTAAAATATGGCGCATAATTAGAGTTAAACAGAACTAGAAAAAATGTCAAATTTTATATATTTAAATCGTTGCATTTTTGAATTATCGTGTTTGCATACTTGTGAAAATACATACAGACAGATGGTCAATCCCTTAATAATTTTCGTTCCTAATTTGATATATATTTACACTTCGAAATTTAATTTTGTGATTTGATTTTTAATTTGTTTATCAGTCTAATTTTTTTCATTTTTTTGGAAGGGTGTATCGTATTGGTTAACTTTATTCGAACAGCAGGCATATTGACATATTTTAATGAATTTTCTTCAAAATTCCATATAAATCTACAAATTTGGAAAAGAAATCACGTACGAAATTTCATGTGTATAGCTGGAAACGTATTTGAATAATCTTCACAGACAGACATAATTCCAAAAATGTGTTTTTTGGACTCAGTGAGGTCTAAAGCGTGAAGATTCATTGGAATCTAGAGTTTGAATTTTTGGCCGATTAGGTACTTTCTCTTTATATACTACGTATACGAACAATAAAAAGTGAATTTTTGCCAAAGAAGTTAGTTTTCCTTTATTAGAGCTTCTTTTTTCAAGTAACGGGGTCTTTTATGCTTGTTATGCAGAGATTAGAAATCCCAAATATATTTTTTATTTCACTTAACGTATTTCATATTTTTCTATATGAATAAAAATCTTATGGTATTTGTATTTTTAAATTATCCATTGTACCATTAAATATTTTATTTCAATAAGGGTTTTATCTACGTTTAATTAAATGAAAAGATTTTAATTTTTTCCTTCAAAGATAACGAAACAAATGAAATCGTTGTTTACTCTGTATTCATTTTATTTATGCCTTAATTTTATTCTTGTAGTTCTTTTTTTAAAAAAAGAATTGAGTAATTCAAAATCTCCCTATTTTTGCTTGAATTTGTACTAGAATCGAGTTCGTTGCCAGTTGGTGTAAGGAAATATTTTCTTCGCCTCATTTGCGCGCCGAGTTTTAGCCTAGAGCTTGACTCTGATTCTAAGAAAATAATCTCTTCCGTCTCAGAAAATTCGTTTCCATTTCTCTGCGCACTTTATTACTGGTAAAAAAAAGATTTTTTTTTTCTCTTGGTCTTCGCTGAAATAAAAGCGCCTCGAATCGGAACAAGGCCCGGAGACGGATATTTTATGGAAAGAGGCGGATTACATTGAGATATAAATAGTCGCTCCAAAGAATTGTTTTCTGCCAACGGATGTGATTTAAGAATTTTCTCTTTTTTTCTCCGCTGCGAGACATGCGACGGGCGATTACATCCGATACCAAACAATATCCGTTTTATTAGAGTGAGATGTATCTTTATGTATATTTCTATCCTATGCATAGTGTTCAAAAATCCATGCACGTTTTTTTTATTATTATTTTCGAATAAGTTTACGGGGTTATTTTTTAGAAAACTTTAGCCCTTTTATGGAAGCTCATGTTTTGTATAGTTTTGTCAGATGGAAACGTGATGTAATTCAAAGTGAAACATTAAACGAAATCGATTCATGCAGGTTGGTTTATAGGATTCTTTTTAAAAATTCGAAGCTTTTTATTGACGTATATATTCCTATAGAAAATTCTTCAAAACTTATCTCGTACGTCCTACCTTGAAAAGTCTAATACGCTTTATTTTACACGAAAACTTGATATACAAGTAACATACAGATACATTTACTGAAAACAGCAACTACAATTAACATAATCACACAAGCAGAAAATCGGTAACAAACTACTATAACAGCACAAAGTGCTCAGAGGCAAAACCCGGAAGAGTCTAACACTCCAAAGAGAAACTTCGGTGAACTGAAGTACGAGCTCAGCACATACTTCATATTTGTTAATAACTGTATTTCTACGACTCTGGTGCCTTGAGAGTTTCAAATTTTCTAGAAGTATTTTGTATCTTGACTCCTTATCAATATATCGTCTAAATTCCAATAGTTTCAGATACTTTCAGTTTTTCACCAATGTCGTCAAATCTGTAGCTAAGTCATAAAATGATCGCCAAAGTGGAGAAATTGCTTATCTGGCATCCGTTTAGATCCTGCTTCTTTAGAGCTATCTGTAAAACTAACTTCCTTACTAGAACACTTGGGAAGCAATACTAGAAATTCGTAATAATACTCTATACCAGAGATTGTTAGGGATGTGATGAAATAAAACCTGTACACACATACTGTTTCATATCGATACATTTCATTGACAGAGAGTAAAGGAAAAAATTAAAAATATTTAATAAGTTTTTCGTAGCGTTTCCGTAGCGCTTTTGTGTCATTGGGTATAAATAAAATATTTTGAATTTTGCATTTCATTTACGTTTTCTTCGGTTTTGTGAAAAGGTTTATAATTTTGAACCTGGTAAAAATTATAAGTGCAATATTATTCTAAAAGCTTATCACAAAAGAGCTATGTAATGTTAACAATGAAATAAGACAATAAAAACATTTTACATAGAGTATAGATATATGCTTTTGAGTATAGATACATTTGAGTATAGATATATGCTTCCATGTACCAATGGTGTATTGTAAAATCAAGCTTAGATTCCTATCTCTGTCTCAAGACTCTACCAGGAAGCCATCACACCTTCAACAAACTATGAACACAAAATTTAAAAGTATATTACAAGATTCTTATCTACAAGAGTGTTATCGACTTTTAATTTCCAAAGATGAGCAATAATTAATATACGTTTGGTACAAAAGTTGTTTATTATGATGGAACAGTTATCGGCCTAATTTAAATTCTAGCTCAAACATCAATGATGAATTTGTAAGTTATTGAGAAATGTCCTACCCCTTTACCCCTACATCACTCCCTCCCTTCTTACCATTTTTTTCCCTTCAAATGAATGAACAATATACGAACTGGTCCAAGATTCCTCTAAAACATATCACTCGTTCATTCGAATCCGATCAAAATTACTGGAGTTATCTTTTTTACAAGTTAAAATGGATAAATCAGTATATATGAATTCTTGAAGAAAGGATTGTTTTGAATCAAGGAACTCTAATCAGAGAAGACTTGCAGAAGGTTTTCCGAACCATACAAATAAATAGTCTTTCTAAAAGAAATCACTCAAATACCAAGAATTAAAGTTAATAAATGTAAAGTGATTGTAAAAGCGAATCATAGCTATAATTTCTGCCATAGGAATTTCAATTTAACTCTCTTATGCAGATCAGATATAAATCATTTACATATCGTCTTTTAATAAATTGAATTTTAAGTTATTTAATAAAAATAAAATCTTCAAAGATTCCTTTTTATAAAAATTTACAATTATATTCCTTTTCGTCTTTATAGATTGCATGTATTTTTTATTACGAATCTATTGTATATTTTTTTTTCAGTGCGCTATGCCAGTAAAAGTTCTGTCTTATGATCAAATATTTATTTTTGTTTTTTTTCTTTGCCTTTAAATTCATGGCAACCGGTTAAATAACACTGCAATAAAATCTGATGTACTTGTGTACAATTGTTCTCAAAATTGTGAGTAAATTTTCATAAATAATGTAATTACAACTGCAAACAATATCACTTATTACATGTTTTTAACAAAAGTAAATGAAGCGTAATAATTATGCTACTTCCATTATATAGTGAAATTTTATATAAAAACGGTTTTTCATTTTTCAAGAATTGTACAAATTGTAAGAGAAAAATGTTCAATTGATTGACTTCTTGTAGCCACTGTTTTTCACGGAATGAAAAAAGTTCTCAAATTTGTAAATGTTTCTTCCAAAATTTTTTTGAACAAGCGTTGAAATGAACAGTTGAGTAAAACATCGTCATCTTATCTACACAATGCAAATAGCCTCCCATTATCAATCTTAAAAATTCGTACCTGGAAAGCACATATTGTCTTTTGCATAATCTGTTTCAGTTTAAAAAAATTTTATATTCTTATATGATGCCTGGATGGGATGCTCTCAAAACGCATCTCTGCCTGAAGAAAATGAGGCGCGAAAAATCAGCTCCTTCGAAACAAGACTGTTCCACCCTGCGTAAATAACGGCGGAAAATGGATTTCTCGATACAGCAAATTCCGCAACGCTCCAGAGCTCCTGCGCTCTTTTACGATTCCATCCTTTCCAAACAGCCATCTAACAGAAATTCGGATTCGGGGTGTGTGAAATAGCTTTGCTCACAGTCAGACGAATCGAATCGTTCTACTTCTTTCGTAAGTCTTTCCTCACTCCTTCTTTCATTTGGTTTCGTTTCGGAACAACTTCGCTCGCGGAGTCCCTGATTTCATTCATTAAACTTTTTCAACGAAAGAAACGCCAAGAATTCTTATTTCCTCTGGAAGTTTCTTTGCTTCATTGATATTCCACCCCGTAAAAGAGAAAAGTGGTGCCATGTACAGTCAACGACTTTTTTCCCTTTTCACTATCAAAAAGAGGCGTTCCAGCCAAAGACATTTTTCCCGGATAAAACGACGACCTGGGACCGACAGATCAAATCGGAAAGACTTATCGCGGTATTTACATAATGTTATTCGATTTCTCCGTTTTTTGGATGGGGAAATCACTTCAGTCCGGTGACTTGTTTTCTGGGAGTGGACAGATTAGATTTCGTTTTTCAAATTGTCCCGATTTGCTTAATCTCTTTCAAAAATGAAATGTACCTCTGAGCAAAACAACTTTTGTTATCGTTCAAGCTGCAAAAAATAAAGGGATAATTTAAAATCTATTATTCTTAAGATTCGGAAATGCAGTGCTTGAGAATCACTGAGAAACTATCATTTTGTTTATGGAATAATTTGCAATTGCCATCGTTTAATAAAAGAAAAATAATTTTAGATAATTCCTTTTTTATCAGTTAAATAATCGCATGAAAAAGCAAATATGATAAAGAAAACAGATAGTATTTTTTAACAGTTTTAAAATGACACGAAAATTTTTCTTTAATATAAAAATAAGGACATATATCAGTCTTTTCCATAAGAAATGTATTATCCTCTGCCACTGATAAGCCACCTTAGATTATACACTCCAACATTTTTTTTTGGTTGCACTGCGGTAAGAAAGGATATTTTTTTGGCCAACACCATTCTTAAATATAACCCAAGCGTGATTTTCGAGATTTACGAGATATATCATGTGCTCCCTATCTCTTTTTTATAATGTTAGTCCTTCTAATGGTTTTATGAATTATTCTTGAAGATAGAAATGAGTGTATCAATCGTTGTACATAATTATAACTAGTAATATAATTATTTCCTTTTGCTCACCGCATTTCTAAACTTTAAAACCTCTCTTATGAACGAATCACATCTCGTCAATCATTTTAAACTAGGGATTTTCAAATTATTATACATACAGGGTGGTTATAATTAAAGTGCAAATGTTTGAAAGGCTGTAAAAGAAAAACTATTTGGATTATGTTGAAGAAATTTGGTATATGTTATATTTATAACACGGGGAAATAAATTACACAATAAAAAAAATTGTTCAACTTTTTGTCATAGGCGGAATTTTTTAATGATAATATTTTATACATTGTAATTATAAATTTTTTCTTTGTTAAAATATAAATGCGTAATGTATTACAATATTTGTTCAATATGGGATCCTTCAAGTCCTATCAAATGTTGTAGACGCAAGACAGGTGATCCACTAATATTACCTGCTGAATTTCTATGACATGTCTAGTAATGCTGCTTTTTAAAGCAACAACAGAGTTAGGTTTGTCCTTGTAGACACGATCTTTTAAATATCCCCACAACCAGAAATCTCAAAATTCAAATCAGGTGAACGAGGCTGCCACGCATTTTGGAAACATCTGCTAACTATACGATCCTCACTAAAAGTTCGGGGAAGCTGGTAACACAATAAGAAACACAGGTTCGATGTAACACAATAAGAAATGTGAGCTGGTGTTCCATCTTGCATGAATATTGTTGAATCGAGGCAGTTGCTGTCTTGCAAAGCAGGGATCACATTACTTTCTAAAATTTGAGTGCAACTAGTGCCTGTTACGGTGTAAGATTTACGGTAGTCCTGTTCGTGTAAGATTTTCGGAAAAAAAAATGAATTAATAATAAATGCAGCAGTCATACCACACCAAACTGTGACAAACGTTGAATGCAAGGGTTTCCCCGAAACAGTATGCGGATTGGATGAGCCCCATATCCTACAGTTATGGGTGTTGACTTGTCCGAATAAAGTAAAACACGCTTCATCAGTCCACAAAATCTTTCGAATCCATGATTCGACTTCATCAATTTTGGTAAGAATGAAGTTGTAAAATCAATTCTTTGTTGTGGATCGCCTAGTTGCGAGTGCTGCAAAAGTTAAATTTTATACGGAAGGCGTCTTAAAATGTAGCGCAAGACTTTGCGTACAGTACAGTCTCCTATAGTTTTGATAAAGTCCTTGCTACACTTCTAGTTCTTACAGATCGCTGATCCACTAACCCTGAATCAATTGCTTCGCTAATCTCTTACCAACTTCCTGATTTACAGATCATCTTCCTCTAGTTCCAGGGCGCATTTCGAGTTCTTCTGTAGCTTCAAATTTATTAATCATTTTCTTTAAGCCATTCACAGACTTCGATCCTTTTTTCAAATTTTTAAGACGGCGAAATTCTTTCAAAGCAGCACTATAATTGTTATTCTTTTGGTAATAACATTTTACTAACAGAGGTCGTTCTACCTTTGATAAAGTCATGGCTATAGCTTAAAGATACAGACTTTTGTCATCATAATGATTTTAAAATTGAAGTGGTTTTCGTTTTGACATAGTACAGAGCAAAAACAACGTTTTAATAATCTACAGTGCCATCTATTGCAAAAAATATTTTATTGTGTAATTTATTTCCCCATGTTGTAAATATAACATATACCAAATTTCTTCAACATACTCCAAGTAGGTTTTCTTTTACAGTCCTTTAAACACTTGCACTTTAATTATAACCACGGTGGTAAAGTCTCGGCTCGTGAGCCGTAGGGTTTCAGGTTCGAGACCCGATTCCAAAGAAGAACCGTCGTGTAAGGGGTCTGTTGCACTTTAAATACGTCAAGGTCAAACCTCCTCCCGCTGGTGTAGTGTTGTGTGGTGTGGAGAGGGGGAGTGCCAGCTCAGGTGTCGTCCTCGTCACCTGACAGTGGTTCAAGTTCCGTCCCCAAAATAGCCCTAGTGTTGCTTTACAACGGGACGTTAATATAACTAAACTAAACTGTATATCACTAGTGGAGCATTATATTAGTTTGGGTGGTCTAGTATTTTTCACAAAAACATTTTGGCGAATGTTGAAAATGATTTTAAAATTGTGTATCTTTTTAATATTTTGTTTTGACATTTTTTTGTTAATTGACACACACACACATTCCATCCTTTGCTTTTTTTTCGTTGCTCTTTTAAAATTTACAAAATTTTGAAAGGAATAAAGCAGCACATTTTTTACATTCAATTAGGAATAATTGTGATTATTTTTCATCTATGCCATGAACACGTAGTCTTAGGTTTATGCCAGTTGCTAAGAAAGTCAAAAATATTCGATATAAGTTGAGAAAAGAAATTTTTTTTCTCCTTCTGAAATCTACAAAATTGTGATGGAAGATGGTGCTTGTTGAACTAAATTAAAGAAATTCTTTTTGATGTTGTGATGCAAAATATGATTTCATGATTGCATTTCTTTTATAAAATGCATCGAATTTATTTTAAAACTAAATTTCTATACAGTAAAGAAGATTTAATGAAAGGACTGCGAAAAAAACGCTAAATTTTCAAATAATTAACACTTGCAGCTTTAAGAGAAAAAAAAATTTCAAAAAAATAGTTAATTTTTTTAATATATATATATATTTTTTTACTTTTCAATGCCTTATGCCGTAGTAATTGATAATTTCGTATTATTTAGATTTTTGACCATTTCTTAATAACTCAAAAAAGATTTTTCTTAGTTTCCTCTCATTGGGATAATTTAGCGGAATAAATATTGCCACGAAATAAAAAAGATTTATCTAAAAAAATGGGGTCGCAAATGTATCAAAAATGCCACGTGCTACATTGGCAAGATAAAACGCCTTATCTAATAAAATAAAAATGAAATAAGGGAATATATATGAAAACAAACAAAAAAGGACCCAAAAACTGATAAAAAGCTTTAACTGCCCGTTTTTGGAAAAGGTTTATCGCTTGCCTCCACAAACACACTAAAAATAAAACAAAATATTTTTTTCTTGTAAAAAGTGCTCACCATTTGAGACACGTCGGGATAAATAAAATGCGAATGAAAAAAGAAAAATAAAAAATCTTTTATTTTGACTCAATTGCGAAACTTTATTTATTTATTCTTTTTATCTTTTAGCGTTTCGTCCTGTTTGACGATTATTGGATTATTTTGTGAGCGAACCATTGGGGGTATTTATGCCAGCTCTGTATTTTTTTTAAAAATCCCTGTTATGGTAATAAGGCGCAAAGAAAATGTGAGAAAATGGCATTTGCTTCCCGATAATTAGATTCAGCCGTTGGCGGCATTAGAAAAGCTCGCCGGGGATTTCTTAGAATGAATACAAATATTCAATTTCTCAGTCTGACATTATAATGCAGTCTTGTTATCGATTCCATTCAAGTCCGTTTCTATTTGGAAGAAATTTGAAACTTATTGATAAATAATGGAGATGTTGTATGCAATCCAAGACCATGAATGTTTCGTTAACGTTATCTTGAAATTACATTAATCTTATAAAATTTATTGTAAAAATGTATTTGTTAAGATATTTGATGAATTAGATTGTAATTATTGTAGAAGAAATTCGCCTTTAATCTTAAAAATGCAAATAGTTTTACGTTATGGAGTCTACACAATGAATGCTCCTTTTGATACCTTTTTATAAATAATACTGAAAGAAACTTCCCTGGGGAAACAAAAATTTAGAGTAAATTAGAGTAATTTTTAATCTTTACCTCACACCTTCAATTATTGCTAAAATGTGTTTATTTGATTTTTAAAAATGAATTTTTAATAAATGTCTGTTTTTACAAGACACAGAAAATTATATCAATTTAATTGCAAAACTTAGAAGATTTTGCAAATTATATGCAACGAAATATATAAATATTTTCTTACGCAATATGCAAAATAATCCTCAATTTTTCTACAATGAATCTCAATACGTTTTCGAAACTGGATCATACATAAGCGCCATGAGGAATTAAGTAATAGCTGTTTAATTCTAGTTTATAGCTGATCGTCTTACATTGAAAGATATTAAAGATACATAGCTTCATATTTTAATTATCAAGATTTGCCCTTACATCAAAAGAGGCAATCATTTATTAATTCGCTCTATATTGGGGGTTTGTTGCCATGATTTTGGTAAATGGTGAAATACGCGAGATGCTGCAATACGCGAGTACGGTACTACATTTTTATTTACCGCCCTCGAAATTGCATCATATTTTTACGGTACACTGAATTTTTTTACACTGAATCATAAATTTAATTTTTCAAAGACATCAAATGTCTAATAAATACTTTAGGGATCTTTAATACTTCATAATCAGACAACATAATTGCAGATAATTCTTATCATTTCAGGGATCCTATAACGAGGTTATTCCTCGAATTCGATTTGGGCCTCCTCTTTTATCATAATTCTTACATACATCTGTTAGGCTCATAAAAATCTATAAGCATATTATGAATCATCTGTCATTTTTCAGACAAAGCGAAGATATAAATAACTTGAATATGAAAAATCGAAAAAGTACCAGGTGATTTGGATTTAAATTTATTTACAGAAAACCATGCTTCTTATTCAGCATCAAATTAATTCATTCTGAATATCTATTAATCTAACACATTAGTAAAAACACATTAGCATTTTTAAAATCTATAATTCTATTAAACTAGTTCGAGATTCAATTTCACTGCAGATCACAAATGTGAATCTCATATATTCTGAAATGAAAGCTGACACCAACATCCTCTTGATGTTGCGGTTTGGATGATTGGAGAATAATCCTTACTCGTATTCTCCAATCACAGCTCATTAGTCCTTTTTTTTTCTTCTTAAGTCTGCAGTTCCAAGTTTGGCGTTTAATCCCATGTAGCTACAGAGCATATTTGAAATTTAATGCCAGTTATAACAAATCAAACAATCGAATCAAAACTGCTTTATTTGATAAATATATTCTTATGTGCTAAGAAAATAACACCGGGTTAACTTAAACCAGATCAGATAATCATGTTTTGAGTATCATTACTATCGAATCAAAGAAAACTCTGTATCTACTATATCTTGATTTGTGGAATGACAAAGTGAACTTCGTCCGATTGGTTTTTTCATCTTACGGTTATTGTCCAGATTCTTATATCTGCCGTACGTCTTCTCCGACAAAAGACAACTGACTGAAACTCCCGGCACATTCGTCTTGAGCGACACTTTTAGGGCCTCTTAGAAGAATGATCCGAGGGAAGGTCATTCGAGAGTAATTCGATTTTTGCCTCTCTTGGACCCCTTCCAGATCTCTAAACGGAACATTTTCTCGATATACAATTGACAGTGCCTTGTCCTTTCTCTTTGGCCGGTTTCTCTGGTGGCTCCGGTCGTGATGCTTTTGTTTTCTTATTTTCGATCAATCAATTGTTGGACTTGGATCCAACTAGATTAATTACATCCCATGTATGGTATCTCTGTCTAAAAAGAACTAGTAATCGTTCTAAAAAAGAAGTTGTAAGCTTAAAAACTATATAAAATTAATCATTAAATTATTATTTTTATGCAATTGCTTATTTTATTTCTTTTCATTCTGTGTGAATATTTCATATTGACTTTGTCAATTTTATAATTCATCATATATTACGTCATACTGCTTTTTCTATAACTGTTGTCTCATCCAGCAGCTGTCTTCCTTCTTTTGCCTTCCTGTTTCTTACTAGAGTTATTTATATATCTGAACCAAGATCATCGACAGAAATGGATTTGACAGAGAATGCTGCTTATTTATTTTCTGAAGCGAACATCAAATCGTCTTAGCATCGATATTAATTCCTTCAAATACACGCTCGTTCTTCATAAAAAGCAATGCGGCATTTACAAGAGGAATCTGATTTATAACTCTGGCAGTCGGAATAAATCCCGAATGTGCTTAATGGAAAGAGACGGGGATGGAGTTGCTCCAGCAACTACAGGGTGGGCCAAAGGGATTGTTTCGTCCAAATGAAGGCATTACTCCACGACTTAAACAGCTGCGCCTCCGACAGTTTACCATTACTCACATCGAACACGACGCTCGCCTCCTTAATTGGGATTTATGGATTTTCCAGAAAATAAATACCCTTTTCGCTTTCTTTTACCGTTTGACTACTCCAGTGATTTGTGGAGTTATGGACAACTGTCTAAAAAAAGTCGCTGGATAAAAACGTCAGAAAAAATAAAAAGAAATTTTCTAATCACCTTTGTCTCCATTATAAAAAAATTTACTATACTGGTTATTCGAAATGACGTACTTCATTTTAAAATATTATTATAAACTCATTTTTAAAGATAAACTTTTCAGAACAAATTTAAAATGAAGGAAAACTGAAACGTTTTTTTTCAATTTAAATGATCTATATAATTTCCTAAATTCATAGGAACGATGTATAGTAGAAATATTAGCTCTTGCCAAATTCATTGTCGTGCTCTCGAACACATGTTTCACTAAAATGAAAGCATATTGCATTTCCAATTGTTTTTCTACTTAAAGACAGTTCAAATGAATACGTCTCTTAAACAGGATAGTGCTCTTTCACATTAGAAGCAGTAAGCACATGAATGTCTCTACAATCCGATTCCAGGTTATTATATAGGGCTCATTGGAACGAACGTCAACATGTTACATACATGGCACTCTGCAATCTAATTCCATTTCATTCGATCGGACTCATTGGAACGGACATCCGCATGCTATATACGTGGCCTCTGAAGTTACCAGTTATCATGCTAGACGATTTCTCTTATGAGACTTTATGAAAGGCAGAGTGTATGTGTCACTGCTACTATGGAACTCATATTATATAAAAGCACGCATATATACTGGCTTGAACTTAGAAGCAACAGATATAGACTATTATCTAGACATTGTCTGGTGAAATCATATAGAACCTTTATAGTGCAATAAAGTGAAAAAATTTTAGGCTTCCATTATTATAAATCCACTTTGGTAAATTCGTATTTATAAATGATTTTATTATAGTATTTTAAAATATTATGCGTCATTTTGAATTACACTATATTTCGTATACAAATTCCATCAAGTTATCGTTTCTGCTTCTTTTGTTTTGTCGATAATTTGCGATTTCTTGATTCATTGTTATTTTTCCTATTCCTAAAATTTATTCAAAATTCCAGCATCATTATATTTTGGTATAAAATGGTTTGATGTTGTAATATGGACTGTGAAGATGAAACTCAGGCTTCGCATTTATTTTCTAAACGTGATTTCAAAAAGTTTAATCCCATTTTCAAAAACAATTTTTTTATATATTAAAGATAATACGGGTTGTCAAATTAAGTAAAAATTAGAAAGTATTATTAATCTATATCTATACTTAAAATAATCAATGTGTGTGTGTATGTTGGCGCTCTACAGGCCAGACCATTCAACCTACTGCTACCAAATGTGGCACGTGTATACCTTGGATGAAGGAAATGAGAACCTCGGGGTTATATTTTCGAATTTTTAATTAGAATTTTATTTATTTAAAAATTAAGCGAAATTTTGACGTGTTTCTGCAATAACTTCCAAAAATATTACCGCACAAAAAAGATTTTTACATCAAGTTGAAGATCAAAAATTTATCTTTTAAATAATACCAATATTTTAAACTTAAAATTAAGTTTCTATTTTTAATTAATTTTTAAATAAATATTTTAATTATATTTTTCAACAATTTTTTTCGTACAAAATAAAAATAAAATTTAAGCTGCACGAGCACGTTTCGCAGTCATGGGAAAACATTACCTTTTTTCAAAGTGTTGCCATCACATTGTGAAAATCTCCAATTAAAAATAAATTATATCTTTTTGGAAATGAAATCTGCAAAAATATAATTTTCGGCACGGTTCTGTAAAAAATGAAAAAAATAAGAAATTTTATTTTTTCTAAAAAATAAATTCAAGAAAAATTATTTTATGATCTTTTACAATCTCTATATTATTAATCCAATAATTCAGTTTTATTTTAAGGCAAGTTTAGTTTAATATGAACGGGATATCCATTCAATTCAGGGCCACACAGCGAATTTGTAAACCTTTAGTTAGACACAAATCTGCTAAAATGGTCTAAATGGAAAATGATTATATTTTATGTAACTTCAATAAATGCTCTAATAAATAACGAATTTTTGATTTTACATATAGCTTTTCTGTGGAAATCACGATTAACAAAATGTTCTTGAAACACTAATATTTTAAATAAAATGAGTTAATTTCCAATCAACTAAATCAATTACTTAAACTGACTGATTTATGAAAATTTGAATATCACTATTCAATAAAAAAAGGATAATTTTAGATTTTCTATCGATCGTTTCAAAGAAAATACGCCAATCAGCGCGCAGGTTTCTCAAGATTAATTGGCCTAAAATTATGAAAATGTTGAGTTTTTCTAAGTTTTTAACATTCAGAACTTTATAAATAAGTCTTAGTTGATCGTGGAAAATAGAAACATTCATTCATTTATTTAAAATTTGGTGTGTCCAGAATATTTCTCAGAATATGTTACCTTACTGCATTAAATTTAGACTTAATAATTTTTGAAATATATTTATAGGCAGGAACAAAATATTATTATTGATTTCATTTCAATCCTTTTGAAAGCAAAATTAAATACTGAATTTTATGCTGAATCTGAGAAGTTTTTGTTGAATTATTCTTGGAGATGTTACATAAATTATGAAAAATATTTTGCAGCTCACATAAGACTTAAATACCGAGCGATTCTGTTTGCAATACTCATATTCAATAATAATAATAAATAAATAACAATAAAGATGATAAATAAAATAAAACACTTGATTTTATTAAAAAATATCTTAACATTAATTGCAATTTCAGCATTTCCACTTTAAATTAAAGTTGGTTTTATCGGAAATAACAACAAATTATTAAAATATATTGAACGAAACGATCTAAACAACAGTATAAGTTTGGTTTGACTATCAAAATTTGGAGATTTAAAAAGTTTTGTTTGAGAAGATATTAAGAGACAAGTTATTTGAAATATTTAATTAAAAATTGTAGCAAGCGGTAATACTGGCGAACCGGCTGGTCGCCACAGGCGGCTAGTTTAAAAATATTAATAATTGTTCTTAAATTAATTTCTTTGCTTCATTTCTGATGACGACCAAAAGGAATGGAGGAGGAAGAACTCCACTTTAAAAAATCTGCACGGATCAAGGAAAAGGTTATTATACAAATGCACGCTGCAAGAAATTTTTTTCTCCAATTAACAGTATATCTTTTGATTAGTCCTCCTACGTACTGTGTTGGAAAATGCAAAAGCTGTAGTTGATAATTATGCGACTTCATTTTTCTGATGTGAACCCATAAGAATAAGATTTCGGTGCATTATCACAAAACTTTTTGTTACTCATTTTAAAGAACGACACACTTCATTTCAGTTTGAGGTGGGATGACTGATCTGTGAAATTTATTTGCCACAGTCTAAAGATTTTATTTTCTTACAATTTAAGCGCACGTTTTTCAAAATATTTTAATATTTGAAGCTTCTTACATCTTAAGTCAAAATATTTGGCTTTTTTATTTTTGAATATTTAGTTGATTTTCTGCGCAAGATCTTCAAGTAACAAAAAACTTTAGAAAACAATAATATCATCTAATTAAAATAATTAGCAAAACAAAAGATACAGTCTCCTAGCCCTAGCCAATTGGTCCAATTTCGTCAGCTTTCAAAAGCTAATAATTTCTACATATTTCGCTAATAGTCAGACACCACATTACCATTTTGAGAGAAATCTCAGAATCAGTGCTTTATAGTGCATTCTCTACGGGGGGAGGATTAGCATAGAACCCCAGCTATAACTATTATTCCGCTTTCACCAGTTTTTGTTTAACATAAAGGCTTGTGATTTTTAGATAAATAATCACTGTTTATTTGATCTCTACCTCCTTTCGTCTTCAAGAAATGTAAAATAAAATATTGGCAGAATCCCTCATTTCAATGAATGAACCATTCTCGTCTCTTTTTCAACCAATCAAAAGAGTCTTTTGCAACAAAGAGAGCTTTTACCTCAGATTACCAAAAATAAAATAAATTGCTTTAAATAATTTCGTAATTTTACATGATGGGCGATACAGCTAATTTCCGTAGGCGACTACTATCTAATTATTTTAAAGTATATATAGTAATCACCATAATAAAAAAGAAATTTCGAAATTGGATAATATCTGAACTGACTATTATAATTTGGTTCTAAAGCAGCCAGCAAGACTCAAGATAAGCTAATTGAAAGTGTAAATAAAAGCCTCTTAAGAAAAATCATATTTTTATTTCAGCGTGCAACAGAATACAAAAACAAAAAAAAAATTCTTATCAGAAAATTCCATTTTAAGTTTTGAACTCCAAGCACAAAAATATAATGGCTTGATAAATGAATTACAAATATGGTAAACCATTAAAGAACAGATGCCATTCAAAATTGGAACGAATTTTCTACATCAAAGACATCAACAAACACTGTTTTTCCAGTATCCATTTCAAGAGCAAACATACCTGTTTGCTTTTAATATGGCTTTCAGCTCTTTTATTGGTTATCTAGAAGACATTCATTAAGAGAACAAAAGCTTTTCTCATTTTTTTCTTCACGGATTTTCTTTTCCCAGGTTAACAACCCGTTTGAACAAACAATATCAAAGAAATCTTTTAAGCGACTCTCTCTTCTAAAAAGGAGGTATGCTTAATTAATTTCTTTAATTAAATGGCGAGTCTTTTTCCAAATTAATTAAGATAGGAATCAGTTTGAAAAGTAATGAAGGATTTTACTTTTTCTGATAATTCTGATTCCTGCAGTTCGTGAAAAGGTGTCAAGCAAGGAATGTTTTTCTCACAGAGGAATCAAGCTAAATAAACTAATTAATCAGTGGCAAATTAAAATAATACCGTTATAAGATGACATTTTCTGTGACTAATTACATTATTGCTTTCTTAAATGATCAGATCCTTTCTATAGAATGTAATTATTTCGAAAAATAACGTGAAGAGTTTTTATCAATATTTTCTTCAATATATCATCAATATTTTTATCAATATATCATCAATATTTGCTTCTTACTTCAACTTGTACTACAGCTCTTGCTTCGTTACAGACATAAAACGAAATTGGACAGAGTCCATTTTGTCTTTCTGTGAAATAATAACTTTACATATTTTTTAATAAATGAAAAGATAACGTAGACACGAGCAACATAATTAATTCTTTTTATAATTGTTTGACTAATTTTACGAGTCAACCATGTAGTTACAAGTGTTGGTCAAAAATATGAAAACAACTCGTGAAATGTATGCTTAAAAAGAAATGTTTCTTTTAGTGAAATATGTAAGTGCAGCTGATGTTTTCGCCTACTGATCCCACTTGTACAACGACGAGGATACAATGCGTTCCTCGTCATTGTTGGTGCACTGTTCTGTGAAGTTGCAATTGCATCATGTCAGAGCTACCAGACTTCGAACGTTGGCAAATTGTTGGAGCGCATATGGTGGGTGCTTTCTCAAGCACCCACCATATGCGCTGAGGTGTTTAATTTTTTAAGAGATACTTTATCGAAGATTTATTCCGCGTATTTGTAATGCGGAAAAACATCCTCCGCTAAATCACAGCGTGAATGAAGGTGCGTGTTGAATGATCGTGACAGACTACCATTAAGGAGGACTGTGACGAAAAAAAAAGAAGACCACAGCTATCAAAGCTACTGAGAAATGAATGTCTTGCTCACAAACCCTGCCAAAACAATCAGAAGGGAGCTCTATAACTAGGGTATTGTCCGAGCTGCAATTCACAAACCATTCGTCAGTGCTGCTAATGCTCGTAACAGGAAAAAGTGGTGTTCAATTCATAAAGTCTGGACTGTGGAGCATTGCAAGACAGTAATATTTTCAGATGAGTCTTGTTTTACACTGTTTCTCACTGTTAGCAGAGTTTATGCCTTGCGGCGAACGGCATCCCAAGTTTTAATACAGATTACTTATTGCCAAGAGTGAAACATGGCGGAGGTTTTGTGATGATTTGGACAACCGTATCTTGGTTTCCTGTGAACCCCGTGATAATTCCGATAAAGGGCATTACCGCCAAGGATTATGTTAACGTTTTGACCGATAAAATCCATCCCATGGTACAAACTGCTTTCCAAAGGTGATGGTGTTTTCCAAGATGATAATGTACTTGTTCACACAGCTCACATTGTCCAGGTCTGGTTTTCTCAGCTCGAGGATGATTTATCACATCTCCCTTGGCCACCACAGTCACTTAACCTCAATATTATAAAACCATTATGGTCTACATTGGTGAGGAAAATGCATGGTCGCTATCCACCACCATCACCATCACCATTACCCGAACTTGCCACCGTTTTGCAGAAAGAATACTATAAGATTCCCTTGGCAACAATACAGAAATTGTATTTATCCATTCTGAGAAAACTGCAAGCTCTTTTGAATGCCAACGGTTTTCCTACACCATATTAGGCAAGGAAATATATTTTGTCTAGGTATTTACATATTTTTGTCCAACACCTGTATATGAGTTCCAAGAGTTAACCCCTTGCCTTTCGCTTTAATTCTGTAAATGTTTCAATAAAGCATAGTTTAATTTCAGTTAGCCACTTCAGTTAGTATAAAGTACTTGGAAAAAAATAACGAAATGTTTTATTTTTATTTTTTGATATTCAACAAACTGTGTACAAGTTTAAACATACCACGCATGTTTTTGATTGCATAATGAATTTCTTCGTCACGGTGCAATTAATAATTAAGAGTTTTGAGAATCCAATTTCGTCATTAAACGTAAGGGAGTAATATATTTAAAAATCCAATATTTTATCCGATTTGTATCCTTTAAAATCTAAAGCAATTGAGAAAAGTTAATGCTAGACTCAGTTATCGTTTCTTTTCCTATGACTAATAGAACCTCCAGAGAAGCGGGTTCTTTATTTGGAAGAGGTAAATATATGAGCTACATTATAAGGAAAAGTACACTGTCGCATTCGTCGCACCTGAATATTAAAATGTATTTTATTGGATTTGTGACTATGCATCAAATGTTAGGATTATTTTGATTACTAGTAGCTTTTTATTTCCTTTACTTATTAATTTATACAGCTGTCATCACATGCTCCGATCTTCTTTTTCTTAACTATACATATAATAGATGATTTTTTTGACTAAAAAAGTTCCTATTCAGCTCATTTGTTAAGTCGCCTAAAAGGATATTCTTTAAAGAGACAAAGACTCTTCTCATTCTTCAACTTTCTTTCCTAATTTAACAAGCCATTTTCCTTCTCTTTGAATAAACAATGTCAAAGAAACTCTTTAAGCTTCTCTCATTCTTCTAAAAGGGAAACACGCCTTTAATTAATTTTCTAATTAAACGGCGTCACATTTTCCAAACAGAGTAATTAAGACGGAATCGGTCCTAAAAACGACGGAGAACTATCCTTTGCGGAACATCGGATTCCTTCTGCTTGTGGGAGAGTGTTGAGAAAAGAATGAAGCTAATTAATCACCGGCAAATGAAAACAATGCAGTCGTTATCATAATAAGCAGCAGCGTTTTGATCCCTTTCCTTGTTTCTGTGTATTGCCATCTGCAGTTAGATGACTGTCAAGTTAGATGACAATATTGCCCGTTAAATAATTACTCTCTCGATGTTTCAACCAAATTAGTAAGTTAAGATGCTTTCCATTTCAGGGACTGCTAAATTTATCTCAATTATTCGTTCCAATTGCTTAGTTGAAGCTGACATGTTTATTACTTGTGTAGATTTCTAGAATAATGACATGAGAGTCATTTTGGTGTTATGAATTCTCTGGCTAATTCAGTGAGTCAAAACTAAACAAATTACTTATTCATAGTGGATGAAATGATAATTAAAATTCATTTTCGTAATGCATAAATTATGAATTCGAAAGTTATCTTATAATTAAATGTGAATCGTCATTATGAAAAGTTGCCGTTTTGATTCAGGACTTTTTTAAATCTTTCTTCATTAAAAATGAACTTAATTGAAAAATTTTAGAAATCGATAATGAAGAATTATTTATATTCAAGATTCATTATTTTCATCTAATTTTTATCCTTTTTTGATCTGGAAAAACTGAATTATTATGTCATCAAATTTTAACTAAATTATAAAAATGCGAATTAAAAAATGTTGACTTTTTGGAAGAATTTGGATTTATTGATGGAAATACTAAACTCTTTGAATGATTTGACATCAATAAGCCAAAATGGCTCTCAGTTATTAATAAATTAATTGTTCAAAGTCGTAATGTTCCAAATAAATTCTTAGAATGGCAAATTAAGACGAGTTGAATGCAGAAGAAGTTTCAATTTCATTTTTCTTATATTTCCAAAAGCAGAGCTTGATACTATTTGAAGATTTAAAAATGTCTTTTAAATTAAGTTCGAGGTATGTCTTCTTGATCGTGCCTATATTCTATCTAGAGTTTATATCAGAGAAATTTCTATCAGCATAATATCTAAATCTGCTACATTATTTTTGCATAAATTGTCTTGTCTATCTAATTAAAAAGTTTGTCTCCTTTATTTTTCGCATTACTTTACAACGAATCTTGACTATCAGCGTAATTCTAAAAATGATAAAGGAAAAGAAATGACAATGAAAAAGAAAAGTAAGTTAATGTATGTATATTTCTATCGTTTTAAAATATCATCTCTGCAGCGGAAATAGTCATTTATATCAATGCATTTCGGTATAAAATATGTATAATACAGGCGATAACCTGCCTGTAATTGTATGTTCTATCTCCTAATTTCAAAAATTCCTATTTGCCCAATTTATTAATTTGGATCTGTTTACAGTAATGATCACTTTTTAAATGCACCATTCTGTGAATATAGTTTAGATTTTTAGGATGCCGGTGTAACACAATCCAAGATTTTTTCCCTGTTGAAAAACGACAACTCATTGTGATAAATGTGAGATAATAAAAGATTCAGGCGATAAATAACAACTTGCAGTAAGACGGAGATTGGTGGTAGTAGAGGGGAGCATTGTGGAACCTATTACTTCTCAGTTAGTAATCCTAATTCATTACTGATTTCTTAAATTTCGTATTTTATGTGTTAAAACGTTGAGTGCGTCTATGATGACTTATTGGTATTCGAAGAAGAGAAACAAACATTTTCAGGAATTTGTCCAGGTCTAAAGCAAGTTAACACTCAAAAATGTAAGATTTATCGATCTTAATTCTTTTTTGAAAGAAAGAAAAGAAGTGTTCAATGCAAGATATCATGATAAGAAGTATAATAAATAGCAAACGTAAGCCTTTTAAGGATGCCGTATAAAGTAGAGAAAACCAAAAATGGTTTCATGAAATGAAAACGCGCAAATTGTCCTTTAGTGGACCAGTAATTTCAAAAGCAAGAATTTTTTTTTTAAAGGCAAGTTCAATTTCAAATCTAATCAATCAATCCGATTTCAAATCAAATCGATTTCAATCTTCTTTTATGCATAATTATATTATTAATAAAAATTTTAACGATTTTGACTTTTGTAAATTTTTATTTTAAAATTCTTGAAAAAGTTTAAGTATCAGCGAGTATTGTGAGATTGACGAATAAGCTCAAAAAATTATTAAATTTATTGGTAAATGCTATCGTATAAAAAACACTAGATGCACAAACTGTCTATAATGATAACTTGCCTTTAACAATATTTTTTCTAGATCTCTACAATATTGTTATAAACAGAATTTGCTATATTATATGTGTAGTTTCATTATTACAAAGATTATATTTTGGAACAGCATTAAACTAATTTTTTTCTTCCAACTTTTTAATATTTATTTATACATTGGCATTACAAATCAGTTCGGGTTTTTTTTGTTAAATTTTTTATCAAATGAACGGAAAACTTTGCAACCCGTTTAATTTGAATTTCGTTAAGCACATATAACTTTTACCCTAATATCTGTCATTGAAATAAATTTTTGAATGATCTTAAATTTCAAAAACATTATTTGAAAAAAATAATAATCACTCTATAAATGGCATTTAGCTAGTGTCTTTAGCTAAAAGTGTAATTGCTCATTTAATGCAACATTTTATAAATATGTAATTATAGTTTCATTAATATGACTCAGTGCAAATTGGTACTGTAATTATTACAATAAAAACTTGTTCCCTTTTTTTTATAACTGCGAATATCCAATACTAATTTCGACCATAAATAAAAAATAAATTGCTTCCTGTCGCCAATTATTTTGACTCTTTACTGGTGTCATTATTTCAGCTGTAACACACAAGTCTGTTCTAATCAGTTGCTTAACAGCAGAAAAAAGGAAACAATCCGTCTTCTTTTATTTTTTTAAATCAGGATTGTTACAAATAATTTCGTCCATTTATGAACTAATAATGCTTTTTAGTTTCAGTGTAAGGCAAAAAATAATTTCTTATTATGATTTTAATCTTTTTTTTTATTTTTTAGCATACGATGCGTACAAAGAAAAAGTATTGTAATCGTCAAAAAATTCGAACACGAGATTTTGAGGAATCCACGTTCCAGACCTTTGAGTCTGAAAAACACATTTTTCGTATTATGTCTCTATCTTTCAACCCGATAACTCAAAACCGCAATGAGCTAGGCGGATTAAATTTGGAATATGGAATTTTGGCCGAATTTTTTCCAAATTTTGAATGAAATTTAATACAAGAAGTTTTTCTGTCTGTCTATTCGAGTATAAGTGAACCCGATGATTACAAACAGCGAAGAGTTAGATGGATAAAATATGGTACACAAATTTAGCATCTAAAATAAATATGAAATTTTTAATAAAAATTCCTCAAACGGTTGACCGTCTGTCTGTCTGAACTTTTGTGCTCGTGTTAATGAAGTGATTCATAAAAGCATTGATTTAAATCAATGAAATTTGGTATGTTATCTTGTGACTCTAGGCCGGAAAAGTAGTGTCCAAAATACATATTCCCGAAATGTAATCAGTAAAAATGCTAGAATCACGCCAAATATCTACATTTCAGAAATGTCATTCACAAATGCCATACAAAGTATTCGCACCCTTACCCAATGTCCACAATTTTATGCAGAGCAAAGTAAATAAGATCTTGATTGGAGAGTAAGTGAGAAGGTTTCTGAAAGACCACTCCCGCTGATTTTGTGCTAATTCAAGAAGAATTGTACCAAGTTAATTTAAACTAATTCTAGAATCTCTAAAAAAATTAGGAATTACTGTCGACGATCAACATGCTAGTCGCATTATTGATTGTTTCTTTTGAGATTCATATTTTATATTTTATCCAAGGAATGAAAAGAGAGCTCTAATTTTTCATGCCCTGAGAATATTATTCAAATTTAATTTTTTTTCTAGAATTTATCCTCAGTATTCATTACATCAATTACACACTTTTATCTGTAGTTTCAATATTCTAGGTGCAAATATTCGTATTTTACTTGTAACTCGTAAACATAAACTTGAAGCATTAATTATAGCGAATTAAAATGCAAAAATTACAATATAGAATAATAATGTGTTAGTTTCTTTATGTTTCATAGTCAAGTTCCCTTACACTTCCAACGTGTATTTCTCCTAGCTATTCCAACACCGGCTGGCGCCTATTCTATGTCTAGGCCTGAGTGACCATTTTATATCCAGTTCAATCTTAATAATCGTCCGATTCAATCGTGATGATTGTGTAGAAATAAATACAGGGACCCATCGTATTCTAGATTATTATATTATTTACATATTTACAGTAATGGATTAAAATATAAAACATAAAAGCGAATCAAGTCTCTTTCGTTCATGGCGAACCACACCACCTTCGCTCGTCGTCCCTCGTCCTTATCTGTCTGATCCACTTCCTGTTCCGTCTCCCTCCGGGTTTTTCTCCCTCGGATACCACATGACCTTTCCCCTCTTGACTGGTTTGCAACCTTCGTCGTTGGGAGCGGAGGAGCGGACTTTACACGCCCCCCCTTGGAGAAGCACATTGTCACCTTAGAGACAATGTTGCGTCTTGAGAACTGGACGGGTTTCTTCTTCCTGATCATCATCTCCCACGGTAAAAGATTGATCCTGAAATGAAACAAAGTTCCAAGCAGTATTTGATCGCTACAACTAGAACAGGAACAGGAAAGAGGTGGGAGAGCAACTGATATGCAATTCCCAAAGAAAGGAAATAATACATACACAAATTCAAAATACAAAGACAGACAAATATATATATATAAAAATATCAAATATGCACAAAATTGGTGATAAAAGTAACAAAACAGATTATGGAACATATGCACGAATGCTTTCGTACATTTCTTGAAAGTTTTTTTTTTCTATTGCTGCAATAGCAATCTAGATACAGAATCTGCATTGCAATGTTTGCTCCCCTTTCGATATGATATTGTCACATCGTATCTCTGTAAGGATAGCGACCATCGTGTAAGTTTTGCGCTATGAGGCGTTTGCTGAGTGAGATACGTCAAAGGGTTGTGGTCGGAGATAACTTGAACACGAGCACCAAATATCCATGTGTCGTATTTCTTTAAGGCCTCCAGTACGGCGTAGGCTTCTCTCTCGATAGTAGCCCACCGTGTTTGAGTTGCAGTCAATTTCTTGCTGAAAAATGCAAAGGGTTTTTCCTTCCCGTCATCACCTATCTGAGCTAAGCAAGCTCCAACGGCTGTTGCTGAGGCATCCATGTATAACTGGAATGGTTTGTCCAGTTGTGGAGTGTATAATGAAGGCATCTTGACTAATTCTTCTTTTAAGGTTTGGAATGCTTGCTCTTGTTCTTTGGCCCATGGAATTTTGTTGGGTACGTTTTTCTTGGTGAGGTTTGTTAGTGGTAATACTAATGAAGAAAAGTTTGGGATATAGTCCCTGTAATAATTTGCAAGTCGTAGCAAACTACGTACTTCTTTCTTATTTGTAGGTCTCAATAATTTTTTAATGGCTTCAATTTTCTCGGGATCTGGGGAATGCCTTCCTGATCCGACGATGTGGCCAAGAAATTTCACTTCTTTCTTGCCAAACTCACACTTTTCTAGATTTATGGTAAGGTTAGACTCTTGAAGCGTACGAAATACTTCCTTAATGTGCTTTTTATGCTCTTCCCAGCTTTTGGAGAAAATGGCGACATCATCAATATATGCACGACAATACTCTCGATGCTTTGAGAGGATCTTGTCCATGCTTCTTTGGAATGTGCTTCCTGCATTTTTCATACCGAATGGCATCACATTCCACTGGTACAACCCAGAATGAGTGATAAAAGCGGTATAATGTTTCGCTTCAGGCTTCATGGGAATTTGCCAATATCCTTTGGTGAGGTATAATATGGATATAAAATTAGCTTTTCCTATTTCATACAATAGTTCAGTGACCAGTTTCATTGGATGGGCGTCTGCAATCGTATATTTATTCAGCTGACGGTAGTCCACGCACAGTCTGATACTACCGTTTTTCTTAGCAACACACACTACGGGATGTGCCCAGTCACTCTCGCTATGTTCGATGAGTCCTGACTCTAAAAGTTCTTGAACTTGGCGTTCGACTTTCCCTTGCAAAACAATTGGGACACGATATGGCGTTAAACGCTTGGGGACACAGTCATCGGTTACCTTAATGTTATGTCCTGGCACCTTAGCTTTCCCAGGAAACTTACTGAAACTGCCTGTGTACTTAGATAGGATATCAACCAGCTCAGCTTTTTGTTGCAACGATAACTCCTCTCCTTGACCATAAATTTGCGTTCTTATATCACGACTGATTTTGCTTTTCTGATTGTAATTAGTTGGGGCAGGAAATATTTCTCCAAATTCATTGTCTTGGTCATATATCACTCCGACTTGCTCAAGTCGTGCTATGTATGGTCGAATTTTATTGACATGGATCTCTTTATTCGCACCATCTTCCATTTTGACGAGTACTGAATGGGGCCTTGTAAAAGCAACGATACTCACTGGCCCGATCCATTTCTTTAACAGCTTATGAGACGAAGCTGAATCCAAAATCAGAACCTTTTCTCCACATACCCATTCCGAGTGCAATAAGATGCCATCTTCAACTGAATAACCATTCTGTTGGGAATTACCAAATGCCCATACCATCTTCAGAGAGTCATCTCCTGTTTGTAACTTTGAGAAACAGTTTTTCTCCTCCAATGGACTTTCTTCTTGATCTGGTTCTTCATGGACAGGTTGAACAGAATCGACATTATTTACCATGGGTAATGTATGTGCCTCTATTTTCTCACATAATGCTTCGTATGTAGTCGAGGAGATCAGCATGTCGCTTACTAGTTTCCTCGATGCTGCACAAGTAACAGGAACATTACCATGCCTCCCATCATTAATTTTTACATTGATAGTAACTAATGGGGCAAGTTCTTCTTCTCCAAAGGCTGATATAATTTTTATGCTGCCTTCTCCTTGTTTAGAGCAAGAATCAATTAGATCACGTCTGATGACGGTGATTTCAGCACCTGTATCCACGATACCTTCAAATGTATTGTCTTCAATTTTCACTGGTATTTTCTGTAGAGGGCTGATTCGTATAGTTTCTTTTTTTGGTGCCTTTAACTGTGTTGTGAGAATCGTACCTTCGTCCGTCTGATTTTCAGTAGCATTCCCTGTAAATCTTTGTGATCCACTTTTCTCGCTTGTCGTTTCTACCACACGTCTTGTCACGCGGTTAATCCTTGAGAAATTCTTTTCCTCAGCTAGCTTTGGGCATTGGGCTCTTAAATGATGCGATGATCCGCACTCAAAACATTGCCGCCGATCGGAATGTTCTTGCTTCCATTTCCGAGGACTACTCGGTCTCTTATAATCGGTGTTTCCTGCATTTTTGTCATGGATAATAGGATTTTTCTTTTCAAAATTCCCGTTGATTCGTTTCCTGTCATTGCTAGGAAAATGTCCAGCTTTTGAGCTTCTCCTTACACCGTCGTAATCATCGAGGAGGTCGGCTCACTTAGATGAAGACGAAAGCTTTGTCCATGTGTCAACAAAATGTTCCCGAACTTCATTTCCAACTCTTCTTTTCATTTGATCTACAACCATAAGATCCTTCAACGAGTCGAAATCCTTTACGTTAACACCATCCAAACACTCCTCCAAGAAGCTTCTCAACTCAAAGACCAGATCCCTCCATGAACTTTCCATTCTCTTTTGATGTTGTACAAACCGCAATCGAAAGGTTTCTGCACTCAACTTAAACCGTCGTAAGAGTAATTCCTTAACATACTCGTAAACGTTTGATTCCTCTTCAGGTTCCCTTGCTATTATCTGAACAACATCTGACGGAAGAAGTGGCATTAATTGGGTGACCCAATCTGTTTTATCAATCTTTAGCCGCTTAGCTTGGCGCTCAAATATGACCAAGTAAAGACTTATGTCATCATTTTTTGAATCAAACTTTTGAAGTATCTTTTGTAACTCTAAGGAATCATGTTTATTACTCATTTCATTATTTTCTGATATTATGGATTGAGTTTCGATTGAGATTTGTAACTTAATTTTTTCTAACTCAAATTGCCTCTCTTGTTCCTGTTTTTCCCAATTTTCTTTTTCTTGTCTCCTCTCCACAATGCCTTCTAAAACATCCTTCACAAACTCTTCCTCGTATTCTTTGGAATTTAATATCAATTTTCTAAGATTAGCAATTGTGAGATTCCCATCAATCTCTTCACCTAACTCACTAGCCAATTCCTGAAGATCACATTTTCTAGCTTTAGCTATGAATGCCATTATTCTAAATCAACAAAATAAAGAACTCTACACAAGAAATAAATGGTATACAATAAAGCGATACAAATCAAAACATTCGCTTATATTAAGTTGGAAAGTAAAAAAAAAATTCGTCTATCTGTTAAAGCAGAAAATAAAACAACAATTTTAGATTCATTAAAGGAATTCTCCTTTTCGTTCCCAGAGAGGTATAGCTTAAAATACTTATATGACTACTATCACACTCAAATTAAAATACTAGATTACAACAAAGAGTAGTTAAATAATGAAATTAATAATATTTAACAAAACATTCATTGAACTTTAGCACTTAATGAAAATATTAATGCATACGAGTATTTCTGCAAATTAATTATGTACCACCATCACAGCATAATTCATCAATCAAACAAACGGAAATAATCAAGATTCGTTTACCTTATTAAATAAAACACAATAACATAAAAATGAATTAAAAAAATATTCCAGATTTAATATTCAACATTCACAACAATATTTGATTAAACAGAATTTCCTGCTACACTTTTTAAGCTTGTTGCTTAAATATAATAATAATCCAATAATGATTATAATAACAAATATAATACTAGATACATCAGAAATACACGTGGTGTAAGAATAGGTTTACAGATACACTTGATGTGCTATCTTTTAACTACTTTTAATTTATTCAAGAGCACTGCTTCTTTCTACAAGGTCTTTCTAATTATAAAATACAATTCTATATTATATTATCGTCGTCTCGAAACGCACTGCCACAAAAGCCCCTTAACCAATATTTGACGCTGTTGCGATAAATATTGGAAATGTAACACTGACGTGTTTTAAAAATTAACGCTGGGGCGTTCACAAATTTAACGTAGATGTGTTCAGAAAATTAACACTGATGTGTTCAAAAATTTAACTCTGATGAGTTCAGAAATTTAACACTGATGTGTTTGGAAAATCAACACTGATGTGTTCACAACAACAAAAATGGCGCTGATGTGCACGTTTCTGAGACAAACGATAAACATTTTCAATTCAATGGGAAAAGCATTTACAATAATAAAAATAAGCTCTCACCTCTAACCTTTTGTAGGCAACACTCCAGTAGATATTCCAGCATTTCCTTGGTAGGATCCTACCGACTACGCCAGTCAAGTTCCCTTACACTTCCAACGTGTATTTCTCCTAGCTATTCCAACACCGGCTGGCGCCTATTCTATGTCTAGGCCTGAGTGACCATTTTATATCCAGTTCAATCTTAATAATCGTCCGATTCAATCGTGATGATTGTGTAGAAATAAATACAGGAACCCATCGTATTCTAGATTATTATATTATTTACATATTTAC
Source organism: Argiope aurantia (assembly GCA_026543865.1). Lineage (NCBI taxonomy): Eukaryota > Metazoa > Arthropoda > Arachnida > Araneae > Araneidae > Argiope > Argiope aurantia. The sequence goes on from JAPMOR010077409.1 coordinate 808,982, forward strand.
AGTAATGGATTAAAATATAAAACATAAAAGCGAATCAAGTCTCTTTCGTTCATGGCGAACCACACCACCTTCGCTCGTCGTCCCTCGTCCTTATCTGTCTGATCCACTTCCTGTTCCGTCTCCCTCCGGGTTTTTCTCCCTCGGATACCACATGACCTTTCCCCTCTTGACTGGTTTGCAACCTTCGTCGTTGGGAGCGGAGAAGCGGGCTTTACATTCATTCATTCCTAAATTTTGCAAATAAAAAACGCTATGTTAACAATAAAAATAATTATATATATGTTATTTTCGAAAAGTTCTTTGTTTGTTTTGTTTTCGTAAAACACTTATAAGATAGCATACTATCTGTAAATTATGCGATATGACACCATATAAACACTTTGCGGTGCAAGCCTACTTACAGATATTGAATTAGAGTCATAGTTACTTGGGTAATAAATACTAGCAAATAAAAAGGTTTCCGAAAATTTCTTTAAAATATTAAAAAATAATCAACATTTTTATTTAATAAATTTGGATCATATTTTTACTCTACAGTCATTTTCGTAAAACTTCAAAATAATCACTTATAAAATTTAAGAAATAAATTTCTTAACGATACAAATTTTTAATACATTTTATCCTCTAACCTTAAGAGATTTTTAAAATGACTTTTAAGTTTACTTTTCTATAATATTTTCATTTTTTTTACTTACTCGTATTGTGATGATATCAAACAAGTTTTGAATGCACGTAATCGGTGCTATTTAATTAAAAATAAATTTCAAAAATAAAATAAATATAGGCGAATCCAACCTAAAACATTATCATACTATGATGCTTCAGATTAGATATTTGAATTTTCGTTTAATTCATTTCTGTGATGAAATCCAGCTTTACAAGGATTTCAATTTTTGGTATAAAAATAAAATAATTAATATTTTTTTAAATCCCTTAATCAACTCTTTTTGATTCAGTAAAGTTTCTTTGCAATTTAGTAATTACATCCATAGTGAAAATAATTTAATAGCTTACCGACTTATCAGAATATATCATCTATTAGATGCTTATGTACTATAATTTTCTCCCTTGCGTTTCATAAATCTAAAATAAGTATGACTGTTAATATTTAAAAGCCACAACTACTGAAATATATTAAAATGAGGCTTTACTTAATGTCTCGCTTCCCAGTTATTCTTTACTATTATTCACGGAGCGTTTACTATTAAAATCTCAAAATGGGCATTACGTACCAACAATGCACGCTGTTATATTTTAATAACCACTCCCTTCTGAGGGCCGTTTAGAAGGAGATAAAGAGCGCGGGAAATGATCAGATCTGCCCCAAATCGCGGCGCATTTTCCGATCGCTGTGAAATTACTTTACATTGTTTCTTAATTCCATTATCCTACCGCATCATCGAAATTCCTCGTTCTCCACGGTCATTAACGAACGCTCGTGCCATTTCTCATTCTCGCTTCCCTCTGTGTCTTCATTATCGTCTGCAGTTCCCACCACCCCGTTGTCTGTCTCTGTCATTCGCAGGACATGTTCACGAGAAAATAAGAACAACCGATTACGCCGCTTCACAAATAGGGTGGAATTTCGGTCCAGCCAAGCATGTCAGTGAAGATGTATTATTAAGTATGGTTTAAGCTATTTTATTGATCCCCCCCCATCAGTTGATGTATTCCAAGCATAAACTAGTCATCCATGTTGCAGAATTGATTGCAATTAAACTATTTAAGTTATCTTGTTTCATATAATCATCTGTAGTTATGAATCATAGTTAAATTTCATATCAACTTTTACAACCGCGTATTTACAGGAGTCGCAAATGAAATCATTTTGAAGTAGGGTAACTAAATAGGAAGAATAATAGGCTGTTGTGGCGTATAGAAAACAAGATTGCATCTACGCAAGTAAGCGCTATCAGAAACTTTAAATAAAATATTTTATTTACATAACTTATTACAAAGTTTGTTACTGGATATCCCAAATTTGCAACGTTTTTAAAATAAAATTAAGTACAACTTAGTTGTACATCGGAAATCAAGAATAATAGCTGAAAATTTAAATTCAATACAGTTATAGGTGTTTAATATGAACCCTTCCAGAAACAGGAATGATATCGAGGCAGCGCGATAACTCATTCCACATTTTTTTCAGCATGTCTAGTGTGAAATTTTGAAGGACTTCAGATATGCGTGTAAGACGACCGTTTTCTGAGGCTACATCAAACAACAGACGTTTATACCATCCCTACGAACATATATATTTACTATCTCTCGACGCCTCATACCAAAGATGCTGAAAAGGGGTGCGTTGAGCTTTGTACTGTGTCGATATTGTTTTTATTTCAGGAAGGGTCACGAGGTACAGTTTTACTCTTTGAATCTGAACTTTCAACTGTTATTTTTCATCTGCGATGAGCAACAAGTTTGTTCTTTGTTGTCTTAGTTACCCATAAAGTTAGGATATCCATTACAAGATGAAATATCATGCTTAAGCAACCGCGAATTTCACTGCATCGAGTAAAATTCCTGAAGCTTAAACGCTTCAAGAGTTGCACAATTTGTCGAAATCTCTACTAATTCCCTGAACTCTCGTGCTCTACGAGAGTCATTTTATATTCACCCATTACACTTAATTAAGATGTTGCAATCACTAGCAACCATACAATATGATGCATGAATGGATTGTAACCTCACAGATATACTATATAAAAAAATGTTTTACTTTTTTGGTTGCACGTCATTATTTCTCTTTCGTTATTCAGAAACTGTGTATACCTGCCCCTTTAATAACATTTACAAATTAAATTAATGCATTAAATCTTAAAATGAATCTCGTTAGTATGCTGTTCATGCAAGTTAAAAGATGTGCATGATACGATATGTATGAGAAATGAAATTCCATTCTTTGTTTAAAAACCGAGTACTTCATTATCACTTTTATAGTGGCAAAAAAGTGTGAGTAAAGAATTTGATGAAGTAATAAAGCTGGCTTCAATTAAATTATAATAATTAAAAGAAATGTTACAAATACAAATTTTTACTAAAATTGAAGGAAAAAAAACTGTGTGATGCTTAAATTTTTATCATTAAAAAATAATATGCCTTTTAACACGACTGTCATGGATCAAGCTTGATATTCGGACCACCTGTCTAATTAGATTATCCTTTCTTTGCTAACTTTTATCAATAGTAAAGAAGGGGTCATTTAATTATATGGATAGTTCGGTAAATTGGTGTGATTCATGGGTAATGATAGTAGTGATCATGTTAAGAGGGTGATATTTATTTTTGTGCAGCAAAGAGTTTAGAAGTCATCGACGTAAATATGAGCAACAACTTCAAAAATTTGTTTCATTTTTGATTTCTACATAAATATATTAAAAAATTATTTAATTTTGAAAGCTGAAAATAGCAGAATCGAATTGACCTAGAAATGGAACCCCTGAAAGGCATGTACAAATTTCATGTAGCTACTGTTTATTGTTTAAAAAGAATTCTTGTGAAAACGGATAAACAGACAAGCGAATATTTTGCTATATATATGAAATTTCAGAGCTATTGAGGTAAAGATGCTGCTTTTTATTCGATCTTTCAAAGGTTTTTATACGAAAATTTTTATAACATGTTATTAATATACTTATTTAAGATATTCCGATATAAGAACTAGGTTTTACCTTTTTAAGAATATAAATATATCCGTAAATATGTAAGATAATAATCTAATATTTATTAAATATTATAAAATTCTTTGCTTGCATCTAACTTGAAAACAATAGATCTTTTTCTACAATATTATTTTTTCTTTCGATTAATATCGTTGTATAAAGACTTTCTTCAAAGTTATTGATATTTAGTCAATGCGTTCAATATGGACCATATGTTTTTTAAGAAGTACAAAAATCTTATCTGGATGCTACAAAAGTTATATAATCTGAAAATTTTAATTAAATTTCTTGTCATTTGTCAGATAGCTTGATATTAGATTTGCTGCATTCTAATATTTACTGAAAGCTCCGAAAGAAAATTCATTTAATATAAAACTTTTACTTTCTACTCTTTCTAGCAGAAAATTCTATTACAAGAATTGGAAATAAAATTGAAGCAACTATGCAATTACATCTCATGCACCAGTATTAGTTTGAGACATTTATAGTCCTTCGATGTAGTCTCCAGAATTGGATACAATTTGCTTCCACCATTGTGGAAGTACGGAAAGAGTTCTTGCAGTGAATACTAAAAAGTTGTCCTTTCTCTTCTTTCGAAGTAAATCATTACTACTGGTGCTTAAATAAGAACAGACTAACTTCTAAAACGACCGAAGTGAAAAAAAAAAACTGTTATGGGTTGCTATTAAATTGTTCCAGATATTCTTAATGTGATACATTGCTTCATTCTAACCATAAATAGTACTTCATTATTCTACTTCATATCGTTGGAAGCATGATGTACAAAAAATTAGTAACTACATTGGAAGATTATGCATGTTTCAAGTTGCATCAATTTTGTATCGATTTTACTAATGTTATATGGACTGCAATTATATTATTACTATTATTTAAGCCTTTTAACTGTGCCAGATTGCATGTATCATGGCTGTTGCAACTTAAGTCTCCAGCTGCTTATTCCACGATTTCCGCGGCTTGACAATCAGTTCATTTTCTATTGCATCCTGCGTTTTTCGCAGTTAAGTATGTTTATTTTTACGATCACAGATATCATATTATTGGCGTGCAACATATACTACGAGTTCGCTTTGTTTAAAAACTAACTACTTATTTTAAAACGTCGCATCCAAATACTGATTTTTAAAAATTTCGCCTTCAGAGGGTTAAATATTTTTGTTCTAATATCAAATACTATTTGATATTATTATTTAAAATTTTGAAACGTTTCGGAAAGTAATAATTTGCCAGTGCAAATGAAAAATGTCGCTCTAAGTTGGTATTATTATGTATTCGGTAAACTGTTGCATGTTTTTTTCCCCACAAATCCAGTGGATGGTTTCTAAAGATCATGGAACACTGCATCATCTTCCCAGGCATTTAAGAAGAAAAACCTCCTAAAATTTATGTTAATTTACCCAACAGTTCTGCTTTTCTTTTTTCTCGGACTTTTCTACATCCTCTGTAATTAAGTGTACGGCCTGTTTTTTATTCTCCACGGTACCCTTTCTTTAATAACAGTACCCGACACTCTGTAAGACCGAAACTTACGAGCTATTTCTTCCTGTTGTCATGGCGATAGGATGGAAGGAGGGGTCGCCCCTGAGTTATGAAGTGCGTTGCCGCTTCGTGGCAGGTGCTGTCAGGGACGCAGGGTATGAGGGATGAGTTGGGGCGCACGCCCCTCAGAATGAGTAATGAGCCCGGGGAGAAAGAGTCCCGCGGAATATCGGCCTCGTGTTTATCCTGCGAATGCTAATAAGTGTCCCGGAAGATTCTACAGCAAGGAATTCAAATAAGATAATGCCCTGAAATAAGATTGAAGAGAATGATGAACTGTAATTAAACATGCAATAATAAAAGCTTTAAATTATAATTCTGGTGTGTCTCGAGAATGTTTCACAGACTTTGTCGGAAGTATGCATCAGAATATTTATGTTCGCATTTTTCGGTGATTTTGGAACAATCTAGGCTTATAACTCGTTTAATAATTTCCTTTTCATAACTAAGTCCGCGTTATACAAGGTGTATATAAACTGAAAATCAGGGTTTAAATAAATTATGAGATATATGAAGTGTGCACTGTTTATTCAAGACTAGAATGTAAGTGCGAAGTTGCCAATTTTAGCTTTGAACATTGCAAGGACTTTAAGTTGTCACTGCCGTTTGCTTGACAGAAAATTTTGTTTTGCAGTTTACTAAATGTGAAATTGTTTTAATAGTTTATCTAGGTTTTCACATAAAGTAAAAATCTTCCTTCAAGCGCTAATAATATTCAAGTGCGTTATAAATCAGTGTGAGTCTCAATGAGTATCTGCGTATAGGAAAAATTAGACATCTGAGATTATCTAAAGATAATGTTGAAGAATGTTAAAAAAGGCAAATATCTTGTTCCCTGTTTATGAACTCGTGTTATTTACTATGAACATCTTGCATGTATGCGCTCCTTTACCAAATGAGCTTCTCAGTTTGTCAATAGGTATGAAATAATTGTGGCTTCTATTATTTGAGATATGTTTATTAATGACGGGATTAATTTACTAACCAATTGAATATTCAGCATTAAGGCAGATTCTGATCTGAATATCCGTACAATTGAACTCCAATTTTTCTCCATGTATTTTTTTGAAGGAATCGTTATTGAATATTCTATTTTCCTGAGATATTAACATTCAAAATATGTGAATGTTCTTCCATCGAAATTTTGACATTATATACGAATATGAGTATAAAATAAATATTCTGGTACGATTAGCAGGTGAAGAAATATCTTTAAATCAGAACATAATTTTTCAACATCGTAAGTAAGCAAAAAACACATTTTTTTATACCCCTTTAAAAATTTATGTCAAATACAGAATTCATCATACAAATCAGCAACTCACTCATATATTACAGCAAGATAGAAAGCAGGGACCAGTTCAATGCATTCAGAGCTTGTATAGATTCAAAATGGAATTTTCCCTTAAATCTATCAAAATAAATATTTAACTTAGACTAATGTTCTTTTTTTTACGTGCTATTACTGCGTCCTATGGGAGAACTAAAATTGCAGATGTTATGAAGGTTGGTTGTAGAAGTCTGTAAGGTTGAAGCAGATTTCTACGAACTTAAAAGTTATAACTCTTTTTATATTTGAATTCACGTATTTAGAAAATGAGAATTTATGTAACTTAATTAAGTTTAAGGAGAAGCGAACTTGCTACTCTTTAATAATAAGAGTAGCAATATAATATAATAATTCTCTTTAATACTTTTATTACTCTTACTTACGTATAATACTCTTTTTTTTCTTCATAAGGCTACGGGGGGAATTCAATTTCTATCTATTATCGAAATTACTTTGTAAGAGCCATATCTAGTGCAGCGCGGCGAATATGAAAGCAGAAATCAAGAAAAAGAGAGGTAACAACGAATTATTTTTGACTCATGCGGTTTTAGAAACAAATTTGCTGATAGCATGTTTAGATTTGGCATGTGTATGTATGTGTAATATTTTGTCTTTATCTTCGTACCTGACCATGGTTCTTAGCTATAATGTTGATCTTCTATTGCTTAAACGGTTTTTTTTAATTTTACAATACAATCCCAAATATTCAGAACATATGGCAATGGATTCGCAATAAAATAAAGACATTAAATCTTGATTTGTTTAGACAGCCGAAATCATGTCCTCGGTTTTAATTTAATTATTTCTGATTGTGGAGGGGAAAAGCGATAAAACATTTCGAAAGGTATTTTAAAATGAATGCTTCAAGCGTAAAAATGACGGACAGAAATACTGAGTTCATACACTTGTTTGATATGAGTTATTAGAATATAGTACCTTGTTACAGCTATGCGAAAGTATTGGATAAAGACATCTATTTTGAATTATGTTAAGATGAATAACGTTTGTTCGGGAGTATGGTCCAAGAAATCAGATGATTTAATTAAAATTAAGAGACAAAAATTTGGAAACAATACCATCACAATGATTCTTGATGTGCATATTACTTCATACCGATAATAGAAAAAAAATTGGTACTTATTTATTTGTACAGCCACCATAATTAATCACTAAAAGATATTAAACAGTCACCACCATAGCAACTTAGTATTGACAAACTTGGCATTATCTGAAAATAGCCAAGCTAACCAAGGAACGCAGCCAACTTGGTGAAATCGTGGCATCTTAAGTATTTTTGAGTTTGGCTATCTTGCGTAATCTAAAAGTTGCCAAATAAGTGATGGAGCCGTAAAAATAAAGAAATACTAGAAAATTTGTTGACTCATATTTGATGAATAGAAATGCCCTGATTGTCAAATATTTTTATAACTTTTTGAAATGTAAATATTCCATTGTATATAAATATCTGTAAAGATATGAAAATATATGTAGCTCTTAAAATATAGTCACAAATAACTTGAAAATGCCCCTTTTCAACCTTTTTTATATAATTTCTATATTGAAAAAATAAGTCTTCAAAAAACAGTATTTTAGGCTTTGTTGTTGTTTATAATGGCACTTGCCATTGACAAGCTGGCTGACGAAGTCAGCGATTTTAAGCCAAAAGAGTGTCTCTAGTTTTAGTAGCGCCAATGAGGGCCATTAGCTACTCACGCATCTTAGCTACTCACTTATCTTAGCTACTCACGCATCACATTCGCTTACACAACCCCTTTTTGCAGGGGGGGGGGAATACATTCGCACAGATAGAACAAATGAAGAACAGCCGTGCCCGAACCGAGACTCGTGCCCAGGACGCCCAGATCATGGGGAAGACGCACTACCCCTATGCCAGGACGCCGGCACTTTAGGTTTTGAATAATTTAAGCCCAGTGTAGCTCAGAGATAAAAAAAAAATACCAACACCATATTCTTGAAATGATTCTAAGATTATAGTTTTATTTATTATGAACTATAAAAAACAAGTTACTCACAAATTTCATTCTTCAGAATTATTTTTGGTAAAATATGAAGGCCAATATTTGTGTTTTTTATGATATTGGATACTTTGCACACAGTTTATCATGAAAATGAATTTTAATCTATCAGCCAGTTTAAAAAATATAATATTTTCATACTTTTTCTTTTCCAAATAAAAAAATGATTATAAATACTGAATATATATAGTTTGATATTTACCTTCATATTAAAAGTCTAGTCGTTTTTGATAGAATTGTCATTAATATTTCTGTTTTTGACATTTAAACAAGAGGAGAAAAAATCAATGGTAAAAGATTTTTTTTATAAAAACAAGAATTCGTTAGCACTAAGAACGTTAATTGTTACTTTTTATGTATTCTCTCAACATAAAGACACTCATTAAGAAAAAGTAAGTGCCGCAATTACAGATTCCTGAATATGGACATCCCGCTGTTAGCAGGAGTCCCGTTAAGCACCTGTGCACCAATAAGCGAAGGAAGCTCCGTCGAAAGTTATCCATGCTTCATTTAACTGCATCCAGGAACCTGATGCTGTGGATTAAATGGCCTTCTGAGATCAGAAATACCCATCCAAGATCAGAAAGCTGTCTTGTGATGGGATTCCGCATCAAGATCGAGATTTCCTAATGGTGGCGATTTCCGCACCATTGAGTTCCTGATGCTCCTCAGGGCACCTCTGTCCACAGGCTTCGTCTCTTAATGTCGTTTTCCTTCCAACAGAAATATTATTGCGTTTTGTATCCCCAAAGGCTTTTTGTTGCTTCTGTAAACGAACTTTTTATCAATCTTCGTAGATGTAAGTGATACTTTAAAAAAAGTTTAAGTGAGATGCAAAGATATTCCAAAACGTTGATTGAGATTGGGTTCTAGATATCTTTTATTCAGTGCATATTGTTTTTTAAATTACAATGATAATGGCTAATAGTATAAAGTTGCTAAATATGGTAATGTGTTAAATCTGCTAATAGTATAAAGTTAATTTAACAATATTAATTTTCCTCCATTGGAAGTTATTATATATTTAACATGTCATTAACGTATTAATTTAGGATAAGGGAAAGATAACACGCTTTGCAGATGAAGCTCACTAATCTTTGGTTCAAAATTTATTTAGATTTATGAATAAAAGAGAGATTTTCATTTCCTGCTGAATATCTGATTTAACAAATATGTCATTTTTTATAAATATTCGTTATATCAACATCATTTTATTCGTTATATCAACATCATAAGAAGAAAAAGAAAGATCATTACATAAATTTGCATTGTAATATTTTTTGCCAAAGAAGCGAATTTTAAAACTAGTTTGTATTTGGTTTTTCAACTCAAGTTCATCACATATTTCCAGTAGTTATCCTTTAGAGACATACGTTAACAATTAATAAATAATATTGAATCTGCAATGATTATGCAAAGCTATTTTCTCCTAGTCTGTATTAGAAATCCATAGCTCAAATTTGTTATCCGAATTTTATTCAATTCTCTGTTATCTCATCTATTATTAGTATGATATTGAAAATTAAGTTATCATGCAGTAATTTTTGGTACATTCAAAATTCTACTGTAGTATTAAGTATTAAAGCAATTTTCCCTTCCTCTTTCTCAAATCAACCATTTTTACTGAAATGAAATTGTCGAGATGCTAAAAAAAAAATTCTCATAACAGAGATGTAAAAATTTCAAATAGTGTGACTTTCAAAGCCTTACTTTCCATGGGTTTGTTCCAACTTCGTGTTAAGTATTTTTCTGTTTTTGTAATGATGAAAACCAAGCATTCGGATCTATTAAAAATGATGTATGAGTAGAAAAGTAATAATTAATAAAAAAGATGTTAATTACCACTTAATCTTTAAACGAGTAATTTTTGTATATATATAAATTTATTTCATGCATCTAGGAATTAGTTCTAACAGTTTGTATAAAATTTTATATTTAAATAAGGTTTTGCTTTATAAATTTATCTATATTGGTGCCTTTTCTCACAAAAATGCGATTTTACCCACACACACGCACACATACAAATCATTAGTAAATATTGATATGTGACTATATATAACCTGCATAAACGTAACAAGGATGAAGTAGTGGCTAGGGCTTCAGACTCCCATGCATTTTTCTCATATTCAAACCCACGTTTGCAATTCAATTAGATTTAGCTTACAACTTAGGATAGGATTTTATTTACAATTTTATAAAAAAAAAGAACGCCTGCTAAGCGCAGCTCGGCATCCCAAATGCTAATTTATTGGGATTCCATAACTATTAACTGTGAAGAGGAAAGAACAATACATACAATTTCATATCTATATTTTTATATCGGCCTTTTTTTAATAATTGAGAATCTTTCTACCGATGTTGTCAGTAAATAGCAATTTGGGTTTTTTTATTACATATAGAATGCGCTAAAAAATTATATATAAAAATTTACAAGCCTCTATGTTTGTATTAATAACATAAATAAATGGCATCTTCATAAAATAGTATACAACAAAACAAGTCATCAAAAAAAAGAATATAATAAAACAAGTCATAATTAAAAATGAACGTAAAGAATATGATTGGAAAATCGATTGAAGAAATAAGAGCCCATTTCTTCAACTCAATATTTTTAATGTTCCTTAACTGTATTTAAAAAAATATCGATACACTTATCGTATGAGAAATTGTTTGACTTTCATCTTGGATACTTTACAAACTAAAAAATTTATTGCGTCTAAGAAAAAGAACTTACGTTTAAAAAAAATTTAATTTGAGTAAAACCTTTTATTTCTGGATATTCAAATCAAAAACTCTTTTTATTTTCCCAGTGATTATTTTTTCTAAACAATCCGTTGTTTCCTTTTGTGGATCGAATTTATTCTGTGTTTAAATAGGCAACATTCTCGTGACTGGAGCGATGTCAGACATTGTGATTATGCCGCAAATTTGCATTGCAGATGAAGTCCGAATGGATTCGGGTGGGAGTAGGCTATCTTCGGATGACTGAATTTGCATTCGGAAATTAAAGCCTCCTGGGTTCTCAGAGAATGGAAACTCGACGGTTTGCGTTTCTGCTGATGTCGCGCAAATGGAGCTGAAGGAAGAAACTTTATTTACACATCATCAACAGACGCGTACAGGAAGTTTAAGAATAGTACAGGGAAGTAAATTGTAATACTAAAGAATGAACATTCGGTTTGTAGTTGGTTAAAAAAATAAGAAAATGAATAACAAACGTTTAGATGAGTTAGTGGGATCATTTGATAATTCAAAAATAGAATAGACCTACGATTCTCAATCTTAGTTTCCGGATCACCTATTATGTAAAAAATATTTTCTGATCCATGAACTAAACATACAAGTAAAAAAATACCACACACACACACACACACACACACACACACACACACACACACACACACACACACACACACACACACACACACATGTATATGCTACGTCAAGCAAAATTTTACTAAGTAAAAGATTTTAGTGCCATTACTTAGATGTCCCAATGAAAAAAAACTGAAAAAAAGTAAGTCCTATTAAAAAGTAAAATGAACCAGCGGGAATGGTCCCTCCAAAAGTTTTCCCATACTCTCGAATAAACTTGTCGTCCCAGAGAACGTCTTACATGACATTGACATACAATAGTTACGAAATATAAACTTTTGGCGTGAATTTAGCATTTTTATTGAATCTATTGAGTCATCCTTGGCGAGTTATTTGGTCATTAATCTCTGGCATGTGGTTAATACTGTCTCAAAATCAAATTTTTGTTTTAGACATGCTTTTCTTAACCGGTTGAAATAAAAATTTGTCCCAAAACTGCATGTATAATCTCTATATATTATACGAAATTTAATATATTTAAAACTTTGCGTTTTTAACTACCCCGTTAACTTGTTTCTTAAAATACAGACCAACAGACAATCAATCCCTTGTTTGAAATTTCACAGGTGTCTATACTACAGAATTTAAACCCCCGGGGGGGGCACCTCGAAATGAGGATGAGATGCTTCCGGCATGGTGGTTGGATTTCGCCACCCTGGAGGGTACACAAATAGGTGGGGGATCTGACTCCTCCCATCGATGACGGGACGTATTTCCTTCGGGAAGGGTTATACCATGGCTGGTGATGATGCCCTTTAGGACTCAACCACAGTTCCCGCCAGTGTTGCTGTTGCGGCAGTCCGCTCATTCAGCCTTATGGTTTAAATCCGTGTGCCTTCGTGGCGGGTCGGAGAGTCAGTTGGTTGACTTACTACAGAATTTAAATCTATGTATAGAATTTTATCTATCTAATTCTCTTCGTTTTGTAACTATCGTATTAACTTATAATCGAACAGCAGGATAGACGGATTTCCACTGTAAAGATTGTACTCAAAATTAATAGAAATCTACAAATTTGGTATAAAGATTGTATTTCAAATTTCAACCGTGCAGCTCAAAGCGATTTGAGTTATCTTTGTCACAGAGAGGCAGAAGGACATTTTCCAAAAATGTGTTTTTCGTACTCAGGTAGGTATAAAATGTAAAAATTTATCAAAATTTCGAGTTTGAAATTTTTTACGATTACTATACTTTCTCTATACTATATATATTAGAAAGTAAAAAATATGAATTTGGGATTTTTCAGATAATTTGCCACACGTGAATCAAAACATAATCATCTCAGATCACTTTGTCTGCTCAATTTGTTTCTGCACTTATATATTCTGCTAATTTCTTTAATATTGTTTTGCGGCCCTCAATACGCTGACTCAGGTCTACATGCGGCTCGCTTTTTTTCATAATTTTATACAAAAATTACTTTACTGTGGAATATTTCTTATATTTTAAGGTTCAGAAAATTTCAAATTAATTTATCTTTTTAAAAATTTGAATTTCATTTCTGTATCATTTAGACATAAATGAAACACAAACATATGATTTTATGTAATACATTTTACTAAAATACAAAGATTTTTTTATCTTGTTTTTAAAAATTACGTCTGCAATATTAGAAAATGTTCAGATACTTTTCCGCGGGTGATATTTGGCTACATTACTTGCAAAAACATGTTATACGTGAAAGAAAATCAATGAGGTTAATCGTAAATCACATGACAAATATACTTGCAATTTATCTTGTTATGCTCTATAATGTCACCTGTGTTTTCCTTACCAGATGCTCAATAGGTAACGAAATAAAATTGGCGCAGCGCATTTGAGATATATTATGTCAGTATGAATTGACTACTTCAAGCCACAAAACTGGAAAGAGAATTCGATTTGACATGAAACAAAATAGAAAGAAACTGCGGCAGAAATACTATTCTAGTTTTACAAAAAATAAGAACAATACCTAAATATCTTACTCTTCTCGGATTACAAAATTGTTTTGACATCAACTTCTGATAAATAGAATTTCGTTCACCAGATTTCTCTCTTCTTTCCTCTTTACAAAATGGGCGATGTTATTGGCAATAGTTTGCTGTTACTTTATTTAACAAACCGACATCAACCTTTAGTTTTTTCTCACTTCTATAATCATTTCATAAAGAAAATTCTAAGAATGTATGATGCATTGCCAATGTCTGCATATATTGATTACAATTTAGATAATCTTATCGTCGCATTATTTAAAACTGGGGACATTATTAATGGCTTTATGAGTTAATTACCCAGTTACTTGATAAGAACATTAATGTTAGGACAGTTTGATCCATTCGATATTTTAGTCATTCATTTCCAGAGTTTTATTTATGTAAATTCAGTGTATCGATAATATATCAGTGTTAAATAATCATCTTACATCAATATTCTGAAATTTTAATTTTAAATTATAATTTTATTCATGATTATCTCAAAGAAGACTGCGTAAGACAACCATTTGATTTCGAAATTGACAATTCAAAAATCCTATTTTAAACATATTACTTCTTTAATATTGTTAAATATTAAAGAGGTTGTTGATTGTTGGTTAAATTGTTGGCGACCAGCTGGATGATATCTGCTTGACGTGATTGCGCCCAAGATTCGAAGACTATCTTTATATTTGATGACAAGACTTCATACCAAATTTCACTGATCTAACTTGCTGCGTTTTCGAGTTATCGCGTTGGAATAAACACTAATAAACAGATCAATAGACATTCAATTGCTTGATGGATTGAATACAAAATAGATGCGGATAAAAATTTTAGTAACAACAAAACATATCGAATTTCGTTTACTTGTCTTGTTGCCCTTTTTAGTTATCAAACAGACAGATCAATCAATAGAACAGAAATTGATCAACAAATAGAAAAAGTAAATTCTAAAAACATAATTTTTGAACTTGGGAATCAGAAAGCTCGAAATGCGTAGATAATTGAAATTTCGGAATCAATTGATTTCCTATAATCGAAACAGTTTTATCGAATTTCCTTGTGTCACAAATTTTTAAATATCAGACTTCAAGAATCTTGAATTATCATAAGAAAATTACACCAAGTAAAATGGAATAAAATAAAATACTTGCATCAAATACAATAAAAATAAAATACTTACATCAAATAAAATTTCTATATACTGAGCAAAATATTTCAGGTAGTAAAATTATGTACATCTATAGAGGTAAAAGAGGTGGGAGTGAATTTCGCTCTGAGACTGGAAAACTGATTGGCTAAGATTTTTACTGCAATAGAAATTAATGGAATATCGGAGGGGGGGGGGGTCTTTGTAAAATAATAAAAACACTTTCTTGTGAATCATATGTTAGTTTTAGTTCTGTATGTCCCATTCCAAACTTAAAGCGAGAGTTTTAATTTAAATTCGTTTAGCTTCAGATTTCTTTTAATAAAATTATTCTCTAAACAGAAATCTTAAAATATGAAAGAGAAATTCAGCTGAATAAAAGGAGTACCGAAAAATATGAAATTTCGAAATGTATGATTTAACAGTTTCTGTAAAATTTAATTCATTTATTAAAACTTTTGAAAGAGATCGGGTACATAATTTTAGCTTAAATTAGCAGCTTTAAAAAGCATTTCTGTATTTTCCAAAATACACTTCTTTGATTTTTAAATTTTTTTGTATCTTATCGAATCTTAAAAAATAATATTACTCAAGAGAATTAAGTAAGAAAGTGATAAAAAAATTTATAATATACATTTTTTAATTTCAAAATTTCTTTATATCGATATTTTTAGAAGTCTTCAAGTTCGATTGTCCTTTATATGTTTATACTTTGTACAGAAAGTAAAATGAAAGTAACGAAAAGATGTCAAAAGAATAGATTAGCAATGTAAAATAATTTTAAGTAGTAGTAAATGTTTTTTTTAAAAGGGAACAAAGAATTGCTTTTAGGTTGAAAAAAATGTTATAAAAAAGACAGCATTTTATCTCATTAAAAAAGAAAAAGCAATTTTGCGAATAATTTTTTTTTTTTTTGCTTGTTACTTTGAGATAAATGTTTTTCTTTCTAAAATAATATTTCAAACAGTTAGGAAACCTCTCCCTTTTCTTGTTTCCAAACATACTTTAATTTATTTCACCATTGAAAAATAAAAAGGAGAAAGATGCTATTTTGAATATATAATCAAAATTTGTTAGCCTTTATTAAAATTTGAAATCTACTTTTTTACACGCTTTATTTTTTTTTCCGAAATATTTCTTTATTATATGCATGTAAAAAAGTTTTCTTTTTAATTATATGCCTCCTTTGTGAATTAAATAAAATTAACTATAGTATTTTTTTAACACTTTTTCTTTTGTTGGGAAGAAAATGAGATTCAGAATAAAAACAGTGTAATTGAATTTGCTTTAGCAAATAATTCTTTACACACACACACACACACACACACATATATATATATACGTTTTTCGCTATTATTAAAATGCTCTGCTTTTCAATTAAAATATTATTTGAGCATTTACCAATATTTTTTTTTATAAAACTTAGAAAAACAGCTGTTAGAATCGGAGGAATATTAACAATGAAAGGATTTTTTTATACTTAATAAAATTTGTACGATTCCTTTAAAAATATTTTAACTATCTGCAACAAAATATTTCTTTTCAAATTTATGTTAATAGCTGTATATAAAAAATAACTTCATCATTGTATTTTAATAAACTTGCTCATGGTTTGATTCATCTAGAATTTACATAACTGAATTTGTATCTGCTTCTTGTCTTTAAAAATATTTATTTATTTCAATCTGCAAATTATTCTATATAAGCATCATCATATTAATGTATGTATTATTTATGTACTTATTAAATATTTATATCTAATGTTTTCTTTTTTTTTTCATTGCAGAACACGGACGCCTGGTTACTGCCTGACTATGATCAAGTATGTTTTAAAATCGATTCATTCAGTAAATTCTTTTTTGGTATTACTATATATTTATTCATATTTTATAGAATATAAAAATATGCCTGGTGAAC
Organism: Argiope aurantia; assembly: GCA_026543865.1. Taxonomy (NCBI): domain Eukaryota; kingdom Metazoa; phylum Arthropoda; class Arachnida; order Araneae; family Araneidae; genus Argiope; species Argiope aurantia. Next base: position 825,967 of record JAPMOR010077409.1, read on the forward strand.
GTTCTAACCGTCCAGTACCCAATTTCTAAATCTTTTAAAACAAATGTATTATAAGCACACAAAAAGTAAAAAAGGGAGGGAAAGTTCACAACGTCATAATCATTTGAAAATATTAAATACAATAATTTTTACTTTTTCATGTATTTTAAGTCAATTTTGCAGTTTCATGCTAATCTTCACAAGATGATTTCACAATCTAAATTTTCATTTATCTCCGATTTCATAATTAATGTTGAAATGAGCTATCGCTGGTCCTAAAGGACTGAAATATAATGCTCTGTAAAACTGTTGAGAAAAGCATGCAACAATTCAAAAAAAAATGATGAAGGGAATATTTAAGAAAACCATGAACAGAGCGATCATTCATATTCACAAGTTGAAAAGTGGAATGATTGTAGGAAAAACGAAGGAAAAACCACATACTAGTACTCCAAAATTAATATCTGATGTAGGAAGGAAAATTAGAATATCATACAATCTTGGAACGATTCGTTTTGTTTACGAAAGGTGATATTCAATAATACATGAAAAAAAGCGTTTGTAAGGCGAATTAATTACAAGAAAAGACGACTTTGTAAGTGAGAATGAAAAGACTCCCAGTAATATGCATGCTTGTGCGTGCGAGTGGATCTGCGTGTATGAGCGGATGAATTATTCAGATAAAGATACACAAATTGTAAAAATCCAAACAATGTCGAAGCCGGAATCAATGAATGCGAAAACTGTTGGTTTCATTGTGATTTGGTTTACATAGCATCATCTAAGGAAAATAATTTAGTTATAATACGGAAAATATTGAAAAAAACTATTAGAATATATTAAAAGATAATATTCCTCCATATTAGGACTTGTGAGATCATTCATCTTCAACAATTTAACAGGAAATTTGATGATGATGTCATGTCCGCTTTACAATGGAAAGAGGGCTGTAGTAGCTTCTGAAGGAGGTTGTAGTAGGTAAAGGCCCCTAAGCACCCGAGGGCAGAAGTTTGACTTCTAACCATATGAAGCTGATACTCACACACTCGCTTGCACAACCCCTTTTTATAATAGGGCTCTTTCACATATAGAACACAGCGCAAAGAAAAACCATGCCCAAACCAGGATCGAACCCGGCACGCCCAGATCATGGGGATAACCCGCTACCTCTAGATCAGAAAGCCGGCAACAGGAAATTTAAATTGTTAAATTAAATTCTTCAACAAATTTCTCGTCTATAACGCACGACATGACTCAAACCCCTAACTCAGTCAATAAATATTACCTCTATTGACCGTTTGTAGAATCATCTAAATTGATTAAAAAAAATAGAAAAAACTAAATGGCAAATCAAAACTGATCTCAGTAGTCTTTCTAGAAGAGTTATACACAGCTTGACAATTGCTAAGGAACAAATGATTTATGCAAAATTGTGTCTCAGGCAGCTGACCAATAAAAATAAATTCAATTTGAGAGGGCGTGGAAGACCAGGACTCGTTATCTGTATAAAAAACATTGCATACAAGCTCGCGATTCATACGAAAATTCACGCTATTTGATGTTTGACCTAAAATAGTGCAGGATGTTATAAAAGTTTTTTCTCTAAAATTCTGTTTGGTTCTTGCAATAATTAAGAGCAAAATGTCAGCAAGACATCATTTGAGTACCTACGATCGTGGATGGGCAGTTGGACGACTGGAAGCAGGTAAAAGTGTCACCACTGTAGCAGCTGCAATGAGTGTATCAAAGAGTGTCATCTCGCGATTAAAGAAAGCCGCTGAAAGTGGAAATGCTTTGCAAAAGCATGCCGGGATCGTGATAGGAGCACCACATCTTTAGGGGATCGCTATGTTGCCCTCGTGGTAAAAAGGAACAGAAATTTAACTCCTGGCCAGATAGCTGCAAACCTTGCAACCGCTACCGGTACACAAGTTTCTGCAAGAACCATCTCACGGCGATTAAATCAAGTTGGTTTGTATGTGCGGAAGCCTGTTCATTTCATTCCGCTTCAACCACGCCATCGTCTTGAGAGATTATGCTGTTGTAAGGAACATGTTGGTTGGTTTATCCAAAATTGGTCTAGAATGATGTTCTCAGAAGAATCTCGTTTCAATGAGACAATTGATTCTGGCCACCAATTACTGTGGAGAGAGGGTGGAACACGTTATGCACAACAGTTTGTTAGTGAACGTGATCGGTACGGCCCAGGTGTGATGGTGTGGGCAGGCATCATGCACAATGGTAGAACACCGCTTTACATCTTTGAGAGAGGAAGCGTTACATCGACGATACTGCAGAGAGATTATTCTGGATTATGTTCGTGTTTTTAGGGGTGCTGCGGATCCAGACTTTTTGTTTATGGAGATAATGCGCAACCACACATAAGTGGTGAGGTATCGAATACACTGCAAAGTGAAAATACTGTCCATATTCAATGGGCTGCTTACTCTCCCAACCTAAATCCCATTGAACATGTCTGAGATGCTCTTGGCAGACATGTTTCACAAAGTACCGTCCCTCCCCGAGCAGTGCAAGAGCTCAAAATCGCCTTGAGAGAGGATTGGAACAATATCCCCCAAGAACTCCTCGATAGTTTACTGGAGAGCATGGATAACAGATGCAAAATGTGCATTAGTGTCCGTGGTCATCACACATCTTACTAAGGTACTCATGTCTGCATCAATTTGACCTGAAAGTCAATTTTTGTGGAGCTGTTTAGAAATCATCCAAATATCATCTTTTTTATTTTTAAGTTTTTAATTCTTCGTTCTGTCGATATCTGCACCATTTTGCACTATAATAAATGCACATCCTCCCTTCTAAATATGTACTCAGTTTCATTTCTTCAATCATTGTCTATACTTAATTATTCCAAAAAACATAACTGTTCCTTAGTAATTGTCAAGCAGTTTAGAAACACCATATTTTGTCACTTAATATTTTGAACAATTTAATGCTATCAAGAATTAAAACAGTAATCAAAATTATAGTTTAGCTAAAACATTATTAATTTTTAGTATTTTCAAAAGAAATTTGCTTTTTTCTTCTTTACTTCTGATTACATATCTACTTTTGAGATGTAAAATAATGCGATTTTAAGTTAAACTAGTTTTTAAATTTAAAATTTTATATTTTTTGAAATTCTTTTGCTCAATTTTTATTTAGAAATAAAGAATATTTCTCACTGTATTGCAATAAATTATTGATTTTTTTTTAATTCATTTATGGAGTGAATTTAGTTCTACTGGACAAGATAGAGATACTGCTTATATACGTACTAACTTTTGTGACCAATTATATGCTAGAATTTAAAAGAACTGAAATGAATGGTCACGTTGGAGAATGTTTTTAACTCAAAATATGGACCTTTGCCATTCCATCAATTTGTCAGCGTTACAAAATTGTTTTTAATTCTTAATGTATTTTTCCCCGCTGTGTCTATAACAGAAACTTCCTTTTTCAAAAATTCTATTTAAGTACTTCTTTATAGATCACATATGAATATAAATTTTTAAGAGAAAGGACAAATTAAGAGAAATTTTTTATGCTTTTAAATACTTTTATTATTAATTTTGATTAAAATGGGTTATGTTTGTAAAACTGATGGGATGAGAAATTGCCACCATAATTTAAGTGAAAAATTTAAATGAAGTGATGAGCAATATTATTTGCTATTTAAATAATAGCAAATTCTTCAATTCTTTTATTTATTCTAAATCAATGAATTAATTGACCAATCAGTTTCAACTGTAAAAAGTAAATAATAAAATAGCTAATTGAATATAGAAACCATGTTTCGGTTATCATAATAATCCAACAATATATTCAACTCTTATCAATAGGTAATCGATTTTAAACTGCCAATTTTAACCATTTACACAACTGGAACTCTTCACCAACTCCTAGTTTTCGAGTCTGTTAGTTCCTAAGACATTCCGGTGTCCTAGAGAAAGACAATGCTAGCTCGTTAGTCAGAAATGCTGAGTATCTTCATGATCGGCAGTCAAAATTGTTGCATTTTTTGGTTTCAGAGAGATCCTAGAAAGTTTTGAGATCGAACTCTTTTGATAACTACTTTACTTTCTTTTTGTTTGTTTCGCATATGACAGAGTAGTTTAATTTAGTTATATTAACGTCCGGTTGTAAAACAACACTAGGGCTATTTTGGGACGGACCTCGCAATTTTGAACCGCGGTCAGATTACTAGGACAACACCTGAGCTGGCACCCCCCTCTCCACACCATACCACCCCTGCGGGAGGTCGTTTGGTTGACGTATTTAACGTGCAATAGACCCCCTTACACGACGGCTCTTTGGTGGAATCGGGTCTCGAACCTAAAACTCTACGGCTCACGGACCGAGACCTTGCCATCAGGCCACCGCGGTCCTATGAGAGAGTAAAAAGTACCCCAATGTACAAAAAAATGTTATGATAAACTTCGGTCTTGATCCAAGAAAAAATGTTTTGAAAGGCATATTTGAACTTGGATAGTAAAAAATTTTTTTCATACATACCAAGTTTGCCTATTTCGACAATTTTACTTTTAGTAGACATGCAAAAAAAAAAAAAAAAAAAAAAAAAAACCATGGGTGGAATTTTTAAAACCTTTTCGATAAGTTTTTAAAACTGTCTATCTTTAAAAGTCTGCTTCTTTAATTTTCATGATTTAATTCAATCCTATCATATCCCTAGAGTAGTGAAGTCAAAACTTAAAGAAATAATACAATTTCGAGTTAAATCCAAGATAAATAAATCTGAAACGATAAAGGTTCCCTAGAATTGCTGTTACATTTACGCCTTCTAGAATCAAATTTCACAAGTAGATTTCAGACCCCTTTTGGTTTTCATTTTTTTTTTTTTTTGGATATTCCATTTCCTCTTTTTTTTTTTTTTTTTTTTTTTTTTTGTTAAAAGATATCAGTCATTAAAATATGTTGAAAGAAATTATACATGATTTTTATGATGTTCTTAATTGAAAATGTAGATCAATTCTGAATCAGCTCATTACATTATACATAAAAATGAAATATATGGATAATCTCTTTGAATAAAAGCAAAGTAATGATAAATTTATTTTTATAGCAGAAATACGAACTGACTTAAAAATTTGTGCAATCAAGTGAGTTAAAAATATTTTTTTCACAGAAAATGCTGGAAATTAAATATTAAAATGTTAACCCATAATATTATTATGAAAAGTCTTTCACATGCAGTCGTCTTACGCGCTCATTGCAATGTAGTCTTGTTTTGCTTCCCAATTTGCTTATCCATTCTTGCTGTTTTAAGCCATCACTCTTTTGGTGAGGTACACAACCGTTCACTTTTAGTCCTGACTGATGTCTATATTTTTATTGCCCTAATCAGTAAAAGAGCAATGATAACTTCTCAGCGAAACTGTAGATGAGATCTATGTGTTGCTATATATAATACATTTGCAAATAAATTCTGCCACTATTTATTCCTGCGAAACTATGACCGTAAGTGTTCACCATCTCATCCCCAACTTCATCTACATTTTTGAATGAAATTTTTTTGTGTGTATGTGATATGTGACTTAAAATAATTTCAAGTTTACTGAACTGGAAGAAATGAAAGTAGTAACTGAAAGAAACGATCGAACACGATTAGTATTTATGTATTAATGGAATGATAATCTCTTCTATTTATAATCAAATACTCTGATTACTGATAAAAATGGGTTTTAATAAAGGAATGGGGTTTTCAAATAAAGGAATTTCTTTTTCAGCAATACAGATTCAAATACAAAGAATTCTCTATGCTTTTTCATTTTCAATAGAAACTCATTAATATGAAATCTTTTTTTTTTCAAAGTATAGTAACAACTGGCTTATTATCGTATTTGGGGACCATTAGAGCATAAGATACTGATACATTTCTTTTATTATATACAAGCCGCCTTTGGCAACCAGCCGGTCCGCCAATCTTAATGCTCGTTAAAATTTTAATAATTAAATATTTTATGTAATTCCTAATTTAAAAGCTTATTCATTAAAATATTTTAAAACTTCAAATTTAAATTCACTCATAATATTATAAAGGCTTTCAGTCATAACGTAATCTGTATCTCTCTAATTTTCTGTTATCTCCCTTAGAATTTATGCTTTAAATTAAAATGGAAATGATTAATCTGCAATTAATATAATATTTTTTACTGAAACAAAGCATTTTTTTGTAATATGATTATTGAAAACAGAGTCACTGAGCATTTAAAGCTTATGGGCACTAAAGAATATCTTTCTTAATTTATGTAATATCTCAAGAATTCGTCAACAAAAATTTTTCAGATTCATCATGATCAGGTCTATTAATTAACAATGTTTAATTTTAAATGCATCAAACACTAAGAAAATAAACAGAATAGTTTAAAATAATCGGTCGAAAACAGGTAAAAAAAATTACTTAAAAAACGATGAACTTGAACTAACATAAATACAATTTAATTGCAAAAGCATACAACTAACTTAAAAATAATTTATATGAAGTCCGCTTCCGTTGAAAATAGATGTAAACAATCAGGACACAATGCGCATGCGTGAATTTTCAACGCCAGTTGGGGTAACGCTATGAAGATTAGAATTTTTTAATTTCCTTTATTCTTTTTTATTTTAATTCAAAAGTACTTCAGAATGAATCTGAAAGATCAATTAATTAACAACGTTTAATTTTAAATGCATCAAACATTAAGAAAATAAGCAGAATTGTTTGAAATAATCGGCTGAAAAATATTAAGCATAAGCCTCATTAGCGTGGGGGAAAAAATGCTGAAGCCTTGCTCATTTGGCGGTGGGGAGATGATTTTTTTTGGCGGGGAAGTTAGTTTTTAGTTAATAATTAAAATTTCAAAAAAGGGACCCCAGGTGCACATTCCCGACCTCCTAGGTATATACGTACCAAATTTGGTAGCTGTAGGTCAAATGGTTTTTCTGTAGAGCCCCAACACACACACACATTGAGCTTTATATAAGTATAGATTAGTAGTAACGTCGCCTTTAACAATGTCTACCGATTATTTCTCAATATTAAATAAAACTTTATTGCGCTCAATTTAAAACCTAAAAAAAATTTACAAGTGTTATTAATTTCCATGCATCGTCCAATTTAAACCTGAATCAGTTTGGTTTTTCAATGCAGCAATCATCTTTCAATCATAAACAATCTTTCTTCTAAATCCATATGAATAAAAGTTTATTTTTAAATAAATTTGTAGCTCAACGCTAACATTTATGAACAATGGCGTATAAATGGACAATTCACAATGTTTTCATTTATTACTTTATTATAAGGATGCGATAGTGTTGCATTTCATTCTTATGACTTAAGCGATTTCTTATTATATTAGCTGGTGGTAAAGGAAATATTCTAAAAAAATGAAATTTATTAGAAGTTGTTTAATGCCGCATTGTATTATCACATTAGTTCATCAAGGACATACCAGCAGGTTTGTAGAAAATTATTCATATTTTGTGGGGAATTCCTAATCTAAAGCAAGCATAAGTTAGTCTTGTCTGGTTTATATTGTATTTATCGCATTCTTATGACCTTAGCAAGATTGAAACAAGAGCCTAGTAATTTGCAGCGAACTGGTAAAACAAACAAATGTATATTCATATATATACACATGAAAAAATATGCAAGCACAGTCCGATAAGGTCATTACAATTAAACAGATCAACCATATCATCTGATATATTTAGTTTTAATAAATAATTTTAGCATCCACTTTACTTATATATCCAATCAGCATTGTCCATAGTTCTTGTGATCAATGCACATACGCGAATTCATTGACGCAAAAATATGCAGGTATAAATCAGAAAAAAATTTGTTAAAATACTTTAATGAGCTTTAAAGAGTATGCCCCCCCCCCTACTGGCACCATCCAATTCCTGCTAATCTTACAAGGAATTCGAGACTATGCACCTAAAAATCCATGCGTCAACACGAGTACAACAATATTAACAATCCCACTTGAAAGCAACGTTATGACCAACCAATAATTAGTTTGAAACTGTTAACAGGATGAAGTATTGCATCCGACACTTCAAATTATATATCGCAAAAATATGAAGATATTTGATTTTAAATAACCAGAATTTCAGAAGGTTTCTTATTGGTGAAGCACCAGAGAATACTTCAAATTTCCCTAAAAGCTAATGTTTATAAAACATTTTGGTAAATATCTTATAAAAGGTTTTATAATTAAAATATTAACAAATTCTAAATATGTATATCCATATACAGATACGAAATTTTATTTAGCATACGTATTTTTTTTATACATGGATAATGAAATTTTGTTTAAGATTTAATTTGAATGATTACATGTTCAGTTCATTCCTTAATTTCACTTAACCTTTTTATTGCCATTATTATTTTGAAACCTTTGCGAGTATATGTAGCATCGAAATAAAATAATTGAATATCAGAATAAAAGAACAACTACATATTTGGAAATTTACATTTTAATTTTTAAATTTCATAAAATATTATCATTAAAAAAGGCTTTACCTATTATTCCTTTACCAGACAAAACGATAAGAAGGCTTTGAACTCCGCAGACAATTTGATTTACTCAAACATTACCATGCATTAAATACAAAAGAGTATAATATTAAATGCAATGTCCAACGTCCATGTTTTGTTAATCACGTTCCCGAATCGCACATTCGACTATGTCAACTACTAAAGGCATCACATTTATATTATATTTGGCTGAGCATTCATAAAAAGTCGTTCCGAGTTGTTCCGCTTCAAATAATGCTCGTCTTTGGTCGACTTCCTGATTATTTGATCCTGCGGGCTGTCTGAGATCCACCTTGTTTCCCACCAGATAGCACTCGGGCAAATGTTCGTGAATATTTCGAAATGTGGTCAAGTATTCAGTAGTATTCATTAGGCTTTGCATATTAGATATATCAAAAACAAACAGTAAGCAGCAAAATTCGTCCCATTCGTTTACATAGTACGGAGGATTCCTAGCAGGTAGCTCTACTGGCTGATCTATAATGTATGCTGTGATAAATACTTCCACCCTACGAGTTGTAAAATTACTATTCATTAACCGATTAAAACGTGATACGTAAGAATATTGTGGAGGCACTTCATTGATGACTCCACCATCCATCCATTCAAAACGGTATGCAAGTGTTTTTCGTCCTGTTCCAGCCGGGCCAACAATACCGATGGAGGCAAACAGCTGTGAAGGAAGCCTCTTCAATCGCCGTTCATTTTTAATATCGCGTATATTGGGCCTATAATGATCAAAAATTGATGATGCCATGTCGTCTGTAGTATATATTTCGGTTCATTGCTTAATATACTTAATATACCTTCCTCAGTATTGTTGCCATTTAGGTTTCATTAGGTAATGAATTCATGAAATATTGTAAGACACTTACGTTCTTTGATAATCATTTGTTCATTTAACTCTTCCTATAATCTATACCACTATAAATAAATAGTATCTATAAAGAGACCTGCAGATAGATATAATGTAAATCCCAAAGCATTGTAAAATACTAAATACGATCTAATCTAATGATTATTGTTATAACTATCATGACAGAAGTCCGGCAAGCAAAATACCTTTAAGCACTGTACCCTCAACAAGCACCCAGTACAAAACCTTAAATCGATCTCCATCCAGAAAATATATCTTACCATAACGGCCCATCAACAAAGTTGTATTAATCAGTCCCTTTCAAAGTGCTACAAGCTAATTAGGAATCCAAATCGAATATTACTGGAGTAATTCAGAAATCATTGTAATCCATGCATATTTTACCGATGATCGTATGGTATCAAAAAGAATAGCAAAGTTGTGTTCTCTGATATAAGATGCAAATGCAGGTCACAGTGGCCTGGTGTAAGATCTTGGCTTCGGAACCAGAGGGTTTCAGGTTCGAGATCCGATTATATCAGAGAATCGTCATGTAAGCAGGTCTGGTGCACGTTTAATCCGTCGGAGACAAACATACTTCAACTGATGTGATGTGGAATTTTGGAGGGGGAGTGCCAGCTCAGGTGACGTCCTAGTCTTCTGACCGCGGTTCAGAATTACGAGACTATCTCAAAATAATTCTAGTGTTGCTTTAAAATGGGATGTTAATATAACTGAACTGAACGGAACAGCTAATACAAATGCAAAATTCTTATCATTTAATCATTTTTACTTTGGTGCAAATTTTGTTCAATTATGTTATTCCGGTGAAGTGAAACGCCATAAGGAAAGATTTAATAAATAAAGTAAAGAGAAATTAGTAACATCTTTAAATTCTAGTAAAATTCGAAGACTGTAAGATATATGTATATCAATATTTCATCTCTCAAGCCCAAAAGGATGCGTTTAAAAAGCTCAGGACCTACATTTGGCAACATATCAGTAAAAAACCAAAAAGGCCTATATTAAAGGAGTGAGTTAATTGTTTCTATTGTTTAGTTTTAAAAAATTGTACCTTTCTGCCAATCATAGGGTTGTCATAAAGTGAAGGCTCTTTCAGCTTTCTTTCTTGGTTCTGGCAGATTTTAAATTTTTGTGATATTCGTGTTTAGATTTTGTTAACCCGGCACAAGCTAAGAACTCATCAGGAGCATACGCCGGGAAACAAACTTCCATTCTTTTCTTCCTTCCTGCCAATCTTATCAAAAATTGTCCAATGGAGCAGAAAGATTTTACTTCGTAAGATTTGTCATTAAACGAAAATTGAATTGTTCTAGTAATCTATATTTTTGAACGACTGTATTCAGTTTCCCAGCCGCAGTAAATATTTGAGATAAATTCAAATTATTAAGCAGGGTTCACACGAGGGCAACTATTGCGCGCAATAGAAGATCACGGCTACTTCAGGGAGATCATGTGATCGCAATGGAACAATGGTAAATAGTCGCCAAATGAGACAACCATTTGCTGTTCGTGATGTTCCTGAGGTGGGCGTGGCCTTCCACTGCGCGCAATAGTTGGCCTCGTATGAAAGCTGCTTTAGATCGGGCACCAAACAAGAATTAAGATGGGTTCACACGAGGCTAACAATTGCACGCAATTGTTGTCTCTCCTCTGTTGTCCCTGTATTGTCCCCGTGTGAACAGTTGAGAAAACGTCGATGGGACAATGGCAAATGGTTGTCCCATTGTCCCGTTGCAGTCACGTGATTTTCCTGAAGTAAGCGTGACCTTCTACTGCGAGCAATAGTTGGCCTCGTGTGAATCCACCTTTACAGAATTTTCTTTTGAAAGAAAAGTTAGTGGCAACATCTTCTATTTTCCCATTCAGTAGTTTGTTGATGATGGTAATGGAAGGTACTGGAAGAATTAAAACGCATCTCATTGTCATTTTCAAAGACTTCCGTGCTAATAACCTGAATATTTGGAATTGTTCAAGTAAGATCCTGTATTGATTTTACTTCGTAATCTATTGGAAAAATATCTTATAAAATTTAATTTTGGTTTTATGATAAGAATGAAATAAGATAATGTCCAATGCGACTTATCACAATGGCGCACTGTGGGTTTCAAGCGGGACAAAAGCAAAAGTTAATTGCATATATTAAAGTATTGTGTTCCAAGAGTGTTTTTTTCTGTTCACAGCCTCTTGCGACATTATCTTTTGCATCAAGGTATGTCATTTTCATTTTAAAACATTATATTATAAGCATTTGAACGTTCCTTGCTTTTTACTTTCTTCTATACAAAGTATAAAGAAAGTATTGTAATGATCAAAAAATTCGAATTTGAGATTCATTAAAATCTTCATGTTTCAGACCTCACTGAACATGAAACATTTTTGGAATTGTTTCTCTGTTATCTTGTGAACACGATAACTTAAAGTTAGACGGGTGAAATTTGGTATATAGAATTAAGAAGAAATTTGTAATGATCGAGAAATTTGTAATGGTTGACCTGAGGAATGGATTTTGTTCGGGAATTGTGTCTGACCGTTTTAATAAAAGTGAATTCAATAACTCCAAAACGCATATAACTAGGTAGATAAAACTTAGTACACAGTTTCAGCATCTAAAATATAAATAAATATTACATTTTGAACCAAATTCATTAAACGGTTCATCGTCTGTACTTTCGAATGCATGTAAACGCAATAACTCATGAACAGAATGACTAAAAATCAATAAAATTCGGTACATTATCTTGTAAACTACATCGATGGATTTGTGTCAAATTTTGGTATCAATCGGTAGGAAAAAGGGTTCGAAATACATATTCTAGTAATGAATTCAGTAAAAATGCTAGATTAACACCAAATATCTGTATTTCAACTATTGTTAGCCAGTGAAATGTGAGGCATTTTTGGCCCTCCCAAGATCCATAATTTCATACAGATTGATATAGATAATACCTTTATTGGAGAGTATGTGAGATACTTTGGGGGATGTCTCTCCGGCTGGTTTGTCGTTATAACTGATCTTACTATACCTATCATAACTATTCGCGTCCGTAAAGGAAAGCTCATGATAAATAGAATTGTGATCATTTCCATACGTCAAAGCGATTTCGGAGCTCATCAAACTAAGCTCAGAAAAAGGTCTAATTTTATTTCCAATTTACTGCACTGGTCTTATAATACTTAGCCTGTACTTTGTTACGATCGAATAGATTTTTTTATACTTATTTTGTCGAATTTTTCGATGCTTAACCTTTTTTATTCCTAATGGGACATGTACATTCCCACAAAGTTTTAAAATTAATTTAAATAATTCTTAGTAAAAAACATTTTTGCAGGTTATTAGACCATTACGTCCCATCTTTCGACTTAAAAATCATTTGGATAAAAATTTGAGCAAATTTCTTTTATTTGAAGCCTGTTCTTTTCACTTGCGTATAAAATGAAGAGAAAGATTTTTAAAAATTCGTAATCAAAGAGTTAACATCGATTTATGGTCGATTACAAACCTAGTTTGTCTTGAGTTCTGTCTAAATGTGATAAGCTTAGTTTTTATATTTTTTTCTTAACTGCAATCTGAATCCTTTATTAATTAAATAAATTTTTAACTCCAAATGTAATAAATTACATTTCTGCAAATTATATCGTTTCAGACTTTGTTTTTATCTTTTTTAAGATAGTTATGTAGTATTTAAAAGTGCCAATGAACATTCGAGATTACATACAGTCTTCAAGTCTGAAAATGAGTTTCTGAAATATCATATGTCGAAACAATGATAACGACATTATTATCTTTTGGACAACACAAATTGATGGCATGTTTTTAAAACGAAAAAAAAAATCAAATGGTGATAACAAAATTTTAAGAAAATCAAATATTAACTAACGATACTTTGATTGTATAGTTTAATTTCTTCACTTTTTCCATAAACCTGTGTTCAAAATTAAACGAAACCATTCCCCTTAGAAATCATTCTCAAACTTTGATCAAATTTGAGGCCATCTAATTCAAAGGGCTCCCTTAGGTTTTATGAGTAACTAAAGAAAATCGCGAAAAAAAAATTGTTCAAATTTTAAAAACTATTCTTGGGTTATAATTATTGTAAATAGTATTTGTTAATAAAATGAAGGGAAAAAAATGACATTGAAAATTGAAAACGCAAGTTATACTGTAATTATAAGGAAACCATGGTATTAATGTAATTACTGCCGACGAATATTTCGAGAATAACCTCTCGAGTGCATCTAATAGGTTCATAATATTTAAATTTACAAAAGAGAACGACAATCACTTATGGCACGATATTAAAATAAAAATCAACTATCAGCAATGCTATAATCTTAATGAATTATTGTTCGGTTAAACTAAACGTATTATTTATTTGATAGGTTTCAGAAATTGATAAAGACGCAATGGCAATCTGTGTTCACCTTTACCTTTTAATTTAGAGAGCAAGACGCCTTTCCTTTTCGAAGTTCCACAAAATTTGTTCATAAAGCATTTTATATATTTTCTCGATGTCGTAAACTTGCAGGGCTTGTATTTCACTTTCAATCTTGTGCTCTTATCGATTTCTTGGTGTGTTTTTTTTATTGTAGGCATTGTCTTCCTAATTCCATAAAAAGTGAGGCCTTCTTAGACAAAAGGATTCTTCTTAATACAGGCCTAATCCAAGATGAACTTTCTTTGCCAAATGCCCTGGAATCTTTCTGATAATCGTTGTTCTTTTGTATCCAAACTTGTACCGAAAAGAAGTCCTTTAGTTCTTGTGTGCAATGAATAAAAAAATAATTTTTTTAATCGTTAACTGATAATGAAATAATTTACGTCTTAAAATAATAATTGTAGATTCCAACCTAAGATTATTCTTTTTAAAAAATGGCATTTTTTTTAAATTCAACTTTAAAATTTCGATTATTTTTTTAATTTTAAAACATATCTTGTTTCGTATCTTTTAAATATAGCAAAAAATTCTTGAAATAGTGAAAATAACAGGTTTAAGATTCTGAGTTGCTTACTAAGAGAACAAGTATCAAAGAATTGTTATTTGAACTTATTTTTTATATAACATGTTTATTTAATAATTAATTAGAATTTTAGACTTTTAAGTTTTTAGGCTAAAAAAATTAATATTTTTTGTAAAAAGTCGTGATAAATGGATAGAATATAATTCAGTATTTCCATCAGGTTGTATTTATTTCTTCATTTTTCTGTTTGATGTACTTATGCGTAAAATGACGTTTTTTTTTTTGTTTTTTTTTTCTTAAAACTGACATTTTGACTCTTCAGAATCAGATAAAAGGCAAATTGACAGTATTAACATTATCATTCTCTTCGGAAGTAGACGAAGTCTTAGGTAAAAGCATAGGAGCACTATTTACATATTTTTACTCATGAAATTTACTGAAACTTTAAAAATTTATAATTCAATCTTTTTCATTCATTTTATTAATGATAAAAGGAGCTTTCCTATTTTTGTTGCTTCAATGGTATCACACCGCTAATTAGATCAAAATACACTTTGAATTTTCCCACTTTTATATTATATTAAAAATCATATAAGCGTATCTTAATACAAACCAGCAGGAGCAGTTTCCCCAAAACTTTCTCGCATACTCTCTAATAAACTTGTCATGCCAGAGAACGTCTAACATTGCATTGACAACTTTTGGTGTGAATTTAGCACTTTTACTGAATCTTTAGTGTCAACCTTGCCAAGTTATTTGGCAATTAATCTTTGGCATGAGTTCATAGTATACAAAAATCGAATTTGTATTTTAGACATTTCGAAACACAAATTTGACAAATAACTGCACTTGTAGTCACAAAGTCTCGTGCAAAATTCGGTATATTTGTCACTTTGAATGATCGCGTATACATGTTAAAAGTACAGACCGACGGATAGTCTACCTTTAGTTGGATTTGGTTCAAAATTTGGAAGGTGTCTACATTATAGATATTAAACTGTGTACCGAATTTTATCAATCTTGCACTCTTCGTTTTGCAATTATCATGGGGACTTATATTCGAAAATCCGGACAGACAGATTTTCTCTGAAGAGATTTGTTACATTTGGTGTAAAGACGGTGTACCAAATTTCAACCTTCCGATTCAGTGTTTTTGAGGTTTTTGTTACAGACAGACGGATATTTTTCTATAATTTGTTTTCCGAAGTATGTAGATTCGTCAAACTCTCGAGTTCGATTTTTTTTTTTTTTACTATTATACTTTCTCTATATTACGTAAACGAGAAGGTAAAAAATGTTTTAATAAAATTTTCAAGAATTAAAAACCTTTATCAAAGACCGCCAGTTGATGAATGAATTTCTAGCGCATAATACACACAATTAAGATGTATTATTTATTCACAGAAACGTTTATTATTTTCATATTAGACGGAATGAAAAATTTAAAAATGCCAATTCTTTTCATACTTCAGCACATGAATTAATATATACTGATACTTTACTTAAAAATTAGAAATCATTTGAGATCTGCCATTATTATTTTTAAGTGCCTTAATTAATTTAAAGTCATTGCTGCCAAATTGTCACAACCATAAATTTCTGTATCTTATTTTACTATCCGCATTTAAATTGACTAAGTAGTTAAAACATATTAAAAATTTAATTAGATCAAAATTTGGGCTTTTTCTTCCGTAGTCATTTTATTTGCTTTTCATATTAGCTTATACTGCTTTGTTTTACGACCATTTTTCACAAGAATAAATTTTTAATTCGAACTTATTAAGTACTACCCGCCTTTGTTACCTGTCGGCTTAACAGGATTAATGATTACAAAATTTTTCAATTAAATATTTTATGTAGCTTTATTTTGTGTAGCTTATGTATTAGGTAGAATTTGAGCACTTTCTTCCATAATCACTATTTTTTTTCAAATTAACTGTATTGTTCTGTTTCATCACCATTTTCCACAAGAATTAATGTTTTAATTATAGTTAACTTATTAAATACTAGCCAACTTTGTGACCAGCTGGTTTGCCAGGATTAATGATTACTGAAATATTCAATTAAATATTTTATGTAGCTTTTCCTTAATTGCTTTATCGATAAAATATTTTTAAGATGATTGATGATAGATGAATTACTCATACTATTATAGAAGTTTTACATCATTCTATTATATATTCACTTAATTTTCTGCCATTTCCCTTAGAGTTTCAACCTTAATTTGAAACTTATTTAACTTCAATTTAATTCTAAGGATTTTTCCTGTATCTGAACTTGTTTTATAAAAACATGAGTGCAGAAAATGAAATCCTTTAACATTAAAGTCTTAAATGCACTGCTGAATGTTTTTCATAATTTATTCATTATCTCGAAAGATTATTCAACAAATGCTTCTCCAATTCATCATAAATTCTACTTTTAGCTTTACTTTCAAAGGGAGTTAAATTACATAAATATTTTAATTTGTTTCAGTCAATAAATGTACTACTATAAATATTATGAAATCTAAATTTTATAATATCTTTCGATCCTATAAATTACTCTCAATGAAAATAACTTGACGATAAAAATTTTAAATTAAAAAACGCTTAAACTTTTGCAACCAAATCTGGCCGAGTTATGAAGCTTTGAATATTAAGACAATCAACAATTCTTTTTTTGCTTTAGGCCAATTAGCTTAAAAGAAACTGCATGCGCTGATAGGTGCATTTTCTTCGAGTTAGTCAAAAGAGTTGTCTAAAACTGCACGTTTTTATAAAATAAAAATATTTAGATTTCCATCAATCAAATCGGTGTTTGTCTTTGAAAAGTGAAATTTTTTCCAGCAATATCTCAAGAAAATTTCGGTAAATATAAGACATAGGACCGAGATTCTGCATAAAAATTTAAAATTCTGTAATTCATCAGAGCATTTAAGACTCAAACTAAATTAAATATAATTATCTACTTCATTTAAACTTTTTCATTTTAGATGTGCATGTCGTTTACTAACTTTAGGAATTAGCCACTGAGCCCCTATTAAACGGATATTTTGTATATATAGTAAGTATATCAAACGAAATAAATCCTTTAAATAAAACAAAATTATTGAAATACCACTATTTCAATAATTTAAATTTAATTATATAATTTTTCAATACTTTTGCTTTTAGAATAATTTTAAAGTTTCAGGAAACTTACTTTTACATTTATTTCTCTAGAAAATATCGTGTTTCATATTTATTCTATTTCATACAGACATATAAAATTACACTTTTTTAGGTTTAGCTTGAGGTAAGAGTTAACGTAATCTTTTAATTTGAACTTTTGTCTGCTTGACAGTAAGAGATTGATGAAACCTAATTTCTTTTCGTGCAAACATAACGTTCTCGTGCAGGTTAAAATTTATTTTTATTTTATGTGAAATATATCGTTAAAATTATATTAAATATTTTTCAAAAAAATTGGTTAAAAATTGAAAATTATACAGTAAAATAATACGTATTATTGAAAATATAAGTTTTTAAAATGTAAAAATCATTTTTGTGCTGTAATGTTTTCAAAAATTAATTTCTTTTAACTTTTAATTAAATTTTTTAAAAATCATTTCGAGGTGCACGTTTGGTACATGCAGATCAAACGATCTATCTTGCTGAGCGCAATGCATTCACACACATTTATCTATACTGAAAGTAGAAATTATTATTTTACTAAATTATATATCTTAAGATTAGCAGTACTCTAACATCAAAACATATTTATTATAAAACATGAAATTATTACTTCAGAATTTGACTTAATAATTTTAAGATTTTTAATTACTCATCAGGTTTTAAACACGAAGTTACATTGTGAAAAAAAAGAAAATATATAAATCAAGGAACCAATTTAAAAATTTTGCTCAAAGTAAAATAAAAGAAATTCGATGTAGAAGAAAAAAAAATTATTAACAATGTACATCGGTCAGATTTTTTTTTTCCAAACACAGATTTAATATGCGAAACTCGGGAAATCGTAGAGGTTGTGTGTTGATTGAAAATAGCTATTCCAGCCCGTTGCATCTCTTTGAAGTCGTACCTTCCTTGCTAGAGATATATACGCTTGTTTATTTCTGAATGACATACAGGCATAAAAAGACTAACCAGCAAATGATGAAAGAAATTTTCCGATTGTTAACCGCTTAACTGTTTTGCCCGAGTGCCATACGTGCATCGATTTATCGAATTTTGATAGTTGTAAGCAAAAAATAAATATTCAATTATAATCATAAAGATTATAATTGAATATTAAAATTACTTCGAATACATAGATAAGTCAATGAATTTCCATTTTAATCCAAAATAAGAAAATATTCCCAAAACAGGTGTCATTTTATTAGATAGTAAAGAAAATAACAGTTAAGTGTTTAATAAAGCAGCTCTTAACAAATTTATTGAAATTTGATTTGGCATTGATTATCGGAACAAAAATTTTTTTTCTTTAACTTTTATTTTCTCACATAAAAGAGGATTCAAGTAGTATTAATTAAAAATTTAAAAAAATTCCTTTGCATTGCAAGATCTGTCTTTACGAATAATCGCCAGGTTTATCAAATGCCAGGTTTATCTTTCTCCTACTGGGCTTCAAAAACTACCAACGAACATGTTACGATGAATCACGATAAATTTCTCGAAACTGATGAAAGAACATTTAATTACATTCATGACGGTTACAGAACAGCACAGTGAAGTCCTAGGAAACGAAGTAAACTCTGACTTCTCTTCAAAATCGTTTTTAATTTAGATCCGGGAGAATCCTCAACTAATCCCTCGTAAGAAATTTAATACTTGAAGTCCTCTCCCCCTTAAGCACTTCGAGCTAGATGCGGGTGAATAAAAATTCCTCTCATTACTGGAAACAAATTAAAAGAAACGTTTTTTGATAGATAAGGCTTCCTGTCCCTAGGATTTCGAGACATTCTTCTATCTCCTCGAAAACTTCGTTTTAATCTTTTTCGGTTACCTTACAAACGTCCTAGCTCAGGTCACCTTCAGCTCCAATACTGAACCAGTGCGCGCAGTCATCTTGGGTCATAACCTTTACAAATGGGAAAATCGATGAGTAGTCTGTGTGTAACTAACCAATATTATCAGCACGTGTTTTTTTTAATATATGTTGCATCAATAAGAAGAAATTTTCAATTAAATCGGTAACAGATGTTTAATATGTTTCCTCTCTTCTATTAAAAATCTTATAACGTTATATATTTTTTTTACATAGTACATTTTTTTTAAGATTCCGATTAGTAATTTTTCATTGTTGCTTCATGTTTTATCAATCAGATTCTTGGTTTGTTCTTTAGTCCTTGGAATTTAATTATCCATTTCAGTTTTGACTTCCCGTCGATTCTAATAAATTTTAAGGATTTTTTTCTAACTTTTAATGAATTCTAATTAATGATTTTTAGAAAATACTGAATGTAATATCCATAATTATGTCTAAAAAATACTTTCTTGAAAATTTTCATTAATTAACCCTTTGCACTGGGATGTGCCTCTCACTCATCATTCAAGAGGTGACGTTTTGACGTTTTATTTATTTTTTTTTTAATTTTGATTTTCAAAAAAATGCCTAAAGAATAATAAGAAGACGTAGATTAATTTTTCGATAAAATTTGACTTAAAACTATAATAAATATTTTTTTCATAACAATAAGCATGTCCTTGTGTTAGCTGAATAATTTTGCATCGAATTACGTTTCCGAGTGCAATCCGAATTACGTTTCCGATATCCAAATACCATTTGTATTATATTTTCTGAGGAGTTAGAAGTTGCACTGGCAAACTTCTGGGGATGAATGTATATGTTTTGTGATAAAATTAGGAGTTGTTAATGCAAATGTCTATCGTTAAAGGGATCAGACTTCCAAGTGAATTAAGTAAAAATAAAATATCCAATATTTCTAGAAATGTGAAACTCGAATGAAACACTCCTTTATTGTTTCTATTTATACAAGTGTACGGTTCAGTTTTAATGAAATACAAATTCACAATAGCAAAATATTATAGTTAAATAAATCAATATTATTCGCAATTTACCACCATGACAAATATAAAATAGTAGTATCAATCTTTGGTCTGAACTATAAGCGATTGCTCCAAAGATCTTCCTTCTCAAGCGATACAACCTTCACATGTTTCGATTCAGACAGTTTTACTGATATAACATCATTAATTTGAATTTCAATAAACCTAATCTGCATATTTTATTTATTTCCCTCTTTTTTACCCGATTTCCTGATCATTAATTACATATTCACTATGCAACTTCAGGAACTATAACAAATATTTCTTGCCTTAATGTGTTCGATCGCCGTAAGATTTTGTATGCAGGAGGCCATAAAGTAACTACGGGGATTGAAGTTCTACTAAGGATAGTTTATTTTATAAAAAGGAGATAACTCTTAATTTAGGTTTAGAATATAGTACGTAGCCTTGTTTTCGTAAATATAAGAAAACTGCCAAAACTCTCCTCTAAGAAAATTTGTAAACCCATGAGGCAATGTAGCGATGCATTTAATGTAGAATAATGAATGCAGCTTTTCAGACATTATAATAGAGCAATGATTGTCATTTTTTTTCCTTTCAGAAATCTAAATTATATATTCCACTTCGTATTATATACGTTATACTTAACCCAATAGAGAGCTCAACACACACCACGTTGTAAACTTTTATATATTTTACCAAATATTGACGTCTTGATTTTCTAAAAGGCCTATATTTTAGTTTATTTGGAATTCAGTAATTTAATTTTTAGTATTTTTTCTTATCTTTGTAGTGCGCATCTCCGATTAAAAATATTTTTTTATTTTTAGTGAAATTTTAACTTTTTCAAAAAATTTTGACGTTAAGTTTACACAATCAGTTGATTCTTAAATTTATATTAAAATACTTTCTTCATTTCATTTGTAAACTTGACAAATATTAAAATGAGTAAATTTGACATTTTTAAAGGTGTATATCTATGATTTTTAATAGCTAAATTCAACGTTACTGGTTTTTCTATATCGCTGTGTATTGCCAAAAATAACTTATGCATTCAAAGAAAGAATGACAACATTTTTTACCTTCTGACAATGATGACCAGAAATGGCGCTGTGAACTGGCGCTGTTTGACTAAACTCATAAATAAAGGAAATCATGAATAAAATCTTTCTTTTTTTCTTAACTAAAAGGATTACGTTTCGGCTCGATGAAATTTTATCTTTCTGTTAAAATAAGGGAGAAAATTATTTCGCGTCTCTTCAGGGCACTGGAGATTAACTGCAAACAAGTAAGCCGTTCTTTCTACCAAGCCTTAACAAAATCCGTATTCGTGCCATCACTATTATTAAGAATTGTTTTATTTAAAGTTTATTATAGTTTTAATAAAAGAAATTTTAGCATATTATTTCTTTTTTAATTGATTATATTACTTTTAAATATTCAATTTCAATTATTCAATCAAATTAATATCAAATTACTGGAAAATATACATGGCGTCATTTTTATGACATTAAATATTCAATTGGTTATTCGAAACATCCCACTTTATCAATGATTTGGCCCTGTCCAGATAGACAGAATAGAATACAGTTGTAGACAAAGTAAACAAAATAGACAATTGTTTAAGGTTCTCCAAACTGTAAGGCACCACGAGCTCCCCAATTTTTCATGTATAATTTATGTTTTCATTCGTTGTAAAAAAGACCATTAAATTGAACTTATTCTAATTAAAATCAAGATTATCCCTATACTAATTTTGGAACTTATTTAATAAAGTTTCTAATTTATTATCATTTAAATTGGAATATTATTGATTTCATAACACTAAAAAAAATCTTATGCTTTATAATATAAAAAAAATGTCTGATCCGAATATTAAGTATTATTCAGTTTGTGTTAAATAATTTTTATTACTATTTTGTTTCAAATTACTTTTAAGTTTTATATCTGCATTTTTCTGTCTTTAAATTTTTATTATTTTGCATTTTTACATCTTTTATTACGATATGCTGAAACAACTTTTTAGGAAATAATAGGCAATTAAATGTTTTTTATTTTATTTTGTCAAAATTTGCTACCTGAAACTATTTGCATAAAGATTATATTAAAATCGATAAAAGATGTGTGATTTTGAAATTTTGATGGGGACAAGTAGACCCCAGATTTGAATTGCCAAAGAGAGACTAGATGACTTAATCCGGCTTTGTTCCTGGATATTGAACCGGATAAGGATGGAAAGTAGGAAAGTCGCTACTTTTTTTCGAGTTTAATTAAAATGCTTTTTATAAGAGACTAAAAGTTTAAAAAAATTTCTAAACTTTAAAAAAGACTTATAAAATGATACATTGAATATTAAAATTGCTAGGATTAAGTGAGGAGTAAATTTTGGAAATATATTTAAATATTTTTAAAAACTAAAACAAATTTTGAAATTAATTAAATAACTATTTAACTTTTTTAATTTGAATATTTAAGGTAACATTTTGTCACATTTATCTTACCTAAACATATCCAGGTATAATAAAGAACAAGTTCAGCTATAATAATTAAAGGGTAAAGTTTTTTTTTTTTTTCATTTTTAAAAAAATAAAGACTATAAAGAAATTATTTAATCGTTTGAAAATTGTCAAATAACATTTTAAGAATGAAGGAAGAAATTTTTTTATCATAGAACTAATACGACAGAAGTATTTACTGATATAACAGAAAAGTACTTAAAAGCATTTCACCATCACTTATATTTCTGACAAAGTTGAATTTTTCAAAAAAAAAAAAATCATTTATCTATTTGATATTTTTATCATATATATTTTCGTATAGCATTTACATTAGAGAAATAATCACATTTCTCCGTAAATTTTTAAAAATTAAAATACTTTTCAAGATATGTCATTTTTATTTAACTTCTTACTCAAATTAAGCATTTAGCTTGCTTATTCATAAAATAATTAAATATTTTACATTCTTATTTAGCAGTTAGGTAACAAAATAGCGATATTCGGTAATATTAGCGTTAATGATAATTGTTTTTGGATATTCGAACTAAAAATTAAAGTCCAATAAAATATTGACATAAGCGAATGTGATTGTCATGTAAAAAGAAAATAACTCAAGAAAGTATTAAGTTAGAAATGAAAGATATTGTTACAAACTTGAAACATCCGCTTATTAATTTTCCTGTCAAAGAAAACAGCTTTGTTGAACTGATACCGAGTTTATGACGCCAGTCTGAGGAACGAAAGTGCCGACTTGGCGATGAATTTCATTACGAAAAGAAAGGATTTCGAATATTTAAGATTCTTAGCCATAGCTTTATTAGGACTCGAGTTTTTACGTTTTTAAGAACATCCTTGTCCTATCACTGAAGCAATGAAATCATGATCGGACAGAAGAGACAAATCAGTAATAAGTAATAGAGTTGAGCTCATGCGAATGCTTGAAGTTTCTCTTTAGAATGTTGTAGCCCTGTAAGTTATTTGAGAGCTTTGTGCTGTTACGCTTGTTTATTGCTAATTAGCTGCTTTTACGTCGTTTATTGCAATTCTTGTGTAAACTTCGGCTGTGTTTTCCTTCTGTATTTATTTCGATAGAATAAAGCACTATTATCTCTTTATGAGGCTGTTGAAATTTCCATCGTACAACCCATACAGAGAATTTTGACTTTTTTTCCCACAAAAATGTTATCAAGTAGTATGAATTAGATTTTTAAAAAAAAGAAAAACCCTGTACTCGCAGCGAAATTCTTTTTAACTTTCTTGTTTCATTTGCAATATAAAATAATTAGATTTAAAAAGCATTCCTGTCGGACGGGTTTATAGTATAAAGAATTAAATACATTTGAGATATCAAAAATTAAAGATGTCATGGAGCCTAATTTAATACAAGCTTCTGTTAATGATTGGTAATCATGTCAGGATTTATGTCAGGAAAAATTTGATTTAAAAATAAGTCGAGTAATCTCCCATACTGTTAGAATTATACTTTGTAATTGTTAAGGATTTATAAAGCACAAAAGGATTTTGATGACGGCATTTGACGCAAAATGCAGGATAAAGGCCTCGTTTACTTTCACGTCTTCAAATAAATTCAAGATGGGAAGTTTTTTACGACTTTGTATATAAAATACGGAGAGGAACTAATCTCAAAAAAACTGAAACAGTCTTGAGTCATAACGTTTTATTATTATATCCTTTCCTGACAAATCATTGGATTTTAAACCTCTGGAGGCAAAGCAATTGAGGAGGTATCCAACAAAGCTAAGATTAAAAACATCTTGTCAGGAGAAGGAAAAAGTTGCGTGTTGTTTAAGTTGCCGTAAAACTGACACAGTTCATGTTTTTATTTCAAAAACTATATCGTTTTAATAAGCTTCTCATCATCCTAAATATTTTTTTATAAAGTTTGAAATATAACATGGAACCGAATATAGAAAATCTTATAAAACTCCTTCAACTTATTTTTGAAATAAGTTGAGAAAATACTGTATTACCTATTTGAAAAGTATCCGAGTACTCCTACAGTATTTTTTCTTCTAACGTTACTGGATGCTCCTTTATAATTATTATAAGGAATTATCATCAACAATGAATCGAAACTAATTAAAATTTAGTAGTGAACTTGCTCATAAAAAGAACGGAAAGATAAGAACAGGAAAATGATGCGTGATTTATGACGATTCTAGAAGTATGAAATAACTGCAATTGATCCAATAGATATAAAATGAATAACCTAAATATTGTCTTGTGCTTGTTATAAAGAGTACAAGCTTCTGAATTTCTGGTATTCTGGACAAAAATCATATTGGCATATATGGATATGAAATCTTACTAAAATAATCCAACTGCATGTAGACCAAAAGTAATAAAATACTAATCCTTAAATAATTTCAAACGAAACATTCTTCGGGAAAATCATCATGGTGAACCTTCACTTAACGTCAACCACATAGCAATGGTTTTCCGATTCACCCATTGACAAACGATACTAGTTCTGTTTGACCACCAGATGATATAATTGTAACAGTAAACACTCTTTGATTTGGCTGGCCCTAACCAATAATAAATTCAATTCTATTGCTTAGACCAGGAACAGGTGTGGTGGTATGTCAACCTCATCTCGATATTATTCGATATCATTTTATTCATGTGTGCATTTACCGAAATATATGAAATTCAAGAGAGTGGAAAAATACAACTAAGATTTCGCTAATTCAATCTAAATTTCTTATATAAAATGATTCTGTTCAGTTTTAGTTTTAAATGATGGCATTAGTCGTAGTAGTCAGTTGATTTGTATATGTTAGTAGATCATATTATTCAATTGTCCCAAGTTAGAAATTCAAAAACATTAAATGAGTTCCTTGCCCAATGAAGTTATATGAAATTTTGAAATTCAGAGGATTATTTAATGGATAAAAAGTAATGACAGATTAAAATTTTTATAATAATGGAAAAATTGTCTTGGTTAAAAATAATAATAGTTAATCAGTCATAAGGGAATTTTTTGTTGTTGTTCATTTCTGAATGACTTTTGAACACGATATTAACATCAAAATGGTAAAAATGTTGCATATTTCAAATTTTTCAAAGGAAGTAATATTATGTTCTTTCGTAATTTAAGTTTGCAAAATTCTCTTCAAAAATTGTAAAAACATTATTTTTTAATACTATTCGAGAATTTAATTTAAAAAAATTCCGTGCACAGTTATTAAAAATCGCATCATATTTAATTTTTCAAGTTATGCATATTTGTCATTATTTATAGGAATCAAATTATATAAATTTTTATATTTAACTTAATCTGCATTTATAAATGTTGTCATTAAAATATTATTTTTTAGAAACGTCCATTAAATTTGTATCTGCTAAGTACATTAGTAAAGCCAGAGGAACAAATTTAAAATTGGATCAATAGTCTGTTAGCGCATGTTCTCTCCTACTTTTCATCATCCTCTCCCATTGCCTGCCATTTTTCCTATTAGACCGTCAGTGTCTTTCTTAGTTCAGTGTTGTACGTGAATTCTGAGTTTTCAGATTTAAAAAATATCTAGTTTTGTAAGAAAAGATTACTTAATTTTACACGAAACTGAAAAATAAGAAAAAGATACAAAAAAGATTCAGGGTCTTGAGACAAAAGTGCTTGAAAGAAGATTCTGATTAATTCGCAAAGAGATTTACTTCCACCGTTTCATATAAAATTATACCTTATAAAATAGCTTTCTAAAACTTTAGTAATAGATGGAAAATTCAAATACATTTGTGAATAATATTTGATTTATTCGAAACAAAGCTGAATGAAATGTTATTTGTAGGATTTTCCATTAGGAAAATGATTATAGTAAACACAGACTGAAAAACGGAATGTGGGACAAACCTGGAAATCATTCCAATTACTAATAACTAACTTTATAGTAAACCAAAGTAAAATTAAATATCTATTGTAGAAGGGATATTTTTAGCAAATGCTAAGATATAAAAAGACAATGTAAGCTTAACACTAAACCTACCGGCATTTCACCGATACATTGGAACTGCCATTGGAAGGCGGTCATTTGACCGGCTCGTGGTAGCTTTAGTGTTAAAATTCAATTTTCATATTCGTACCATTACAAAAATGTAGGTGCAATCAGAATGAAGCAAGGTGAAAAATTTCACCAAGAAAGAAAAAAAAAATCGGAAGATGTTAAGGCAGATGAAATATCAATATCTCATTTCTTGAAGTTTCTGTCATGATGTTCCGAACGTTTTCAAGATTTTTTTTAATACCTAAGTCGACAAATAAGACAAGGAAGGATAAAATGAAAATTCCGTGGGCGAGTGCCGTTTATTTCCTTTACACAAATGTTAAAGCTATTGATTGCAACAATTACTTTATTGTCTAAAGAATAGAATATAAAAAAAATACTTTCAAAAAATTGCCTTCAATAAAACTTTTCAGTCAATATTCTCATGGTCTTTACTATAAATTAAAAATTCTATTTTTAGTTTAGACATATAATTTATTAAGGATCAGCCTATTTTCCAATGCTATGTAATCAGTGAAGAGATATACCGTAAAATGTTCAGATTTAGAAGAATACTTCAATGCTTTCATTCTATTACTTGCTCGCCAGGACCAACAAGAAAGGGAAGAGAGAGAAAGACTGCATTAAACTTTGCCATATTTTTCGAAAAAAGTTTATTTTTTATCATCTTTCTCCATCAACATGACGAACGCTCTTCCATTCGAAGGGATGTAGTCGTCATTATCGAAGTTCCAAAAATCTTGTTGAATGAAAAAAAGTGGGGCTTGCGTTTTCCGAGTTTTTACGAGCATCTCGCCCATTACACCTGGCCTAGGCCACTGAGGAATCATTTTACATTTATGGGCGATCCATAAACATGCTGGAGCGTCTCTTTTTTTTTTTTTTTTACCTTCCTGTCGTACAAAGGAGTCCCCTCCTTCTTTTTAAGGACTGGTTTCAGAATGAGGACATTAGAACGAACGCTGATTGGGAGAGATTTGGAGATATTTCCAGACAGGCATTAACAAGATGAAAAAACTCTGTGAAAAAGGAAAAAATAGTGGGAACAGGCCGGATCATTAAAAGGAAATTTGTAATATGATTTACATATAATGTCAGAAAATTTTATCTGGCATTATTCTTATTTTATTAAAATTAATTTATCTTTATTCTGGCTGTACCCATTTATTAAATGGAAACTGAGGGAGGATATACCAAGATGTTCTACTTTTATCAACGCGTGACTAGTCAATTCCTAAGTTGTTTTAAAAATTAATAACTTTAAATGATCTAGATGTTATTTACTTTTTGTTTTAAGTTTAGATCTAGAAAACTGAAAAAAAGTTATGATTATATTTGAAAAGTTTGATTTAAGTTTTGACATAGAAGCCACTTTGTATTATTGTGAGAAAAACCAATCAACTTTATTTAACATGATGCGATGACATAGAAAATGATACAACCCGAAATTATGTTACGCTAGTGTGATTATCAAGATGTTGTACATTTCTATATTTGTTCTAATGTAATAATTTAAATATTGTTAACCCTTGTAATGTTTTATTTTGAAGGTGTAATATTTTTACCCCTTGATTTTACGATTCATAATGTGATATCTCGTAGTAATTAACAAGGTTTATGAAATAAAACTTGAGCCGTCAATCCGAATAATCGGCATACTTGCATGAAGATTAGTATGTAATTATGTGTAGCAAGAAGGAAATCAATAGATCGACTATAAAATAGCTGAAAATTGTTTTCTAATTCATTGTTACTGTTTATCACATTGTGGGATTTTTTTAAAGTATAGTTAAATATTTCCATCAGTAATACTGATATCTAGGTGGCGATCTAAGTAGAATGTTAAAAATACTGATGAAAAATACATTGATGTACGCATAATTCTCATACAATAAAAATTATCTCCTTGAATCAATACTCAGTATACAAAAGGTATTTATTGTTACCAACTGCTGGATATTTCATAATTCTAGAAAAAAGCGAAATTTTCCGCATGTCGGCGAATATTTCTTGACAACGAATAATCAAATTTTTATATGCGAAATTTCTTAGTTTTGTGTAGGATCTATTTACAAGTATAAATCCTGTAAATTGTTAACAAAATACCCTAAAAAAATTAATAGACAATTTTCTTAATATAATAATTTTGAAATAATATTAATGATGGGTGCTATTATATGTAATATGTAAATTTTCGTGATGCAAAAATCGTTCCGAACGTTCTACCTCTTGCTCGTTGAAATTCGTGAGATCGGCAATTTCGAAATAATAGGCCCTGAATGAGAAAGTTTTTCAAAATTTTAATTAGATTTGTGATTAAAAATTATTCCAAATTCTAATGTTTCCCCCAGTTATCTCGGAGAACATTACTGCATAAAACTATTTTTAGAACATTTTAAAACAAAGAAAAATAACTTAATTAATTGGTACTATCTTATTACCTCACAACTTTTCCTGTAATTTTGATAAATTTTTTCAAAATATTGTAAGTATATTCTGCAACAAGACTTTTCGTAGTTTTAATTACTTGGTTGATATTTATGTTTGTTTCAATTATATTAAATATATAATTTGAGCATGAATTGTTGCTACTATTTATTTAAAAATAAGTTTTAAGAATAAATGACGAATGAAGCCAAAATAGATTTGTATGATATGTTTCAGACAAGAGGTCCGATTTTTTTTATGTATATATTTTTAATTTGTTGCAACAACTTCTCATTGGAGATGGTTGTCCGTAATTGCTAAATATGCCGATAAAGCTGGCGTGAGAAGACTTTGCTTTAAATAAAATACAAAATCAATGCTAAGAAATAAATATTGTAAGTCACAAAAAAGACGCTGGAAACTGTACCCCAAAGAGAGTTTTGCGCTTATACCCTGCAATGTTTATCTACCTTGTATTAATGTATTGGTTTTAAATATAAAATATTGATAAACAGGAGAAAAACATACGTCTTTTGAACTGCACGATTTATCGTGTCCTCCTATTCGTGCGAGAGACTTTTTCTTTCAATGTAAAGAAAAATCCCTTGTAATTTGTGCTGTTATTCCTTTCCACAATGCGGAATGAAATTTCAAACAAAATCCTTCTTCCAGAGAATCGCGCCTTTCTGAGAACTTTTAAACAATTCGCTTTTCCCCCTTCCACAAAAAAAGGGTGGGATGGATAATGGTTTTATGGAGGGGCTTGCTGTGAAATTGCCACTTCTCCAATTCCAAGCATTTGCCAAGTGGCAGGCACGCCTCTCAGTTTGAGGTTTCAGATTTTTACATCCAATTTTACACCCAGGACACCGCATTCCGCGAGGACGGGAATCGAAATTCCACCACTCTTCATCGAATACCCCCCCCTCTCTACTCCGTTCCAGACAGAGATAAAAAAGAGATGCATCATTCCCCCCTTCTTAATAGAATTCGGAGAAAGAGAGATCATCTTTCATTCGAGGATGACACTCAGGAGCCCATTTCCAATTTAGATCCGAGTTAGGGGGGAGGGAAGAGAGTTCCGAGTGATCAGAATATTTTAGAATGCATTCAAATACATGACGGACGAACTTTCCAGCAGACGTACATTACTTTCTCTTCCATTTTCCCTTTGCCCCATATAGCTATAGCACGTTAACTAAATCAATAAATATTTTTTTTAATGATGGTGTATGCCCCAGAATATGAAATGCGCAATTCGATCGTGTAATAACTTCTGAATCATATATATTTATATTTATCAAAATCGTGATGCACTTTTAGAGAAGACTTTTTCAGTATAATAAATGAAATAAAAAATAACTGTTACTATTTAGAAACAAGACATTACTAGCGGAAGAGAAATTTATATTTTACACAAAATACTTGGTATTTTAAGAGAAAAAAGACATTATTAAATAAGTCTTGTGATGGATGTATTTATCATAATAAAGGAAATGCCTGACCATTTTATAGAGCTCAGAAACTAATCTAATGTCCCATCTGATATTTGATTTAGTTATATTAACGTCCCGTTTAAAAGCAACACTAGGGCTATTTTAGGACGGACTTCGTAATTTTGAACACGACAATTCGTAATTTTGAGGACGACACCTAAGCTGGCACTTCCTCTCCAAACTTCCACACCACACCAGGGGGAGACATTGGAAATAAACTGTAAAGAATTATTTTTTTGCATTGATAATAAAGTGTATCCAATAATATGTTTTATTTTTCTTGAAATAAAGTTATTGTCGTTCGAGAAGTTTCATTATTCCATTCTCGTAAAATGCATTGAAGTCTAAAAATTTGCTTAGGGGGGTATTTATAAAAAAAATTAATAATTTTCCCTTCTAGCAAGTTTTACAAAGAAGGGTCAAATGGTATTCTGAAGGAACCAAGCCAAGATAGTCGGAGGGGTAGGGCAAGGCACCCCAATCAAGCTTCAAATATTCTAATCAAGTTCTAGATTCAATTCCAAATATGCTTGTGGTCTAATGCTATCCTGGTTAATGACGGTATTTTTACAATTTTCTAATTTTGGATGTTTCTGGTGAATAGCTTGCTGGCTTCAAATTGTCTGATTATTATGTTTAGTTAGTTTTTGTTTGGTAAGGAAACAGCAGCTTGTAATAAATAATAAATATCTTATTCCAACAAAAGAGAAAATTGCCTTCTCAAAATAGAAATTGACCTTTCAGAAGTTGAATGGAGACTTAATCGAAGAACTCCGTCTCATCACCCATTATCTTTTGTTTCAAAAATGAAGAGTTTTCATTGTGTTTGAGTGATTAATCGTATGTAGAAATGTTAGGCTACATAAATATCCTGTCTTTGCTAGTTTCATCAAAACATTAAACAACAAGAAAGCAATTAATAAACACAAATCCATCTTGATAATAATTAGATACAAATATTGGCGAAAAGGTCACTTTTTTAGAAAATTTCTAACGTCAATGGCAACGATTTAGCGTCTTAGTATTGATAACGCAAACTATATGAAGCCAGCTAACATTTTTCAAACCCAATAAAAAATAAGTAAAAATTAAATACATTCAATCAAATTTATTTATCTGTTTCTTTTGCAGCATTAACTTTATAGTTTGTGTTTCACTGATCGTTTTCATAAAGTAGGTTACTCAAATGAAAAGATCAGATCTAAAATATTCATTTCTGATGAACAACAACAAAAATAAAAGGACATATGATATATCGATAGGTAAAGGAAAATTCAAACTTATATTGATTACATTTAAATAATCTCAGAAGAAAAAAAACTGAAATTATTTGTTTACGAGAAAATGACCATGTCTCTGGAAAAAAAAATCGCTTTTTGTGTTGCAGTATATAAAAAGTGAATCCGTTGTTGTATAGCGTAATATGTTTCGTTATAAATTCTGCAGAGATCCGCGTCGTTATAAACATTTTTATACTTGATGCAAGAAATTCGTAGAAAATAGTTGCTAATGTAAAAGGATAGCACTGGTCATCCACGCAGATCATATGAAAACCTGAGCATATCCATATTGCTTTCAAATGCGACTGAAAGAAATTAAGCAGAAGGAGTTGAGAATTTGAAATTTCACAATCAATGATAAAATCTATGCCTGGTAATTTTCAGGATCTACAATGTCGAGAAAAAAAATTTCGAAAGCAGTGAATTCAGTAGCAAGGGATTTGTTACTTCACGTTTAGTGAAAACTGGATTTTGATGTCTGTCGTATTGTAAATCGAACTCATGTTGAATATATAAAATAAAACTAAACTTTTCCATATTTAATGATATATGGTAAGAGTATCTATTACCGCTCATAAGAAATATATATTTTATGTTTATTCCTTCTTTTTAAATGATTCTCTATATGGTTAGAAGAAATATGGAATCATTTATATGCTTGCATCTCGGCATATAGAGTTCCGAATAAGTTTCTGGGAGCAATAATTTTGACGATTGCCTTACGTTACAGCCTGAAATAACGATTGGACGCAGATATTAAATAAGAAGTCAATCTCAAACTATGCATTTTTGGGAGGTTGTTGCAAAAAAAATTTAAGATAATAAATTTCAAAGCTAAATTTTAATTATTGCTTATTTTAATGAGTACCGTTTAAGTACTCATTTGCGTAAGGGATTGTGCATACAGTCACACAATGGTGAACCTTAAATTCAAAACATAATGATAGTATATTCCCGATTGTATACATGTATCTCAAATTTTAAAGTATTGCTGTATTGTTTCAATATGTTTTTTTTTACATGTAAAATGTACAGCGTATAATGTTTTCTTTTTCTCCGCAGGCACAAACTCCTCTGCTTGGATCAGACCGATACGTAAGTATTGAAGTCATTTTCACCCTTGCTTTTTAATTTTCCTTAATATAATTATTGAATGCTAGCTGGCTTTGGCGACAGGATGATTCGCTCAACATATGGATTCTGTTTATTATCAATTAAATTTCTTATACTTTATATAATGTTCAAAGTTCACATAGGAAATTACTTTTATGCATATTGTAATTTACTATCTTAATAGCATTAAACCTGTCCTCTTTATTAAGTACATGATTTTGCCAAATTTCATACCATTATAGTACCAATTACGTGATGGAACAATGTAAATAATTCGGATTTCCTTAAGACAATGAAATCTTTTTAGAAAAATGTACAAAAATATATTTTGAAATTATTTCCAAAATACACGAAAAAGTTAAATAATAATTAAATTAGTCTTTAAAATAATAAAGTTTTGAATTTTAAAATGACGTAATTTTTTTTCTATAATATTTCTGGAAGTTATTGTGTAAAAAGTTTACTTTCATTTTAACTTCCAATATTTTAATTTCATTCTTATCTTTAAATTAATTAAAATTTCAAGAAAATGACACCAACTTAAGCATTATTACTCTCACATTTATGTACGACAAATTTGACAGCTCTTGATTAAACGGTGTAGTTAGTAGAGAATATGTCGAGATAGCTATAAGATACATTCTTCTTCATTATATTACGAATTATTATCCTTTATTATCATAAAATGGAGAAGAATTCGTGTTCTCCTTTATTATAATAAAGGATATATTAATAGAGATGTGTTAATGCTTGCTATTTAAAGAAATCAGATGAATAATGAACGAATTATCGTTTTTTTTAAAGCAGAATATTTTTTTTCTTTAAAAAAGATACTCTTCAATGTTTTATAAAATTTATTTCATATTTTAGAAGATTTTTATTATTTCTAATTTCAGCGGTAATGTTCTCTTTTCACTTTTCTAGTATATTTAAGCAATCAGCAGCTATCTTTCTATTCTTCTTTTCTATTCCCTTGTAACCTCTGAACGTTTAACAGAAATGGGAGGAAAATAAATAAAAATTGTTTGCAATCATTCAGAGTAGTAAAAGCTAATTTTAATAATTTCCTAATGATATATTATTCATCTTTTAAAAGCATGATTGTTTTCTTTTCTTTGAAAATATCAGTTTTTAAAATTGTCTATATTGAAAGCGTCCCATTTTTATATACTATAAAAATTAAAATCGATTAACTGAGAGTTATATTCTGAAAATCTTCTCAATTGCAAAAAAATATTTTAATTATTCAGGGACATCAGGAAATGAGAAAAAAAATTAATGACATAATTATATTTCTACATACAAGTAACATGTTAAATTCAAGTATATAAAAAGAAATCCCTTTCAGGCAATAACTTATTTCAACATACCTTCAGGTCATCAAATCTCTTCCATAATAGTGGGGATATAAATTAAATTTCTGTCTCAGTTTGATTTGCTTAATATCATGTGTACTTCTCTGTTATAGATCCTACTGTTTCCATCTTAAACTCTTAAAGAATCAATAACTCCAGTGCACCAATTAATATATTTTGTACTATCCGCCTTTGGCGACCAGTCGGTTCACCAGTATTAATGATTGCTAAAATTTTCAATTAAATATTTTATGTAACTTGGTCTCTTGACAGCTTTTCCTGAAAATTATTTTTAAGCTTCAGATTTTGATACTGATATAATTTAGTCATACTATTATGTAGACGTAAAACAGTTCTACTCATTATCTTTCTCTTTAATTTTCTCTCAGCGGTCATAAAATTTCAACTTTAAATTAGAGTGGAAATGTTAAACTGCAACTAAATTAAAAACATATTTTACTGAAGCGAACCATGTCTTTTTTAAAATATGAAAATAGATAGCTGAGTTATATAATATCTTAAAGAATTATTGAACAAAATTTTTGATACGTCGTAAAATTCAGTTTTTAGTTTTACTTTCAAAATATTTAAATGATGTAAAGAAAAGTATTTTATTTCATTCAATAAATGTACTTACGAAAAAATTATGAAATTTTACAGTCTTTTGGTCCTAAGGAATCGTATTCTGCGAAATAGTCTTGACACTTCAACTTTTAAATAAATAAACGTTTCTATCTTCTGCGATCAAATCTGACTGATTTATGAAGTTTTTATAAATCAATTTTAGAACAATCAATATTTTCATAATCATAAGACAGTCATTGTCGAGAAACCCTACCAGAAGATTTG
Source organism: Argiope aurantia (assembly GCA_026543865.1). Classification (NCBI taxonomy): domain Eukaryota; kingdom Metazoa; phylum Arthropoda; class Arachnida; order Araneae; family Araneidae; genus Argiope; species Argiope aurantia. The sequence continues at coordinate 861,381 of JAPMOR010077409.1, forward strand.
CGTATCTTCTTTGAGACGATCGATGAAATGATCTAAAATCGCCAGTTTTTATAAAAGAGTGATATTTAAATTTCACAAATTAGTCAGTTTTAGTGATTGATTTAGTTGATTGTTTTTCAACAATTTTTATTTAAAAAATTGCGGTCCCAAAAATATTTTGTTAAATGTGATTCAATGGGCAGAGGACCTATAAAAAAATTTTAAATTCGTAATTCATAAGAGCATTTATTAATAGCAAATTAGCTGATGGGCACTGATTAGAGTGATTCTCCTATATATAATAAACCATGCTTGCCTTAAATTAAGTTGTTTCATTGAATTAATAATATAGATATTGTTGAAAATAATAGAAGACGTTTTCTCCGTTTACCATTTAGAAAACATCATACATTTCAATTTTTTTTTCTCTTCTTACAGACACGTGCTGAAAATTACTTTTATATATTTAATTTGCCATAATAGTTTATTTTTTTAATTTGAATTTCTGTTAATGTGATGGCAACGCATTGATATTTCCTATTGACGTGCTCGTGCAGATTAAATTTTATTTTTACTTTGTGCGAAATATATTGTTGAAAAATATAGTTAAAATATTTCTTTTAAAATTCGTTAAAATTGAAACTTAATTTATAGGTTAAAGTGTTGGTATCATTAAAAAAAATTTTTTTAGTTTTAACTTGATGTAAAAATCAATTTTGCGCTGCAGTAATTTCGGAAGTTATAGCGGTAAAACGCTGAAATTTCGCTTAATTTTAATTAAAGTTATATTTAAAAATTCAAAAAACTCGTTCCGAGACGCACATTTTCGGCTTTCAAGGTATATGTATGCCAAATTTGGTAGCAGTAGGTCGAACGTTCTGGCTTGTACACACACACACACACACAGCTATATTATAAGTATAGAAGTATAGATTAATTCCTGTGGGGAAAGTATGGCCTATTTACAAACATTTTAGATGGAAACCAATTTTTTAAAAATAAAATAAGACTTAATTGTAGCAAAATTTTTGATTATTCCTGCAACTGGCTAAATAATATCAAACTTTAGTTTTTTAGACTGCCAAATTTTGTTCGTCTACCAAATTTTAATTTGGAGAAAAGTCATCCGTTTTAGAAATTAACGTTCCAGAAAATGTTCTTCATTACTGTAAAATAATATAACCTCAGAATAACAATTACGAGACAGCAACTTATAAGGAACGAAAAAGTAAGTTAATGTTTCAAAGCAGGCATAATGCTTGACACACATCGATTGAAACATCCAGAATAACTTTGTAACGATATGCATACTGCTCGGGGGCTGATTAGTATACACTATCATTTAGTAGAGGAACTCATTATAGACTAGGATAACCGTGATCGGTTTCTACTTACTGACGAGTCGTACCAGTAATTAATCGGTAAGCAACCCATTATTTTGTTAATATCTTTTCTGCCTTTTTTCCCCTTTCCCTCTCTGTAAATAGATTGATTCTGGATATCTTGGCACTCAAAACTCTAAATTAGAAAACAATACTTTCGGCTGGGTATTCCTTATCCTGATAGAGATAAAACTTTTGAACTTCCAATAGGGTATTTAGTGAATGAATTTGTTAATACTTTTTTGCCATAGGCACTTTATTTACTGTATTAACGATTTTGTTTCGTATAAGGTTAATCATGGTTTATAATGAGACAGATATTTCACAGTTTTGAGGTTCAGATAACTTTAAAAAAATCTGCATAGATGTTTACTTCATACAAATTCTGAATAAAAAATTTAAACCTAAATATTGAAGAATATGTTCAAACATTCTTTCATATTCTGCACGCAGATGTATTCTTGGTAGAGTTGTTTTTCTAATTTGTTCTGGTGTTTTTTTTCCTATAAGTTATTACTTATTTAATCATTTTTTTCGTTATGTTTAAGATTAATTTTCGGAGAGTTTTTTTTGTCTAATTTTTTCCTATTAACAGTTAATCAAGTGAATTTGCTTTTGAAAATTTATTTTCGAATTTAATGAATTTTGTACCCAAACACTTATTTTTTTAAAAAAATTAAAAACTCAGAAAAAAATTCTAATGACTCAGCTATTGCTTCTTCATTTTTAGCCATTACATAATCTATAACATGCATGTTATTCATAATACAAATATTAAAAGCAAGAAAGTAGTTTTCACAAATGCCATGCTATTAGTTCGGAAGCCTACACAAGATGTTCCCTTCTGAATACTGCCCAAAGAACAAGGAGTTTTATATAGCAGTTTTGAGGGCAACAGCAGCTGTTTTCCCTACTACCAGTTGTTTTCTTTCGTTTCTTGAGAAAAATTTCCCATTGATTCTAATCAGTGAATCTTATGCATACACCAAATTTATCAATGCAATAAAATTCTGCGATGCATGACTTGGTTTTTAAAAAGGACAAATGGGCACACAATGAAGAAAGCCTTCGAAGTGAAACCATCGAAGCAGGTCTTCCCAACACTTTCTCGCATACTCTTTGATGTTTTATCCCCTCCCCCCTACGGGCCGCGGTGGCCTGGTGGTAAGGTCTCGGCTTCGGAACCGGAGGGTTTGAGGTTCGAGACCCGATTCTACCGAAGAACCGTCGTCTAAGGGGGTCTGTTGCACGTTAAATCCATCCTGACCAAACGTCCTCCCGCTGGTGTGGAGGGGGACGACCAGCTCAGGTGTCGTCCTCGTCATCTGACCGCGGTTCCAAAATGACGAGGTCCGTCCCAAAATAGCCTTAGTGTTGCTTCAAACGGGACGCTAATATAACTAAACTTTTAAAAACCCCTCCCCCCTACTTGAATAAAATCATGTACTTTGGGCAAGGCCACCCAAAACCTCACTGGTTCCTTAGTATAGTCAGGAACGATGTTTCACTGAAGATGATAAAAAAAAAATATGAAATATCAAGAGATATTTCAAATAAAATTCAATTTAGAGGATGGGGTGATGATCAATGCTTTTAGTAATTTGCTGCCTAGTTTCGTCTGATGCGTTTTTCATTTATTTTGGCTCTATCTTGTGTTTTTGCGCGGAGACCATAGTTTATTTTTTAAAGAAATGTTGTTATTCTTCGGAGGTTCTTAATTTACTAACCTAACTATTTTTTATTTGCAATTAATACCGTGCCTGGAATCTTAAATTCAATGTTCATTTTCTTTGTATCAGGTATTTGTTTTCATTTTGTATTTTAGCTTATTGATTGTATTTTAAATTTTAATTGGTTGTTGTTTGATATTGTTTTTTGTTCTTTGAATGCTGTATTTTTCATTTTTTCTGTTTATGCATATGTTCTGCTTTTGTAAGTTAATTTATATTTCTTAAGAGAGGGAGTAGGATTATTTTATTTTAATCAAACTAATTATAAAATTTACCCTTAATTATTACTATAATGTTTAACTTAATTATCACATTGTAAAACTTTCAATGAATAAATCTTTCCCCATGAGCTTCACAGTCTTACACTCTTTTTGATAGGTAAGTCGTCGTGAGGTAGACCAAGACCAAAGCCTTGAATGAACGACGTGAGGGCTTAGATTTCTATTTTCAGAGTCTCTCATGTGAGTGCTTTGTGCTTAGAAGATTAATGAAAACAAATCCTGAACGTCTTTTTTTGACTGATAAAAAAAAAAGTTTGATACAAAACTACAATGTTTAGTAAAAAATATCATGATAAATTTCATTTATTTAAGTCTTTTCATTTTTGAAGTTGTTTGGTTTACAAGTCTACGAAAGTGCAGACCAATAAGACGATCAATCCTTTCATGGTTTTTATGCTTTCTCGTTGTTTAATGTTTTGATGAAAATAGCAAAGACAGAATATTTATATAGCCCAATATTTCTACGTACGATTAATTGCTAAAACACAATGGAAAAAGTTCGCTTTTTAAACAAAAGATAATGGGTGATGACACATGGAGTCTTCATTCAACTTCTGAAAGGTCAATATCCATTTTCTGAAGGCAATTTTCTCTTTTGTTGGAATAAGAGATTCATTATTTATTACAAGCTGCTGTTTCCTTACCAACAAAAACTAACTAAACATTATAATCAGCTATACATTTTAAAGCAAGCAAGCAAGCAATTCACTAGAAACATCCAGAATTAGACAACTGTACAAAAATCGTCATTTACCAGGGTAGCAATTTCAAGTATATTTGAAATTGAATCTAGAACTTGATTAGAATATTTGAAGCTTGAGTGGGGTGCCTTGCCCTACCTCTCCGGCAAACTTGGCTTGGATCCTTCACAATACCATTTGACCCATTAGTGATAGAGGAGAAAATCACTAATTTTTCTTATAAACAACCACCTAAGAAAATGTTTAGACTTAAATGCATTTTATGAGAATAGAATAATGAAACTTCTCGAAAAACGAGAACTTACTTTCAAGCAAGATCAAGCATATATTATTGGATACACTTTATTATCAACGCAAAAATAATTATTTACAGTTTATTTCCAATGTCTCCCCGCTGGTGTGGTGTGGAAGTTTGGAGAGGGATTGCCAGCTCAAGTGTCATCCTCGTCATCTGACCGCGGCTCAAAATTGCGAGGTCCGTCCCAAAATGGCCCTAGTGTTTCTTTAAAACGGGACGTTAATGTAACTGGACATCTGTGTAACTTAATTTTTTATCAATCGTATTCAACGGCAGACAGATATTATATAGAAAAGGTTGTTTTTTTTTTGTAACTCAGGCAAAATTCATTAAAATATTGAGTTCGTATTTTGAACGATTACAGTACTTCCTCTACACTTCGTGCACGTAAAAATAAAAAGGATAATTCAATTGATAGAATTAGTAGTATAAAAGTTGACGTGAAAAAATATATTTTAACAGAATTAATGTAAATTTGGTAGACAAATTTTATGTTAGAATAATTACATTATAAACGGTCATTTAAAAATTTCTTTAACTTTCTATCAATAAGAGTAGAAAAAAATGCTACATGATTAATATATACATCAGAAAACGTATTCAACTCTCCTATCCATCGATATAAATTAATATTTTTATTTGAAGCTGAACTACCGGGGAAAAGCAATCAGTTTAAACAACTTCAAAGAAAAAGATTAAAGAATTTTTTCCCCTCATCTTGATCGAGACATTAATAAATTATTAGCAATTTCTTACTTCTCGCTTATCTTTTTTGAAAAATTGCTTCGTGGAAAATTCCATTAACGTCATAAGTCTTAAATCAATGTCTCGATTCTTTCTATTTTCTTTAAAGGTACTATAATAATACTATAGGAGACAAAAATAAAAAAAGAGAATTTCCGCCCCTCTTCTTGGAGCTTTTTTTTTTTAAATTATTCTCTTTCTCGGGCTCTTACGATAGATGCAGCAGAATCGCAATTACCAAGGGAAGTCACAGCAATTACGAGGTGAAATTTGAAGTGGTGGTGAAGGATGTAATTGGAGGTGGTACACGACAGCAATTATTTCCTCAGTTTTCGCTACTTGCTTCTATTCGAAATTGAATTTTCCGCCCGCTCTCCATCTCCATTTTATATTAATTGAAGCTTCAACAACCCTAGGTCCAAAAATTGAAGTGGAAATATGGCTCGTGGAGCGAACTGGCTTCACTGAATTTTACATTATTTTAAATAACGTGATATTTTTATTCTCATCATTTCAAATTTTTATACTCATTAATTCTAATTTTACTTGAAACACAGAAGATTTGATGCCACAGCTCAGTTTTGAGAGATTTAATTTTTAGCATTTGCAATAGCTCCGTACTAAGAATGTGCATTAATTTATAAACATTACCAAAATTAAATTTAATAATTGCAAATGATGGAGCTTGGAGAGTTTTTCATGCGTTAAATCTTTGACAAGATGTCCAATGGCACTTATGACAGATTTTCTGTTTGAGGTCCGAATTCCTCACTTGATGCATATTAAATCGTTGCATTAGAGTCAAATGCTTTCCTGCTATTTTGATGCAGAATTTTGTGTTGGGAGAGGCAGCTGGCTTTTGTTTTGTTTTCTTTTTTCTGGCCTTCATTCAGATTTGAAGATATAGCTCAAAATACTTCTCGTATAAATTTAAAAGCATAATTAAAAATTAAAACCAAATGAAAATTTCAAATTTCATATTGTTCCACTAGGATATTGCTCAATCCATAGAGAAAAAAGTTTCAGTGAATATAGTATTTTTGTTACATTCATTAATAAGGGTACAAAGCTTCATGCTTTTATCTGCAAACCTGTCTGATATATTAAAAGACAAATTCCTGTCTTAGACCTTATTTCCATACCTCTGGCGGAATTTGGTACATTTTTCGGGGATAATATACAAATCAAGAAAGATTATTACAAGGGCAAAATCAGTAAATAAAAGCACATTTATTAATTTTCATTGAATTTTAAAGGTCAGATAATAAATTAATTGAAAGGATTAAAAATGTCTTCATAATAAGCATCTTTGACAGTTATACAAAATTGCCTTATTTAACATTTCTTGCGCATATGTGATCGATTCCATCACTTGTGAATTTTTGGATTCTTTGGCAAATACCGAGAACATGTACTGCCAAAGGCAATTCCTCCCTTAATTCAGACATAATGCCAATCAGAACTAATTAAATATATAGATTACCATTCTGCATACTGTTGGACAAAATGGAATATTTCTAAAAATGCTATATCTCACATTTACAGAAATTGCCACTTATTATGATCCTCTTGTACGGTTATATATGGAAGAAATCGTTAGCATATTCGAACTTCTCTTATTATTGAATATATCATTCTTTTAGAGAGCACAGAAATGCGCACAAAGAACTTATTTTCTTGAAAGGCATCTCAGTACTTCTCTAAGATATCTTAAATGTACAGTTCTTCAAAATCCTCTTATCCTTTTTGTAAAGTCGAAATTACAATGATCAATCAAGTGATCCTCATCAAGCATGATTAGCAAATTTCTATGAAGTCATAATGTTTGGATGATGTCCTTCTTGACACATATTTACATATGACACTTTTTTCGTATTGAATAAACTGGCATTTTTGTTATAAAATTTTCCATCTAAAGTCGTGATAAGATTCGCTAAATTTAAAAATATACATATATCTGCAAATTTTAGAGAGAAATGTGAAACTTTGTTTAAGCATAGATGAATGTTAGAAAAGCATTACAATCATTGACCCTTTTTTCGTCGCGGAGCTTACATTTTATATTGAATTTTGCTTTCTAAGCTTTCAATTTTTTTAATTATTTATTTTTCGCCATTGCAAAAACCAAAGTTTTTCATACAATTTCTTACCTTTTATAATGAAACTTTGTAATTGGAAGTATATGACTAAGTGCAATATTTAAGGAAATAAAAATTTCTTCCAGTTTCTTTGAGACACCTGTATATATAAAATCAATTTTATTTATACTAATTGTTTTTCTAATTATTTAATTTGAAGTTCAGAAATAATTTTTATTTTAACATTTTTGTTAATCGAATGTTTGGTTTTACACACGCCTCTATAAGTTTAAATGCTCAACTTTAAAAGTCTTAACTAATGAGCAAGCCGATTATATAGTTTCGGTTTTCTCTTCTAAATCTTCTGTGTTGTTAAAGATTGTCAACTTCCTGTTTGGGCTTTTTATACATGGTTATTTTCAGCAGTGATGATTTTGCTTTTCTCTCTAATGGTCAGGTTTCAGATCCACTATTAAGTTAGTTCATCTTGAATGCAATAAGAAATCATGCATCCGATTTAAAATAAATTGATTTGTGACTTTTCAATACGATTATGATTTTCGTCAAGATCATTCTATAACACAATATTGTAATCTTTAATTATCACTTTCTCTCTCTTTATATAATATGATTTTAAAAAATGATTCATAAAAAATATAAATATCTTAACCATGGTCGTAGATGGACAGCCAATTTCAAAGAAGGTGAAAATGGCAATAATTTAAAATATTCATTTTTTAAGATTTTTTAAAAATTTATGGCATAAAGATGATTGAAATTAAGTAATTGTTGCCGCCTCATCATAATAAAAATTTTGGTATGGAATTTTTTCGATTGTTGTAATATCTTAAAAGTTAGGAATTGAAAAATCAAAATCCACATCTAATTTCAACTGCTTTTTAACTCGAACGTGCGCCATCATATCAGAAAGCTCCCGTCAGTTGCATTTTTTACGACACTTCATCTTCATAGCTCCAGCTCTCCTGAAATTTGAAAAGGAAGTTGCAGAGGAATCCCTTATGTGTAGATAAACAGAATCAATTTTCATCTCCTAGCTAGATGACAAGAATTTTTTTGTATATGGACTACTTCTTTTATAAAGTCAAATCACTTTCACTTGATCCAAATCACTTTTATTAATTGCAACTATTTTTTGAAAACGTTTTTTCTTTTTTCATTACATAATGTATAAAGGAAGAAAAGCGTTTGTTTTCTTAATACTGTAATTAAACATATGCTTTCAACTGGAAAATTTTATAAAATAATGTAGAAAATTATTAAAAAAATGTGACTACCGTAGAGTGCTATAATAAGAAATTACAAAAATTAAGATTTTATGTCCTCCCTCCATATTGAAAAAATTTCAGTAATTAAACTGTTCCTCTTTGATTTATCTATATGCGCAAAAAACTCTTTGTGCTTTTATCTGTAAAATATAAATATTACGTGGAAAATTTATTGACTTAACAAATTTTTCATTTCTCAGATTAAAATAAGTCCTTCGTAGATTTCGGAAATAATACACATTCATTATACATTTTTTGAAGTGTTGAATCGGGAAATATTATATTAATTATTTCTTATTTTGAAAATTGGTTAAATAATACACGAATATATTTGTATTATTTCAAGTGCATAAAACTTGCTCAAAATGAGCATTTTCGATATCGATACTAAATTGCATTCTTCCAATAATTTTTCCGTAAACACGATCTTATTCATCACCTGTGATATCAGGATAGGCTTCTTGAAATCAGGATAGACTTTAGATCTATTTCATCTGTATGGGACATGCTGTAAACAAAAAAACGTAAGCGACCCTTTTAATTAAAATTAAGAAAACCAAGCAGATGATCAAGTTGGTTCTTGTCAACAAATTCTCTTGTCAAGGAAATCTACGTCAGCCACTTATGCCAAGATGTGGTAATGGGGGAATTTCATCTGGTTACAACCACAAGTAAGAAAGCACAATCAAAGATTACAACTACACGTAAAAAATCATTATCAAAGATAATTAATCCAATTAATTCAAATACAATGCCATTCAAAATTAACTGAATATATTGATCACCATTTAGTGCGCTGCCATATAAAATGTAGGGGATTGATGGATTTCTCGAAAGGCACGCTTTACGTTTATAAAAAAAATTATCACTGATGATATTTCTCTCATACGAAGAGTAGATTTTTATCATTCTAAAAATGGTTTTAACAACTGAAATTTCAATTCGGATTATCAGTGCAAAGTTCCATTTTATTTCTCTGAAAATAGAAATGTTATTGTACTTGAAGTAAGTCCAAATCTCAAAATTCTAGACGACAATTAAGTTATGATGGTAGCTATCCACGGTGTCAACGAACGTTACATGGAGCCATTATTTCGTTGAAATGCTTTCAGCTTTAACATATTTGGATATACGAACAGTTGGTTATCAAAACATACTTTCACTTCACTAGCATAAGTTTAATTTGATAAATAAATATTAATACCCATTTCTACATTACTTAAATAATGCTTCATTCTCATATTACTCTATGCAGATTTAAGGAACCTGTTGTTTTAATTTTATTATATTTCCCATACCAATTTAATTTACTTAAAGTGTGTAAAGCGGCACTACATGATTCTGTCGCTTGCCATAGTGAAATCGTTTTGTAAATATTTTTCCTAGAAATATGCCAAGAAGTATGCCGGGGACTCGGAAAACGGCGTTTTGCATTCTTCAGAAACTATGCCAGGATTACGATTGCATCCAGTATAAATCTTTGGGTTTTAAAAGCTTTCCTCTTTATTGAAACTTTGTCATTCTTAAGAGAAGATTAATAACACGCGCACTTTTGCGATCTAAGAATTTTATTTTCTGTCTCGTTTTGGCACTACTCTGAAATTTCTTCTTCTGAATTTCTACAAATTCGTTGACAGAAACTTGAAAATTTGTTTGTGAATTGATGATTAAAAGAGAAACATTTTACTGACTTTCTTCTCTACGATGGCTGGATAAAAATTTATTTTATAATTTATCTCCACAGAGGCCAAAACGTTTTCCATACAATTTCCAACCTTATTTAAAGAATCTTTGTAAATGGAATTATATATCTTAAGTGCCATAGTTAGGAAAATAAGCACTTGCCCCACTTAATTGGGCGCTCTAACATAAGCTGTTTAGCTTTATTTATTTATTGAATCAATCAACTATATCTGCACGTGTATTTCTTATATTATATTAATATTACCATTTTGCAAAATGCATTTTAAAATTTAATAAATATCTTCTAGCCATTTTTTTTTCGTTCTAAGATGCACGATTCTCAATTTCAAAGAGCTCACGTAACTTGCTTCTCTATGAAAGTTTCTCGCTTAAAATCTATTCAAAAGCTGCCGCTTTTACTCTTGCTGTTTTGCTTCCCAGCATCGCCGAAACGAATTCCGCTTAACGGAGTTATAAAATTTTCTACTGCCTAAAGAATTCATCAAACTTTTAGCGTTACCAAAAACTAAATAAAATTATCTTCCTGCCGTAGTCACGCGATGAAGAACGTGACGTCATAAAAATGAGTCAAAATGGCGCTCTCGAGAGCTACACGAGGAACACAGATATTTCAGAGGCAAGATAACAAGTTAAATTACGTCAACAGCATAGGTGTTGTTTGCTTCGGTAAAGCTTGCTGGTATCTGGAACAAGCATGCATAGAGGCGAAAAGAAGAAAAAACATTCTATAAACATCTTGAAGTGCTTTTGTAACATCTACCTATACACTTCCAATGTTTTTTATGAAGCAACTTTCTTTCATGGCTATTTTGCAAATTTAAGAAATCGAGCTTGTGCACAGGTCTTTTTGTTGTTAAGATATATGAATAGCCTATTTAGCTCATTTGTTCCAAAATAGCAGTTACTCAAATTTGTTTTGTTTAGATTTTCTAGCTTCTAATTGGCTTCAGCTTTTATCGTCGAAAAATTAGCCGTAGAAATTTATTCTTATCGAATTTATAGACATTTATAATATCCTTAACGTTTAAAAATATTTTTCACTGAGTCAGATATTTAAATTTTTTTAACTGTTAGTACATCATATACATAATATTTTAAATTTTATTTCATTAAAATCCTTTATACATGTTTTAATACGGTTAGTAAACGAAATATGTTAGTCTTATAATTGTTCCCAAGAAAAATATAGACATGTGATTGTGCATCATTTTTTTGAAGAAATTTTGTATATTTTTATTTTTGACATCCATAATTTATTTTCCATTTGTTGAAAAGTTTTAAAAATATTGAACTTCTTAGATTAGAATATTTTATGCCAAAAACCACAACTGCCAATATGTGAAGCATTTTCATGTTTTGTCTGTAAAGTAGGTCTAACATTTTTTTCAAATGCTTAAAAACTAAAAGGAATAATACAGTTTAAAAAACGATATATTTTGATGCAAGGAGTTCTGTTCCAGATATTAAAAAAAATGGCGATTCAGTTTATGCTCAGATAGATGCACTTCAAATGTCGTGCACATTTTTTTTAAATTTCAAATATTTAAAAATTAAAAGTAATAATACGGTTAAAAAAACGATGTATTTTTATGTAAGAAGTTTTGTTACAGATATCAAAAGAGTGATTCAATTTATGCTCAGATAGATGCACTTCAAATGCCGTATACATTATTTATTTTTTTTATTTTGCGGTGAAAAATCAATTTTGTATTATTATTTTTACTGTGAACTGACTCTTAGGTTAGATAATATGCTCAATTACATTTATCATGAGACTGTGGCGTCACTTCTCATTAAAAGACCTTTATAGGAATTGTTCTTATGCGTAAAGTACCCATGATCATACCATAATGACCACCTGGAAGAATGATCATCCTAAGATGAGAGTTGGGATCGGAGACCAGACCCTTAAAAAGATTTGATCGGCTTCAGAAGCTGAAGATAAGCGGTAGTTTGTATTCTGAAACATGTTGAAGAGAGCTGTTTTATTGCAGGAGAGGGAAATAAGTACCGGAGGCTGAACAACAAAGACAAAAATCCCCAAAATATCTTGAAATTTACTTCATCATTTATTTCAAAGTTAATAATGTCAGAAATTATGAAAAAGCCCGTTATGGAAAATATAAAATTATGGTAAATGAAAGCATACGCTATATCAAATGCAGATAAAATTAGATAGTTCTAAATTAATAAAATTAGATAGTTCTTAACATATAATTAGATAGTTCTTAATTAAAATTGGTCGAAATTGAAAATCTTTTATGTACATCTGCCAAGATGATTAGACATCGACTAGGAGATTAGTCTACTAGATGGCTCGACCAATTTCCTAGCGTGAAATGTTTAAGCTTAGCAAACTGAAAACATCAAAAATATACTATTTATTATCAGAAGATTAAATAAAGTGTAAATAGCTTGGTAATTGCTTATTAAACCCGAAACAAGAATCCAGTGACAAATAAAAAATGTCGCTGAAATTTTTAACTAGTAACTTTTAGAGCATTATATATGCTAAGCGAACAATTTAAATTGCTTATATAAATTCCATAATATGTCAAACAAATTACTCCAAAACAATAATAATAAGCAAGAAAAAACTAAAGCTATTCTTCAGTTTTTAATGTATTTCCTAAATTGTGCCACTGTGCCATCTATCTGGTTTCACTCCAGCTCTACTTCTGCAACTGCTTATGATAATTACTTAGTTGTCATGATTATAGAAATGTTACTGTCCTCATATTGGAAATAGATCCATCTTATAGATGGAACTATTTTATAGCTGATAACCTGGCAATTAAAATAAGGAGCGGATTCTTGAACGAAAGTAATTTATTTGATTTTAAACGAGAATAGGAGATTTTTACTAAATCGTTTTAGTTGCTGCAAGTTAATAAGTTACTTGTACAACGTTTATATCAAGAATTAAGTTAAATCAAATATTTAATCAAGAAATCAAGTTTCTTAATTTGAATTAAGATTCTATTCTTGCAAAATAAAGAAAAAAACTAATGTTTATAGATAGAACTCAGACTAAATCCTTTAAAAATCGTGACTTCAACTTATTATATAATTTAGAATAAACTACTTAAATATTCTTGCAGTTTATACTCTGAAAAAATCCTTTTGCTTAACTGCTTGGTATTATTTTTGTGAATATCTTAAAATGACCCGATTTTCTTAATATTTTCGTATTCTTCGAAAATTGTATCAAAATCATAATGCAGAAATTTTTCCAAAAAAAAATTTATACAATGGAATGAAATTTCTTTTGGAAACGAAAACATTTCGAGTAAAATGATACGAATTGACATCAGGAATATGCAATTTTCATTTGGTTATTGCTAATGTTATGTAAAAATATGGGTTGATCGGAACAGGAATTGTAGATCAATAAACAATTCGTATTGTTTCACGTGTTGCGAGTTAATTTTAGCAAATAAAGAAAGTTTAAATCTTTTTTATAATAAGCATTTTGGCAATAACTAATTTTGAATCTTTACATACTTTATGCATATTTCTTTCTTGTTTATTAGTGCCAAAATTATTAAACTATTAGTTGCCTTTAGAGATTAACTGGTTCGCCGCAGATATTAGATATGTTTAATTTCAGTTAAATCGTTTAGATAAATATTCATGTGCATGATTTTGTAAAATTATCAAAGATTAAAACCGCGTTATTTTAATAGTATTGCATATGTTCTGTTAATTCTGCATTTTAAATGGAGCTTTTTTAATGGAGACCAGCTCCATGACATCATAGCACTATTATGTCTGTCGTATTTAGCTTCTAAATTTATACAACAATTTTGTAACTTCACATTTTTATTCGTCCAATAAGTTACATAAATATTAAAGAATTTTTCTCTAGCTTTCTACAATGGAAGAGAATAATGCAATCAAAAAATTTCATGAAACAATAAAAATGTTTTCTGTTTTATTCGCAACATTGAAAATATTATACTGAAATATTCTTACAAATGTGTTTAAAATTTAATTAAATCTATACGAATTCTACAGCTCCTAAATTGGAACCATTTAAAAAATAATTTTTGGACTTTAAAACGCAGCAAATATTATTTTTATGGAAGAACCTTCGTATGCTATAGCAAAAAACATCAGAATTCTGCCTTTTTTTAATTGATTAAAATTTCAGAATAATCACCCCAAGCTGCACATTTTCACATTCCAAAGTATTTCTTTGCAAAGTTTCGTAATTCTAGGTATAAGTGGCTCTGCTTGTAGAGCATAAAAGGCATGTACACATTCATTTTTATTAGTAGTTGAGATTAACTTCAGCGACTTATTGCCTTTATTTCTTTTGTGAATAATGTGCCTTTTACAATTTTTGCCATGCTTCTGTTGATAATTTTTTATTTTTGCTTTTTTTAAATGCATTCTTTACTGTTGATCCCTGTATGTATCAGTTTTGGGATAATGCGTTTACTACAAATTTATACAGTAGTCTAAAAAAACTATTTTTTAATATAATAACCAAAAAATCTTTGTCCCTCTTCAGAATACATCGTACGAATATGGATGACATTTTCGTTTCAAATTAAGTTTCCAGTTCACACATAAAGAATCTCATGTCATTAAAAGACGTCCCATCTAAGGATGTAAAATATTTCATTCTATAAAGACTTTCTATTGTTAGCTCGAAGCTCTTTCAAGAGCCTTGTCTCGTAGTGATGAATGAAGTTGTGGACTGAATGTGATGGCTGACATTCTTGGCAGTTCAACCACCGTAAAACTTCCAAGAAGGCAGAATGCTGAATTTTCCCAACAAAAGCAGCTCTGCTGAAGGAGTCGCAATTTGGGAAATTTCCATCGATTCAGAAAAATGAATCGCCTTCGCGAAAGAGTTCAAGAACTTCCCGATTTAAACGAAACTAATTAACAACTTGTGTAAAGCTCTTAGCTTCAGTTAAGGGAGAGTATTAGCGGCTCAGTGCTGAGCCGTTCGTTAAAACTTATTTGGGTAAATTAACAGCTCAGTAGCGATTTCTTCATTGCCTCTCCTTTCATTTATTGCTTGTTAAGCGAGTATTGAGACACTCGGTTATAAATTATGATTAAAAGGAAAGTAAAAAATATCTAAGTTGTAAGTCGATAATTACTTTTTAAATGCTGTTATCTTCGAAAAGATTTATTGATGTAATTTAAAAAAACTGGGGTTTTGTAATGCATTCTTTTCTGTTTGTGAATTAATATCGACTAGAAAGGTCGCGAAAACGAAAAATTAGGCAACGGAGATTTCAAGATTTAAAGGAGGTATTACTTAATATCTTTGGAACTATTAAAAAAAGGTGAACTAATTTATTCTTGTAATTAATATTTTCTTAAGGTTAAAAATATCCCCTTTCTTGCATGGAAACCACTATTTTTCTACTTTTTGCTATGTGAAAGATATAGAGAGAAAAAAATTATGTCAAATTATTATGCTTCGATGAAATTTCAGAGATCTGCGTCCCAAAAACACTTTTTTGGAATTATATTCTTCTGTCTGTCTGCCCTTCTATATGTTATGAATCGTGTCTGTTTGAGAGAACAATACTTAAAACCACTTTGAGATAGTTGTATGAAATTCGGTACAAGATCGTTATAACAAATCTGTGGCTTCCATCAAATTTTGAACGAAATTCATTCATAAAAATTTTTGTTTGCCCGGCTGTCCAATTATAAGTTAATGCGATAATTATAAAACGAACAGTGCTGGTTGGATAAGATTTGGTGTGCTGGCTAATATCCAAAGAATATCTACATATCAATTTAAAAACCAAATCCATCAAGAGGTTAATCGTCTAATGTTCTGTACTTTTATAAGCATGTAAATACGATAACTCAAATGATGACTTAAATGTTGGTAATATGGCATGTGATTTTGTAACTACAATTGTAATTCGGTGTCAATATTTTCTTTCATTCGATCGAGAAAAGGACACATTTGGTGTTCTGATGCTTATGAATTAGCGGCATCCCAGCGATTAATCGCAAAAAAAAAACCCCATCAAAGATTGCTCCTATTTGGAGCAACACATTAATAAATTAAAATAAATAAGATTTTAAAATCAGTGAACCTAACCAGTATAATCTTTTCTCGATAACTAATAATTCCTTATTATTATCTTTCATCTTTAAAAGAAATATGATAAAAACTTCTAAATCAGTTTGATTTTCATTAATACTTATAGCTATTATATTGAAAGTTGCCTATTGTTGGCATTTCTCGCATAAACTTAATTACCTTTTCACTTTAAAAGCATTGACAATATCAAGTTACTCTTCTGGTTTTTATTACTAATTTTATGAATAATAATATGATTACGGCTTTGTTTTTCTTATAGACTCGCACTTGAATCGGATGTAATGCATAATCGTCAAAATCGTATTTAGTTTAGCCTTCAGTAAAAAATAAAATTAATCTTGTAATTTTTACTTGTAAACTTTGCTGAAATGCCGAGCTGTTTGTCACTATTATTTCTTCCAAAAGAATGTAATCATGCAATTTGGTTAACAGATAACATCTTGTATTACAGATACCTTATTCTCTTTTGGAGATAAATGTTAACACAATATTTTGATCTCAATCGGTCGAGAAAAAAAGCATCCGAAATACACATTTGTGCTCTGATGCGATTAATCACAAAGATTGTGCGCTGAGAGATTCTTCCATAGCTATTGTTCGCCAAAAAGCGCATTTATTAGCGAGTACATGTTAAAGTTTCAGGAAGACCAGTCTCGTTGGTTTAATGTAATTGGTACTTTACGTGACTTTCCTTTGGATTATTCAAAAAAATGTGAAGATGGATTATATTTTTACAAAATAAATTATGCTATATCTTAAACCCTATTTGGCACGACATATTGATAAATTAAAATAGATAGGTTTCGCAAATCAATGCATCTAACTAGTATAATCTTTTCTCTGTATGTGACAATATTTCTTTATTATTATTATTCTTTAAAAGAAATCTAATAACATTTCTAAATAAATTTAATTTTCATTAATACCTATGACTTCTATATTGAAAATTGTTATGAATTAGTTTGGCTGTTGCAGGCCTTCCTTTCATCAACTTAATTACCTTTTTCACTTTCCATTCAATTGCACTTTCCATTACCTTCGGGTGAGACTTGTGGTTTTTATTACTAGTTTTATAAATAATAACGGTATTATTACGTCTTTATTTTCCTTACAGACTCGTATGTGTCAATGATATAGTGCCAATAGTTGCCAAAATCGTAATTCCTTCGGTCGTCAAGGCGAAATGAAATTAATCTTGTAATTTTTATTTGCAAACTTTCTTGAAACCCCGAGCTATTTGTCCCTTATTTCATCTATCGAATGGAATCATGCAGTCTCTTAAATAGACAATGTTTTGTATTACAAACACCTCATCCTCTTTTGGAAATAAAAATAAATATTCATTCGGTTACAAAACATTATTAATTTTTTTAATGAAATGACACTGATGAATGAAATGCACCAGTTAAGTGGCAAAAGCTTTTAAAAAATTAAAAAAAAAGGCTTTATTGGCTAAAAAGGGATATAAAGCAAACATTTTCAAGTTTAGAGATTTCTCACATGATTTGGTTAAATTTTTGCAAATTATTTATTTCTAGAAATATATTTTATAATTCTTGAATTAACAATGGCTGTATTTTTATCCATATTTTAAATATTTGAATTATTTAAGTTATTATGAATTATTTGAATTATTTGAATTGAATAAGAAAAATTTTTATATATCAAATGATAAATAAAATGAAATTTTCAATTTTTTTCATATTGTGAAGTTGTGAAGCATTAAAACAACTATAAAATATTTTTAAATGAAAAGACGATTTGCTAAATCAGTGGAGCTTTGTTTTCCTGGAGCTGAAAAAAGTCGTGTGTGTGTGTGTGTGTCTTATTCAACGCAATTGAATTTTCCTGTTACATCAATTCATGTTCAAATTTTTGGGTATATTTCAAGTGTCATCTAGTGAAGTGTTATGAGAGAATAAGCTTCAATTGCAACGGGAAGGACAAGATTTGAAATGTTAATTAATTGTATCGCCAATTAAAATGAAAAAGCTGTATATGTTTCAGATGTAATTTTATTCACAAACATGAAAAGATTTTCAATAAAACGCTTGCAAATTATTTTTTTCAGATCTCTATTTCACTGGTTTTTTAATTACATTTCTTTTCTGCTGTAAATGTGTAATTTTTCTGATCTGATTCTTTTTCATAATAAATTATTTTCTTTTCTTATTTTTTCTCGAGTTGAGTGTGCACATTATGGTTACAAAAGTTGTCTCCATAGATTTAATCTAAGAATAGTTTGCTTATCTTTTTAAAGATTTTTTTTATCGAAGTAACTGATGACAATAAAATCCTAGTGTATATTCTGAAAACAACACTGTTAAACTGTTAAAGTATTTTTTCTATAAAGAAAGCTATCCAAAGAAACTACCCAATGAGACTGAAGTAAAGACAAGAGATATTGTGTTTTCAAACCATAAAATATAAAAACAAAATTATAAATATTTTCTATACTAAACAAATGTGATATTTTTTGTCCACAAAAGCTTATCAAAGTAGAATTTTAACTTATTCAGCACGAATTATTATTTATAAATGGAATTTTTTAAGAAGACATCCACTCGATTTCTCTGCGTGATTTCTGTAATATTTTCTTCACATAAAGCGTTAATATTGACCATTTTTGCAAGAAGTAATTCAAAAAAATATTACTTTATACATACTTAGAGGTAATACTACTACCCTATAGAGGTGATTCAACCAAACTATAGATACATCATCAGATCACATGTCACAAACAAAAGGCAAGCACATCTATGCTTTTGCTCTATCATCTAACAAAGCATTGTTTTACTATTTGCGAGGCATTAATTCTTATTTTCCCTCTGTAAGATGCGTATTTGATTTCAGAATTAAATTGACGATGAATTTGACTTTGTATAGTTATTTGAGATTACAATTTCCAACCAGATCTAGTCTTTCAATATATAAAGTATTGACACGCAGCGTGTAAGCAGGAATTGATTCTGTTGTAAAAATTATCATCAGAAACTGCATCATTCTTAGTCATCGTTCTCTATTTGTAGATTTTAAATTCTAAGAAAGTCAATAAGGTCAGGAATAAGAAGAAAAAAAATTTTTACTGGCACGTGTAAGACACCTTAAAAGAAATATTATCTATGAAAAAACAAAAAGGCAATCGTTTATCTTTAATCAGCCAAAGAATCCCTACATTGCCGTAATGGTCTGCTGCATCGTCTCATTTCCACCGTTATCCTGCTCTTGTCTTCAAAACAATATACGTGAAATAAAAGCAACAAAAAGATACAGTGGACGAGGACCAAACGGCAAGAAGCCCACTTGAAATGACTCCGTTATCAGCGATTACCTGCATTTTTTGGCGAAGCTTATCGCGCTGAAAAAAATAACAAAGCAAAAGATAGTGTTACCGTAGTTACCAAGCTGTAAGGACCCTATCTCTGAAGAAAGAACTGCTATTTCAGAATGCTATATCTGTTGCTAAATGGTGCTTGTGAATTTTTCTTCTGGTTTCGGGAGTGTGTTTTCGAAACGATTTTGTGTATGAAGTGACCTTTTGACACCTACTTTTCGCCAAGATGAGGCGATGGTTGAGTTTGATGTTCGATTTGAAACCGCCTATGTACCCCCCAGGGTATACGGTAAGTCTGAAACTTTCCACTTATAGCAGAGTTGTTCCGTGATACATGGAATAGCCTAATACTGTATTTTGAGATAAATTAGCAAAATAACTGAATTTTTTTTCTTTACAATCTCATTTCATTATTGTTTGTGCTATATATACATATATAGCATTGTTGTGATAGAGAACTGTTTATGTAACGAGTATAATAATGTATCTAAAAATAAAAAATTAAAAAATAGAGAGTTGAATATGTTTTTATCTAATATCCGGATGCTTTTGAAAAATATATTTTTCCATAAAGTTTTAGATTACTAGTCTCATATAATGTAAAGGAATTCAAACTTTTATATAACAATTGAATAATAATTAGATATTACAATTCATATTTATAGAAAATGTGCACGCACATAATAATTTTCAAATTTAGTGCCATATATTTTAATTAACATCCTTGCTGTATTTTGTACTTATTCCAGTGTGTAGGATGAAGGACTATAAAACCACTCTCTGATGGTCACTTTTCTGAAGTTAATTGGATTTTCGTAGATTTTCAAAATGATAAATTAATGTTTGAAACTAACATTGCGCAAACGGTTTGTTAACCCCCAATATTGATATTTCAGATGGTATCTAAAAAGTTCCATCCGAATGCCAAAATAAGTGCAAAATTCTATGATGGTATTTCATTTTCTAGATATCCTATGCAACAAGAATATATTTGAATCCTCATATACCATATGACGCATAAAAAATGTCAATGTGGAGAATTTTCGCAATCTTTTGATAGCCATGACTCGGGTCAAAACAATTGTCTTTACATAGAGGAAGAGTTTGTAGAGGTCCATTCAGGTTACTCCAAGATTTTTCGTAATCAATAAGATATATCTTATTGGTAGAAACAGGTTGTTCGGTCAGTAAATGGCAAAATATTGTATATCTTTGAATGCTTATAAACATGATTCGATGAATATAGGAACATCAGCAAAAAGAAAAAAAAATCCTAATAACAAAGCATAATCTGAGAAAACGTTGGAGCCGCATGAAAAGTTCCGCCAAATATACATCACCTCGTAGTTCTGAGGAGAAATGGTGGTATGGATACAGTTTTAAATACTCTTGCCTTCTTTGAGCCAACTCTATTTCAAAAGACGTAAGTGTTTTAACAAACATGGACGACTGCAAATAATCGTGATGTTTCTAAACGGTATAAGAATAAGAAGAACAAAGGGCGAATACTTCGAGAGTTTATATTATTTTGTATGTCTTATCAGCTGCGGAAAGAAAATTTTAAAAATCTAGAGATTAGAAATCTTGATGTACAGCGTTAGATGATAATATTGTCTTCCATAACAATTGAGATGTATGTCACAATTTGTTTATCTTAGAAGAAATTTCTGCATTTGGAATAAATATTTTGCTTAAATTTTTTTGTGTCAAATAGAAATTAATTGTTGATTTTTTTTTCGTAACGATAGAGGTTCCTGACTAATGTTGTAAATGTCAGCTTCGCTATCGAATAAAATTCGCCATGAAAAATTACTTTTCATCTGATTTGTTTCAAGTTTAAACACGTCTCCATAATATTTATTGGCCATATTTTTTTGATCTAATCTTGTCTGAAACAAATAATAGCTATGGAATATACTTTTATATTTTTGATGCTTGATAAAGATCGAAAGTTTTTCTTGGTCTAATTTTAAAGCTTTCGAAGTCGCAATGTTTAATAAAGTTAAAAAATATGATTTAATAAAACCAATTTTGATATTTTAGAAATAAGAAATGGTTTGGAGGAACTTATATGCGCAGAATGTTAAAGAATTCTGCATTGTAAATATTGATACCACGAAAAGACTATTGCTATATTCATGCTTCATTTAAAATATTTGTTTTCACATTTTTTGTTCCACATAATCAAATTAAGGTTGCAGATATAAAGCGGAACATTTTCATTGATAATTAATGCTTTATTTCCACTGGAAGAGTGAGTATCACCTTGCTTATTTACTTTTTTTAAAATAATTTGTTAAAATATTTGATCAGAATAATTAGGAAAAATTGATCTTTTCATATCAAATTTATTTAAATATATATTAGCAGTTTTTATTAAAATAATTATTATTTTAATTTTTTTTCTTAAGTCTCCTTTAATTTAATAGAAAATCATTAAATCTTTTCAATTTTTTCTGAATGTTTCGAAAATTATTTCTATTAGAATTATCTAGTGCCGAAGGTGTTTTCTGCCTTATTAATCAGTAAGAATACATTTTTACTGATTAATAAGGATTTTTTAGATAAATATATAGAGTATTATTAGACTACTGTATTCAAATACCTGTGCTGTATTGGAATAAAAAATAACATTATTGGAAGTGTTTGTTCTTCAGGAGCTTCTCACATGTTATTAAACTTTGGTGGTTACAATTATTTTTAAATCGAAAACATAAAATTAGCCTAAGTAATTAAATATTACTTTTATGAATAACAAAAATTAGTTATTATTAATAGTGAATATGAGATCTCTAAATAGTTCACATTCATTTCCTCTAAACCTAACAGAGTACACGTGAGTGATCTGTTTTCTCATTTAACAATCAGTATTTAAGAATTTCCCCTCTGATTGCTTCTTTGAACAAGAAAGGTCTTAAAAGTACGAAGTTTTATTTTTTAAATAACGTTAAATAAACACTAACGTTAAATAAACTAATAATACTGCCAACTGAATGATAATAAATACTTGTGAACTCAAAGAAGGTATGTTGTGAAGAAAAACTGAAAATCTTGAGCTCGTTCAGGGATGAACTTTCAGTTTAAAGGATAATATGCTTTTATTTTTGTAAAATTGTCATGCTTTGAAGATAGAAAGCTAATTCAAATTAGTCGAATTATTTTCGTATCGAAAAGAAAAACATTTTAAGTAAAACCTTTATGATCGTTTCCAATCTTTAGAATTTAAGGGTATGTCGATTGATTTTCGTTTTATATGATATTCCATTGAAAGATTATCAGAAGTTAATTCTACTTCACTTTTTTCATCCATGTAATTTCAATCTTAGCAAAATTATGAAGGAAATGTTAGGGGAATGGAATTTCTCCACCCATTGAAATGATTACCTGCGGGTGCATATAATAATACGTAATAATCGAATTCTTTTAAATTATGCTGCTTATCACTTCAGTAGACCTGTTTAATACAATAAAATATATAAGCATACATTTAAATATATTTTTATTTTCTCAAAGTGCTGCTACAATCTTGCCCAAAAATGCATTCATTTTACTAAACATAAGGAAAGGAATCTAAATTCGTCTTCCAGCTTGCAAAAAGGATTTTTTTTTCTCCTTAGTAGGGAACTACGTTAAAATAGATGAACAAATGAGCTAGGTATTTTATAACCATCATTTTGAGAAAATAATAACTTTTATTTTATTTTATTATATATTATTATCACATTGGTGAACTACAAATTGTTACTTTAAACTCAGAATTTAAATATTATTACGCTCAAAAATAGCCTGTTTTATTTACATGCATTATTATTTAGATACCTTTGATTCCTTTTTTTTTCTCAGTCCTCAATCAAAATGCCTAAGATATTCGCGTAAAAAATATTTCAGGCTGTCAACAAATCCGATGATGATAATTCATCATATATTTTTGTATCTGAAACTAAACATCTCACAGAACAAACGAAAGGAGATATGATGTTGTATGCGAGATTTGTTGAAATGATTTTTTTCCATTTGTTATTGTTGTCATAGGAAGGATAAAAGAAAAAACAAATGTGGGGTATCAAATTGTCGGAAGGAGTTGCAACAAACTCTGCAGATGAAAACTGAAACTTCAACGAAATATAAAATCAAAAGTGAAAAAGAAACTGTACATTTTTTAAAGGCTCTTTGGATGAAATTCTGACGACTGTTCACAAACTGTGTAAATCATCAGAACGTTCTACTATAGTCTTTGAACGTTAGAATCGTTTATGCTACTTAACTGATATTTGCTCTTCGAATTTTTCATAAACTTTGTTACTTTTTTTAAGAGAAAGTATTTATATAGGGCCTCAAAATAATGAAGTGTTAAGAATTTTGATTCTTATAGGAATCGAACAACTTATACATATTAATGATTATAAATTTCTTAAAAAAGGATTGCGAATCTTTCTGTTTATAAGAGGCTGATGGGCTCTTCAGGCCAAATCGTTTGTTATACAGACCATTACGCTCTATCGTACTT
Organism: Argiope aurantia; assembly: GCA_026543865.1. NCBI lineage: Eukaryota > Metazoa > Arthropoda > Arachnida > Araneae > Araneidae > Argiope > Argiope aurantia. The sequence continues at coordinate 885,490 of JAPMOR010077409.1, forward strand.
AAAGTTATCAAATTTAGCAGCTTTTATGAGTAAGGATGGAATTGAGTAAAGTTTTAGTAAGAGACTGAGTAAGAGAGTACTTGATAGTAAGGTTTTCGAAATCTCAATTAGATATTAATTAATAATTTAAATTCTTATGTTTTTCATGAGATAGTTGAATAATAAATTTTTACATCATTTTAAAATTCAAAAATGTCTTCTTTTTAATAAACTAAGTGGCAATTGAAACATTTACTTAAATTTCAAGGATTTTTTTAATTATCTTTGCGTAATTTTCGGATAATAATCATTTTATCATAATCGTCATTCATTTCTTATCGTTTCAATGAAATGCAAACAGTTTTCATTGTTACAAGTATTTATTTGTTTGATTTTCTTCTTTCATTTTCAACAATGGAAGAAAGATTATGCTTATTATCTATGCAATTGTATATGAGAAATTATAAAATGAAACTGCAGTGCTACGAAAGATAATGTGCAATTCGAAGATGAATCAGCCGGACAGTTACGTTTTTAACGGTACTTTGATATGATGTGATATAAAGAACTTAACTCTATTAGGAAGGCTTATGTATACTGTTCGTTCCAGGATCCCTGTACAAGACCTTTTCGACTATTGTACTTCGATAAGGGGTAGTGCGCTAAGGGATTTTATTACGTCTCTTAATTCCCCGAATAATCTGTGTTCACCTTATTGCAAAATACATCTTCTCCCTTCATCTTTCCTCCATTGTTGGTGAAATAAACGTCTTCTGACACATGCAAAAAGCCCAGAGCATTTTCGAATTCGAGAATTAACAGTACAATAAACAGGAAAAAATTGAGATTATTAAAATTAAAAATTTTAATAACTGTAAAAATTTGGCGTTTAAAATTCTTTATTGAGGGAATCATGGAGTTATGCATTACTGAATTTAAACATAGTGAATATTTCCAGAAATTCAATTGGTCGACAGAGGCAGCAAAAGAATAATCCAATTGTTCATATTCTTTCTGATGCCAAAACAAATAATCAAATATCCTTCCTTCTTCTAAAAAAATCTGTATTAAATGAAATTCGCACCATTTCAGATAGTGAATATTTTCTTTCAATGGATTTTACTCCTACTTGAAGGCGGGGGGCACTTCAAAAATCAGAATGAGAAATTTCCAGTATGGTAGTTGCTTCATGCGGCTCTGGTGGGTACAGAAAGAGGTGCGGGTTGGCTATCTCCCACCGATGATGGAACCTACTTCCCAATGAAAGGGTTGTACCGTGGCCCTTAGGACTCAACCATAGTTCCCAGAAGTTTTGCTATCGTGGTGGTTTGGTCTTTCAGTTTTATCCGTGTGTCTTACGACAGGTCGGAGTAGTCAGTTTGCGATTTCAATGGATTTTGTTCATTAGACTATCAATCTCCACTTTCTTTAAGGGAAAAATTTATATATCCTACGACCTGAAGATTGAGACAATGCATATTTCCTTCTGGATATAAGGGCAGATGCTTCATAATAGAAACGGTAAAAAAAAAAAACTTTTTCAGCAAATTATACAATTATATAAAATAATTCTTTTTTGGACATCCATTAAAAGCACTGTTTACAAAGCTTCAAAGATTTGCACAATTACTAAAATTATATGGTAAATATTTTCAATAACTTAGATGTTCTGAAAGTTTATTTTACAATTTGAATAGATAGTTGAATGTTTTGGTAAATATTTAATAAAACATATTCAGAATAACTGTTTATGTATAATGCTTGAGCTCCCGCTTTAAAATAAAACACAAAGTGTTATAAATACTATCTATTTTTTAGAATTGATGAAAAATATCTCAATCTCATTTTCTAATTTACTTGTACATTTAGATATTTTTTCTTTATCTGAAATTAAATGCAAGAATTTTAAAAAATGCAGCTTCTCGTCATAACAGCATTATTCTGGGTTCCTACTGTCTTCAACAGTTATGATCAACTTAAGATTCTGATAATGATTTTACTTGAACGAATTTTCCTGATAATTATTTTGTTGAATTTATTGTATGTATAACTCATTTACTCAAAGAAATTAATTTTTACTTTCTATTTTTGCAGGCGAATGGCGAAGAAGACTGGGTTTATGAAGAAATCACGTTGGAAAGGGTAAGTCGCAATTACGAATATCTTTTTAATATTTAAAAATAAGATAAACAAACGTCATTTTTGATAAATGCCAATCTTTGATTACATAAATGAAAGCAGTTAACGGCACAATGCGTTGATTCTTGTTATTTGAAAATTTTTATATTATAATTTAATTTGAAACATATTCTTAAATTGGTTTTACTTATTATTAATTAAAAGTGTGACGAATCCATATTCTGTTAAAATTCTGTAACAGATGTAACTGCTGATATTATTAACAGAATTCTTTTGTGGACGAATGATACAAATTGATGTATCCTAATTTGGTTTCTACTTCCTTAGTTCAATATTCTGTAGAATGTACGCTCAAAAAATGGATCCTTTTTCAAAAACTCATTTTTTTTTCAGATAAATTCACATGCGCAAAATGTAAGGCAAACTGATATTCCAATTAATTAAATTCAATTTACATTTTATATTTACTCTACAGCTACCTAGATTATACAGGATGCGTCATGCTCAAAAATTCATAATAAAAGAAATAAAGCTTAGAAAAAATTCTGTTTACACGAATATGATCGGGGGCATTGATATTTTCTTTTGCATGTATAAACAAAATGATTCCATGAGTAACCGAAAGAGAGCTCTAATATTGAGATGTTTTCTGCAAATCAAGCAAGCTATAAAGAACTTCACTGGAAATGAATTCGTCTTTAGATCGTAGTACTTTGTTATGGTTACTAGATGGTTACTACAAAAATGCTTCCACAATAAGTGCACTAAGAAAATTCCGCATGGAGAAAGGCATACAAAAAGGGGGGGGAGGGGTAAAGGCTCTGTTTCATTGAATGGAATACTGAAGTTAGTATGATGTTTTGAAAAGACGAGTTTGGAGGTTCGTACACGAAAATATACGCAGATGTTTTAAAAAGTGTCATGGAAAAATGGGCAGTTGAGATACCAAAGAGGAATAACAGTGCTCGTGGAGCAAGCAGAATAACGGAGATTCTGGAATCGATGATTCGATATGTTCTGCAAGGAATTTTAGATTTATATTCTTACTAAATACAAGCACTTCACCAGTTATTATCGGCCAATGCATATGAAAGACAAAACTTTGCTAAAACATGGGCGATGCCACAAGTGGAATGTGATTCACAATGATAGCTGAACGTCATGTGGACGTATGAGGGACACTTTTCATTGTATGGTGATATTAATATGCAAAATAGTTCGTATCTGAACGATGTCAAATTCTCGTGAGTACTGGACAAAACCATTGCGTTCTCCTTATTTGATTGTTTGGTATGATTTCATTATATCTTTTACTCCGAGCCTTCTCTTTTTTGAAGTAGCCTATATACTGTATTTCTGTAACCTATATAATCACTGCAGAATGGTATGTTACGCCTTTGCGCGACTAAGTTGTGCCTGCAAGAAAGACGTGCGTTACCTGTCGTCATCTTCATGCAAGATAATATCCCGCCCTACTTGACACATGCAGCCAGGAAGTTCCTGCTGGACACTGAAGACCGAGTGATAAATCGAGGTTGTAAGTTGAAACGTCTTTCTCGATCATCAGATTTTACACCGAAAATATCCTTAAGACATCAAGCATTTTTCTGAGAATGCTTAATGTCTTGTGTACAACAGGATTCTCTAGTTACTTTGATGGATAAAGACGCAATTCCACGGACCATCTGTGGCATCAGTGCCGATATGCTACACTCATCTGTAATATAGTGACTCGCTAATACATTTTGATGGGTTGTTAGGGCAAATATCTCTCACTTTAAAATAAATGCACAATGTCATGTTATTATGATCTATTTATGTTTGTCCGATTTGCATAAAATGTTTCAATAGGACATATATACATGGTAAGATATCCGATGTCTCTGGTCATATTCGCACGAATCGAAAACTTTTCTTAGCAGTACTTCTTTTATTATTGAGCTTTACACGAATTTATGACGTACCCTGAATATATCTGTTGGTCCAGGAAATAATTTGGAAAATTCCATGTCAAAGTCATAATATAATATCTTTTTCACAAAATTTTAATCAGATTCTTGAATTCCTGTACTTAAACACAATCATCACGAATCATAAGTTAATTTTTAAGAGCTCTGGATTCTCTTAGATTGTATTAAGAATCATTATTTTTACTTCTAACTAATCAGCTATTGCTTTGACTAATGCTTTGCAATGAATGGAAATCTTTAACATTTTTAGCAAAGAATTAGGTTACAGATTAGACAAATAGATAAAATATAATTTCCACTTTTAGTAAAGAACTTAATAATAATTAGTAAATTCTAAAGCATATTTATAATTAAAATTCTTAATAAATAATTTAATTATTTGCACATTATGCTAAGGATGCCCATCATTGAAATGCCAATGTCTGTTAGTAGTAGAATATGAAAATAAAATTAGAAACAATATTGATAAAAGCAAAAAAAAGGCAGTAACAAAATTAATTCATTTTGAAACATGTAACTGCATTGCTATTTTCTCATAATTTTATGTATAAACAAAAACCATCATTCTCAAAATTTTGCTATTCCAATCTAATAATTAACAAATAGCTATCATTTCTATTTTTTTTCTCTGGCCATAAGGCAAAAATAGCCACAATTTTTAATACTCCTAAAGTAATTTAATCCAAACAATAAAAAAAATTATTAGTAATTATGATACTAGTATAATTATGTAAAGGGTGTATCAAAGCTAATATATCTTTAAATCTGGAATTACGCTGCTATTTTTTTTCTCATATTTTATGGGTCGATAAAAAAAATACTTCTGATGTTTATCACTATTCACGAAATTTTGTTTTTCCAATCTAATAATTAACCTACCGTTATACGGAAATGACCACAATTTATAAAACTCTGAAAATAATTTAATTCAAACAATAAAAAAATTATTAGTTTTGAAGGACAGCAGAAAAAAAAGCTTTTTCCCTCTTTCAGTTGCTACCTCTGTCAACGAACGTGACTTATGAGACATTTTTAAATAGAAAAAAAAAGATTGGAAAGGCGCAAGTCAACATAACCTAAAAAACGCGTAGAAAAAGGCAGCAGCTGCCTTTTTTCCACATTTCAGGAAAAAGAGGTTGTTGTTGAAAAGTATTTGTCATTTTTCCTCCCTATGCTATCGATGGAGGGTAATATTTTAGCTTCAACTGTTTCTCCAAGACCTGACTGCATTTTTTTTATATATATATTATCCCCTATCAAGATATTTCTTTAAACATAAATCACAAATACGTGAGCGGACTGAAATTTCAAAGGACTCTTTCTTCCATCATGCAGGATGGAAATAAGTTTATATTATTTGTTCTCCTTTTTCCAAATGAAATTGAATGCTGTGGTATGGAAAGAGAGATTCTCTTTATTCTCTCGTCGTCCCCAGAGAAGATGAAAACTTTTATTTCTAAACAATAGCTTTTTCCGCCTTTAAAAACGTTTGATTTTCCACTCGAGACGTACATGTGATAAGGAAAATTTGATTTATCTTGGATTCTTTTTTTTTTGGGGGGGGGCTATAACTAGCATGATAGAATTGTCTTGCAAATAGAATGTATCGTTTTATTTCATATTGCCAACGGTATAGATTATCTTGTCAAACCTCTAGTCCGAAGTATCATATCATGATGTTTTAGGCTTAATTTATTTTTCTTATTTTTTACTTTTTCGTGTATGAAGTATATAAAAAAAAGTATTATAATTTTCAAAAAAAATTCAAACTTGAGATTTTGATTAATCTCCATGTTTCAGACCTTCATGAATTCAAAAACACATGCTCAAAAACGATAGCTCAAAAACTATTTGAGCTAGATTAATGAAATTTGATATATAATCTGCATTCGAAATTTGTAGATTTCTAATTTTATATAGACTATATATGAATTCCGATGTATGGCCATCCAACTATGTCTGTACAGCCATCGGAATATTAGTAAATACTAGAGTATTAAAACAAAGAGAGTTAGATGAATAATATTTAGTTCACAGATTTAACATAGAATGGATGTTTATGAAATTTGTAACTAAATCCGTCAAGGGATTGATTGATTGTCGATTTGTACTTTCGATGGCATGTAAGCGTGGTTGTTCAAAAACGCAATGACTTAAATGTATGAAATTTAATATGCGAGTTTTTGACTACAATTATAATTCTACGTAAAATTGTGGTTTCAATCGGAAAGAAAAAAATCTTCAAAACCCATACTGTCTTTGGTACTTGTGTATTAACTGCATCCAAGGATTAATCACCAAAAAATATATTCGAATTGGCTTCTGCGTAATCATTGTTCGCCAATGACATATGTTTAATAGCACAAAGTACATTCATTAAAGAGTATATGAAAAAGGTTCGGTGAAATCATTCTCACTGTTTGAATTTTTTTACTATAGCAAAGCTAATATATTTAGAAAACAATGTGGATTCAATAACATTCAAATGCGCATGTGTATAAACGCATTTACTAAAGCAATTAAAAGTATATATATACAGTAGTGGCCAAAACTGTGGACACTTTTGAAAATCTTTGTTTTCTAACTTGTATTCTTATAGAAAATGTTACATTTCACAAAATGCAAACTCTTACATGTTATCTTAAAGAAAATTTTATGCTGATTTTAATACCAAAAGCAAAATTCAAATATTTGAAATACAAAAAGATATTCTTACTTTAATCTGAATAACAAACACAGTGATGAAATGGATTGTAATTTCTAACTTTCCTGACAAATCACTGTTCTTGTTCTGGGAAACAATCAAATGTCAATAACTGCTAGCAGAAGCTGACATGATGTTTAAAGTTGGAACAAGTCATTATGGTGCTTTTTTCTGTAGAAGGAAGACTGTTTTTCATGTAATCAAATTACGAGTAAGAAATTTTGCTAAATTTTTAATATGTAGTTGGAATATTTGTAACTACTTCTAATATTTAGTCAAGCAGAGATGAGATTAAATAACATAATAGATTGGACTAAGAGAACTAAGATTACTGTGTTACATAAATGTGGTTTTTCCTATGCTGAAATTGCAATACATGTAAGTAGTTCAGTGACTACATCTTGAGTACGAAAGTTTTGTTTACGATATCAGGAGGCAAATTTAATAAAAAATAAAGCAGGAAATTGTTGAAAATGGTACACCACAGCTGTTGATCATTGAAGAATAGAAAGACTGTATCTCCAAGATAAAGCAATGTCATCAGAGGCCATCATAAGTCAATTGAATGATGCTCTGGCATTTAAGTCAATTCTACAACAATAAGGAGAAGATTATTAGATGTTGGACTAAGAGGTAGAATTCAACAAAAAAAATCCTTATCTCAATTTACAGCAGCGTATAAAAAGATTAAAGTGGGCAAAGGAACACGTTAATTGGGCATATGATCAGTGGCCTCAAGTTATAGGGAGTGTTGAAACAAAGATATTGTTATTAGGTAGTGTTGAGCGAAAATATGTAAGACTTAGAATAGGCAAACAGCTACATTCTGACTACATTCAAGCAACTATGAAGAATTCAGTTAGTGTTATGATTTGGTCATGCATGTCAGCAGAAGGTATTGGCCTCCTTCATGTTTATCGATGGGACATTAAATGCAAGAAAATACATTGACACTATTTTAGAGCCAAAATTTACCCCTCCCATTAATTCATCTCTTTCCCAATAACGCATCATTTGTTTTTCAGCAGGATTCAGTTCATCGCCACACAACAAAATATCGAAAGAGTGGTTTAGTACAAAGAGCATTGAATTGTTATCATGGCCCGGAAACAGTCCTAACTTCAAAACTATTGAAAATTTATGGCACCGTTTGAAAACCTGTATATATGAAACGTTCATCAAATAGTAGATAATTAACTGAAGCTATAATTGTTTCATGGCATCATACGATAACGAAGGAAGAGCTTAAAACTCTCGTCAGCTCAATGAAACATCAGTGTGAAGCTGTAATAAAAAGTAAAGGTAAAGTACTAATTACTGATAACTCACTGCAGTCATCAGCATCTAATGTATCTCGATAATTATTGCCGCTCAAATTTTTTGTATTGCAAATATTTGAATTTTGCTTTTTGTATTGAAATTAGCATTAAATTCTCTTTTAAAATGACATGTAAGAGTTTGCATTTTGTGAAACGTTGCATTTTCTATAAGCCTACAAAGTTAGAAAACATAAAAATTTTCAAAAGTGTCCACACTTTTGACCACCACTGTATATACAATGACAATTTCTTGAATTTGAGAGTGGTATAAAAATGGATATCCTGCAATGAATAACAAATTTCAACATTTTTAGACGAAAGTTAAAATATTGGTTTATTATTAACTAAAAATAATTAAACATTTGCAAAAACTTACTATCCAAGAAATAACTAGCAGTCTAATTTAGTAGCTTTAAATTCAACGATCTGTTCACTAAAGCATTTTACACAATTTTTAGACATTCATGTCGCACGATATATCTTGCGCATTGTATGTAAGGCTGTAAAAAGAATCATGTTAAAAGGTTTAATCTCTATCAATGATTAGATGAATGTGTCCAAATTGACGCATTGCAGTTTGCTGACCGCAGTACCTAGTAATAAATTTTAAAATGTTTCATGTATAATTCGAAAAGTAAAGGTACATATATTAGAGAATTTAATTTTGGTTCAATTTTATTTTTAAAAAATGAAACTTTTTACTTCATAACTTTTAAGAATGTTATTACACGAAAGCTTTCTTATTTGATACTAGGACAAATTAACTTTCTAAACATGCTAATTTTGTTGAAGTACAATATTTTATGTACCGTTTAGTGTTTGATGACATTATAAGATGCGGTTTCTTAAAAATCAACCTTATTAACCAACTTAAGATTGTGATTACAATTCAGGAAATATTATTTTATCTTGATTAAAATTACTTTATTCTAAAAACTGTCCTTTAACGCAATATTATTTTTTAAAAATTCTGCAGTTTGGCCTTATTTTCAATGCCTGCTTGGCAATAATGCTATGGTAATATGTCATAATTAATTAAACCTTGAAAATATTTCATTCAAATATTCTGTACAAATAAATTTGAATACTTACTACAATTTAATATTTTTCTTACTTAGAAACCCGAATAATCCATAATAAAACATTAAGCTTTTATGAACCATGTCTGATAAAAATACTCATAAATTACTGATATCGGAAATGATTTTTATCCGAATAAAATAGAAAAGTTACAAAAAAAATCGATCTTCATTCTTTAGATGTTGTCTCAATGAACGAACGTGACCTACAAACCTTTTTCAGATATAAGATGAAAAATGTGTTGAGAGAGCAGTTGACTGAACCAAAGAAAGTCTAAAAGAAAAGTAAAAAATCAAAGGGCTTCTGCTTTTATCACATTTGGGGGAATTGACAATTATTGGAAAGGATTTGCCATTTTCTCTACCTATGTTATTAGTAAAAGATAATATTTTAGTTTCAACAGTTTGTTAGCAGAGCCCTTTTAGATTTTCGCGCATTATATCCAATCTATAAATATTTTCAGAAACATATCACAGATAGTGATTACGGCGAAATGTTAAGAATTATTCTTTACATCTTAAAATAATTTTATTCTATTTGTTTATCCTTTTTTGGCAATGGTAAGGGATTTCATATAGAAGAGATTATTTCGGATTATCTTTTGGGAAAGAAAGTTAAGATTTTTCACTTTCAAGCTGTCACTTTAAAAAAATCTGGTTAAACATCAGATGTGCTGATGATAATCGAATCATTTTATGTCTTATTAGTTATAGTGCGTGACGAAGTTTTGTTTTAGGGTAAAATTCTTATTATTTTTCTTTGTATTTTTACACAATGAAATAACACCATGAAAATGAGTAGGAATGAACATGAACGTAGAGGTAAAATGAATAATTTTGAAATTTACCATTACAAACTTTATGCAGCTTTCTCTCATGAATAAATGTTTTGGATTGCAGTATTCCTAATTTTTCTTTTTCATGATCGTTTAAAAGAATGAAAAAAAAACATTTTCTTTTAAAGTATGTGTTTCTGTATTTAATACTTTTTATGTAAAGTATGCTACTCTTCGTGAATTAACTTTTGATAGAGATAATAAAATAAAATCCATTAAATTAATTTAAGCTATTTTTTATCAAAGCTACCAAAGCTTTTATCAAAACATATTCTGACATACGCTTTGTATCATAATTGATTTTACTTATTTAAATACATAAGATTTCTCACTATGATCTAATAAGAAAACTAGCATAATATAAAAAAATAATGGCAGTTGATGAACATTGTTTCTACTCGCATAATAACAGTTGAAATTTATGAATTTAATTTATCCCGCAATAATAATAGCAAAGGGAAATAAATGTAGAACTCAACATTTAGTATCAAGAAACTAAATTAAATTATGCAATAAATTAAAAATATTGCTCATTATTTTCGCTTTGATAATTAGTCTGATTTTTTTCTATATTTTTCCATAATTTGTGCTATTTCATTTTAAACTGTAGGTAGGATCTTTTGGCAGCGAAGCTTTGCTTTCTTATTTTTTTTTCTGTAACACTTGATCTGACGGTGTTTGAAATTCATTTTATGGATTTTTCTTTCTTCAAGATTCAAAATAATGTAGATTAAGGAACATCAGTAGCGTTGATTACTGATTTTATGATGTTTATTTTGACACGAGGAATGTATTTAAGTTTTTCAAGTTTTTTTCCCCCTTAATCTTTTCATTTCCCTCCACATTTTATTTCTTCAAAGAATCGTCATTAACATAAAATTCATCTTAACGATCATTTTTCGGGAATTCATTTCCACATTCTTGATATGGTCATTCTGTTACACTTAAATTGTTTTGCGGCTGGTGTAATTGTACCTTTATGCAGTTTAGTACCTTTATACAGTTTTCAATTTTTTTTTTTAAGGTATCAAGAACTGAACAATCACAACTCGATCTTTGCGTGAAAACTTTCATTTTTCATCTTACTTTTAATGTGTTGATATAAAACTGTTTTAAAAACGGTCGGATGAAATTAGAAAAATAGCTCTAATTCATAATGATTGTTAACATAAAAATTGAAATATTTGCCAATACAAATGACAGATCTCATGGAATATTGATTTTGACTGAAGGCTTCGAAATTGTGAATAAAACACAAATTATAGCTGCATTCGCCAATAATTTCAATTTAAATATTCACTTACTATTATTATTATGGGACAAAGAGAGTTTTACTTATCATTAATCTTTTTTTAGCTATCTCTCTAAAAATGTTTTCAAAGGCTATTATTCGTAAAATATTCTGCAAGATTTCGTTATAAAGCTTCAAGAAGTTTCACATAATTGTGATATTATGTTGCTAATGATGTTGTGATGGGAAATGATAATATGTTGGAAAATGGTCAATTCAGATCGCTGTTTAATTTCTGAAACTCTATTTTCTGCTAAATAACCACATAATAGAGGGTTACCATAATATTACCTCATAAAACTTTTACGAATTTTATATGATTGCGTTCATGAATTATTAGAGTAAGTTGTAGTGATTCGAATTTGTTAATGTTAAAAATTTAAATTGCCACACTCAAAAATTAGAAAAAAAACTATCGATGGTAGGCTTCAAAAACGTTGTTAAAAATGTAGAATAATAGTAATATAATTGAATATAGAATAGAGTTTTAATATATAATTTTATAAATGTATAATATATAATTAAATATATTCTCAAATTCAAGAGTTGAAAATATATGGTAATTTTAGTAATAGTGCATTACATTTATCTTGAATTTTACACAAAATATTTAAATTAATATAAAATTGTAAGTTTTCTAATATTTTATTTTATCCCCTAATATATATACATATCACACACATACAAAATTCACAACATTCCATTTAGCATCTCCTTTAAATAAACACTTATGGGAACAACTTCATTGGGGATATATTACAGATGCTCCTCTGGTATTCACCCTAAAACGAGAAGGTTTGTTCCAGAATTTTGCTGAGATCTTTCATGTCTTTACGCATCATGTCTTTACTAAACAAGATTTTTACACTATTATTAATCAAAAACATGTATAAATACGTTTCAATTTGAGCATGACATAGGTTTGAAATAGATGAAAGCTTGAAAGATGAAACTGGGCATATTGGTTGCAATAAACAGGTTGAAAAATATTATTAAACCACATCAATAAAAAAATGATTATGCATTACTCCCCATTATTTGCCAATATAGAATATGTTTATATTTTCTTATGGTGCATTTTTTTTATTTCTTTACAATTTGCACTAATCTAAAATTATGTATTAATAACAAAGCGAACAAGTGTCAGCCTATTGATGCTCTGTCGGATAAACCAATTGATCTAGAATTACGATTTAATCTCCCATCTTCCCATTACAATTTGAAAAGTGGAAATACAACTTGTTCAAAATGTTAATTAATTAAAAATTAAGGAGAATTTTAATTTATTTTGCAAATAACTTTCACAAAATATTATCGCACGAAAATCTTTTTACAATATATCAAAATGCAAGCAAAAAAATAATACAAGTTTAATCGATATCCATTTTTTTATGGAAAAGGCTTTAATATAAAACCTATATATTTTTATTTTTACTGTCATATAAAATTTTTAAAGGTCTTATTCTAATTGATAATTTTTTTCCAAATAAGATTGTTTTCATTTTTGTCGTTTGATAAAAAAGAATCCCCAGTTATATACATAGGGATATATATTTTTCCAAATAAAGATAGGTAGAGAGTTTTGAAAGGTATAAAAAAAACTTTCTTCCCTCTCCCAGGTGTTGCATCTGTCAACGAACGTGACTTAGGAACCTTTCTTAGGGAAAAGAAAAAGCGGGCAGGAGAATCAAGTCAACAAAACCAAAGAAACTCTTAGGAAATGGTAACCCTTTTTTTCCCCACATTTCAGAAAAGAGGCTGTTGTTCAAAGGGATTTATCATTTTCCCTTCCAATATTATTGCTGAATAGCAATGCTTTAGTTTGGACTGTTTACTCAAAGGACCCGATTTAGTTTTTCTCTTATTGTTTTCAATCTATATATTTCCTGAAACGTATCTCACATGTACGTGAGATAGCCTAAATTCAAAGACGTATTTTTCTCTTAAACCGAAGGCATAATTTTATTTTATTTCTTCATTTTTTTCAGCAAGAAAGCGACGGCTTTCGTGTGGATAAGCTCCTAGCTCTCGTCATCCTAAGAGAAGAAAAAAATTTGCCTTTAAACGAATTGCTTTTTCCGCTTTAAAAATATTTTATTTTCTACTTGAAACGCAGATGGGAATCGGAAAATTAGATTTATCGTGCTATTCTAGATTTCTAGTGTACAACTGGTTTTATAAAATTCTTTTGAGTGAAGCATATATCAGTTCTTCCCGCATTTTTGAAAGATTAAAATACTTTTGATTTATCAGGAATGAAATTCGAGACGAATTCATTTTGGATAAATTCCTGACGAATTCCTTCTTGATAAATTCCTGACATTCCTGATCCAGGACGAATTGATTCCTAATTCATTTATTTCATGAATAAATGAATTATTTTAAAATTAACCATCAAATTAAATTCAAGGGAATAAAATATAATATTTTTATCAAACATGATAAGCAGCTTTACACTGTAGAATTTATTTATTGACAAAATTGAGCGTGGCGATTGTTATAGCATCAATTGACTAATATTATCAAATTTAAGAAAAGAATTTGTAGAACTAAACATTTTATAGAATGCCAAAAACTGGCCAATATGTATGAAGATCAAATTGGACGCATTTCCTAGGCATTCTATTGAATGGCAAATGAAAAACCGGCAAAACATGAAATATAACTCCGATTCGTTTCGAATTTCGAAATAAAATTAAGTATAATCCAAATTAAAATACTTGGGTGCAACAAGTAAGCTCATGTTTTACTATATGTAATAAAATTCTATTTTGTACAGTTTAATTTCTTTAAGTATTTTGAATAAACGTCATTATATTTAATACATATTTTTAAAATTCACTTAATTTTTAAGAATTTTTTACTCCATGTTTATTGTAGCTCAGTTTTCCTTATTGTATTTTTCAATCCTTCATTTTGAACGATTTTTAACAACTGTATTTTCATTTTAAAAAATCAATTTCTAAATTTCAGTGCATTAATAAAACTGTTTTTTAAAATAGTTTATTTTTTAAATATTCTTTGATTTTTAGTCTTTAATATATTTTGTAATTCATTATTAGAAATATTTCAAACATTTGTATTTAATTTCCTTTCTAATTTCTGGTCAGATGTTACCTTTCTACATAAAATAATCAAATACATTTGATTGATTGCCGATATTTCTTTTCTAAAAATATTAAGTGTTACCTGATATATATCCAGCATTTCTCAAGGTGAAAGTATTTTCAAGTTTTTTTTTAACAATAAAAATCAACTATGTAATTAATAGCCACAATATATGCATAATAATATCTTTATCGAATTTAAATCTTAATTAATTTCCTAATTTTTATCTTAATTTAACTATATTAATTGCATTCTAAAATGGTTTTATTTCCTGATACCCTTTTTTTTATTCAATTAATGCTACACGCGCTCTATAAAACTGCTTACTTTTGCAAGTTCTCACGTTCCAAGTTAAGGAATAAAAAAAAATCCTTAATGTTTAGCTCATTCTTTTAAACATACCTAAATCGGCACGTGTCAAAGAAATCGCAATCTGAATCTCGCAGTATAAAATCAGTGGGAGAAAAATTTCAATCTCTTTTTGCCCTTATTTCGCTATGTAAACAGACGTATTTCTTACCGCTTATTTTTTGTGCATAATATGCCTCCCGGGATGGAATAAATCGAGATTAAAAATTCGGAAGTGTCTTCTCTTCGGCCACCCTTTTGCTAATATATATACACACACACACAAAATGTATGTATGTATGTATAATGCGAAATATCTTTATATGAGTATTACAATTCGTCTGCAACTTTATTTTTGTTAAAATGAGCACTACTAGATACAATATCCTACTAGATATAAAATCCTTTGATCTATTGCTCCAAAGGATTTTATATCTAATAGTTTCTGGGCCGCGGTGGCCTGGTGGTGAGGTCTCGACTTCGGAACCGGAGGGTTTCAGGTTCGTGACCCGATTCCACCGAAGAACCGTCGTGTAAGGGGTCTGTTTCACTTTAAATACTTCAAGGTCAAACGTCCTCCCGCTGGTGTAGTGTGGTGTGGTGTGGAAAGTGGAGTGCCAGCTCAGGTGTCGTCCTCGTCATCTGACCGGGGTTCAAAATTACGAGGTCCGTCCCAAAATAGCCCTAGTGTTGCAAACCAAACCAATCTAGTAATTTCTCGAAGAATCAATGACTATATAAAATGATATAGAAAAAAAAACAGAAAGTATTTATGTTTTACAAGTTATTCATCATTTTTAAAGAATTAAATAAACTTCAATTAAATATTAAGAATGGCAATTTAAATATTGATTCACAATTTGGAGTATGATGGCAGTTTTTTCCAATGGTGAATTTCAATTTCCATCTATCATTAAAAGTAACTGACATAATAAATCTGAATAAATAACAGGAAACGTAAAAAGAATTTTCAAATTGGAGGAAATATTTTTAAAATCGATAAATTAAAATAAATCTTATTTAAATATCTCTTTACTATATTTTGGTTACTTTAAACATATTTCACTAAAGAAATGTTGGATGCCTTCAAATTGTTTGTTTTTCGCCTGACTGGGCATGCACAATGGAAACGCAGTTTTCAATTAATAATTAATTTTCCTTCTTATGTTTTGTGTAACTTTCACTAAAACCTTCCAAAAGTTTTCAAAGTATTTGTTTAAAAATTGTATGCAAAGCTTAAAATTTAAAAATTTCTCTTTTGTTTATATCAATCATAGTGCCAAGACAAAACTCAGCATTGTGTTTTGAAACATATGAAAGCATTGCTTTCTTTAAATAATATAATTGGTTCTAAAATTTTCGGAAAATAATTTTTGAATTAAGGTCTGTTGTAATTCAATACGATGCATTACTCCAAAATAATCTGCAACTTTAAGTGCAATAATGTATATAGTATATACAACTTTAATTACAGCTGTAACTAACATAGTAATGTATATCATACTTCCCGTAAATCATATGGGCATCGAATTATCATTTCTTCATCCAAGATTTCAATTAAGGCATTCAAAAACGTTCTGCAAACACCTTGAATATTTTATGGATCCATAGATGAATTAATAAAACAATATTTTCCTGAAACAGAAAGTGTCATCTAATTAGATAGCTTAGAAAAATAGAAAGTTAAGTGATTAATGATGTACTAATTTTAATCAGGTATTATTAAATTATATAATTTATAAATTATTAAAAATAAAACTCTACATTGTAAACTTAATTCCATAAATTAAATTGTTTCACATCAAATATTTTCTTAGAAATGCGAAGTTATCACTAGGTCCTATCATCTAACAGGGGAAAAAAAAGCATTTATTTGTAGGTATCGCAAAATATTTTTATACTGATAAAGGACAGAAATCTTTCAAGGACAACAATAAAAATCATCTTCCATCGCTCAGGTGTTGCTTTTTGTCGAACAAATAAGTAATACATCTGCAAGGGGAAGAAAACAGTTTTGAGAGATGAAAGTCAACAAACCCAAGAAGCGCCCCCCCCCCAAAAAAAGTCAACTCCAACTTTTCCCACATTTGACGAAAGAAGTAGTACTTGGAAAGGATTTGCTATTTTTCTATCCGACATTATTGGTAAAAAGTAATATTTCAGTTTCGACTGTTTGCCCGTAGGTTATGGCTCAGTTTCTAGTGCATTGTATCCTACTTTTATCGTTCTTCAAAAATATCTGACACTGTACATGAGCGAGCTGAAATGTCAGATACTTCCTTCATTTAATGTGAAGAATAATATTTTATTTGTTCATCGTTTTCCGTAAGTAGGCACTTTCGCATAGAGAGAAGGGAAATTCAGGTTTTTTTTCTCTTTGTCCAACGAGAAGAAATTATTCGATTTTAAGCGGATTACTTTTTTATCTTTAAAAATATTTTGTTTTAAATCGAACATTCAGATACAATTTTGAACATTTGATTTCTTTCAATGTTTTTGATTTTAGTATTATATAACTAACTGATTTGGTAAAGATTTCGCAAAGAAAATGCATTTCTAAAAGTTAAAACGATTCTTTTTCAATACTAGTCGCTTCAGGCGACCAGCTGATTTGCCGGAAATATTGGTTATATTTGATTTTAGATAATTCAATTCAATTTTATTTTATGTTTATGATTTTGCTAAACTGTCTAATATTAAAATTAAATTATTTTAATTGTCTTAAGTTAATGTGTTAAGTTTATTGCGTACATAAACCTTCCAAATCGAAACAATCGCATAACATCAAAGCGCTATTAAGAACGTAAATACCCAGTTAATCTTCTAAACTTCACAATATAGTAATTTCGCAATTTTTATTTTTCATAAATACAACATAGATATTAAAAAGAATCCCTCTTTAACCTTTTGCAATGGAAGAAAATTCTGCTACCAAATATTTGATGAAACAATAAAAATGATTTAGACTTCAAGACAATAATGTAATCAATTGTTAGAAATTAGGCAAAAAAAATTATAAAAAAATTGCCAAAATTCCAGAAATTTTCGCCCGCCTTTTAAATTGTAAAATTGTCAAGAAATTGTTTAAATTTTGAAGCAATGTAAAAAATAATTTTGGCCTGAAATATTTTCGAAAGTTATCGCGAAGAAACATTAAGAATTCATCCTATAATTAAAATTTCCACTCACTGTGTGTGTGTGTGTGTGTGTGTGTGTGTGTGTGTGTGTGTGTGTGTGTGTGTGTGTGTGTGTGTGTGTGTGTGTGTGTGCGTGTGTGTTTGCGCGCGTGCGTGCGTGCGCCAAATTTGATAGCTCTAGGTCAAGTGGTCTCGCTTGTAAAGCGCCAAAACACACTCACACACACATTTTTTTTTATTAGTAGAGGTAGAGATGAATGAAATTCATAAGGTGAATAACTTTGAAATTCATTATATTATCAGCCACTATCTGATTAAATTAAATTCTAAATTAGATTTTTTTTAAATATTCCACCATTTTTCTATTTCACATATTTTTTGGAATATTGCCTGTTTTTACTAATTCTGATAGTTTCAAGTTCTGCAAGAATTCTACATTAAAAGCCTTGGCCTACACTCATGATCCATTGTGGTTTTGATATTTGTTTCTCAGAAGCATTAAATTCAGAACTCTTTTTGCTCAGAATTTTATTAATTAATTCATTATAAATATTGTTTTGATTGAATGAATTTATCTTTAACGTCAACTATTATCAGTAAGTCAACGTTAAATTTTATCAGTTAGTTGCTACAAAGCTTTCTATGAATAAAAGATTAAACATAAATCAGCGATTCAAGAAAACTTAACTGCCTTATTATTGACACTTTTTCAGATTAATTTTGTTCAATGGGTAAATTGCCAAACGGCAGGACAAATAATTCAGAGTAAACTTTATTGCGAAACCATTATTTTTAAATTGTAAAATATATTATTATAGTGGCTTCAAAATATGCATAAAACTTGTAATAGAAATAATCTCGCTTTCATGTAGATTTTTTTAATCCTTCAGGGAGAAAAATTCAAATATTGTACAAACTTTGTATATCAAAATTAAAAATTCCTGCAAAAATTCTATGCATAGTAATTTCGATATGCATAATGAAAAAACTTTTCTTACTGAAAATAATTAAGGATAGTTAAATTTACAATACTAAACAAAATTTATAAAGAAGAAACAGATTAATTTTAAGAAAAAATATACTGTCAAAGAAATTAATTTTAAAAAATTACAAAATTTACAAATTTGTTTATATAAAAATTACTTTTGTATATATAAAATAAAAATATCTTTCAAAATAAAAAAAATCTAATATCTTTTATCGAAATCATTAAAAAATCCAGTTTACTTTCATTCAAAAAGATAAAAATTTCTAATTGGAAATGTATGACAAAACTCGATGTCAACTAGGTATATTTTCATTATTTTCTTCTAAATAGTTTTTCAATTAAACTTTGGTTCCTTGTTTTAATTGCAAACATTAACTGATTTTTATGCCAGTGTTTATTATCTATATCTATACTTATAATAAAGCTCAATGTGTGTGTGTGTGTGTGTGTGTGTGTGTGTGTTGGCGCTCTACAGACCAGACCATTCAACCTACAGCTACCAAATTTGGCACGTGTATACCTTGGAGGCCGGGAATGTGCACCTGGGGGTTATTTTTTCGAATTTTTAACTAGAATTTTATTTATTTAAAAATTAAGCGAAATTTTGACGTGTTTCTGCTATAACTGCCGAAAATATTACCGCACAAAAAAGATTTTTACATGAAGATAAAGATAAAAAATTTATCTTTTAAATGATACTACTGTTTTAATCTTAAAATTAAATTTCTATTTTTAATGAATTTTTAAATAAATATTTTAACTATGTTTTTCAATAATTTTTTTCGTCAAAAATAAAAATGAGGATTAAGCACGTTTCGCATTCATGAGAAAAAAATAGATTTTATCAAAGTGTTGCCATCACATTGATTAAAGCTCTAACTGAAAATAAATTAAATCTTTTTGGAAATGAAATCTGCAAAAATATAATTTTTGGCAAGTGTCTGTAGGAAATGAAACAAATATGAAATATTATTTTTTCTAAAAAATAAATTCAAGAAAAATTATTTTATGATCTTTTACACTCTCTATACAGGGTGTTTATTCAGTCCCGGATCCATTTTGATATTTAATGACTCATAAAATAATGAAGATGTAAACAAACTTATGGCATTTATTGATGGAATAACTCATATATTTTCCTTTTCAGGTTTGAATATTTTTACTTTTGTAAATATCGTCTGCGCGTGTTTTTAATTTCAGATAATTTCATTTTCCAGTCTAAATATCTGTACTTTTCTAAATATCGTCTGCTTATTAATTGCATTTTTGTCTCTTTTGTTTTTGGCAACTATTGAAATGTTATGTTTACTTTTGATGTGTTTGTTCTAAGTAGTACTTTTGTATGTGATGTTTTATTCGATCGGATATTAAGGAGAATGCATACACCACAAGAGAAAGCACAGATTTTATGATGGTCATAGAGTTAATTTCCAATCAACTAAATCACTGACTTTTAAGAGTTAATTTCAAATCACTTAAACTGACTGATTTATGAAGATTTGAATATCACTATTCAATAAAAAAAGGATAATTTTAGATTTTTCATCGATCGTTTCAAAGAAAATACGCCAATAAGCGCGCAGGTTTCTCAAGATTAATTGGCCTAAGATTATGAAAATGGTGAGTTTTTCTAAATTTTTAACATTTAAAACTTCATAAATAAGTCTTAGTTGATCGTGGAAAATAGAAACATTCATTCATTTAAAATTTGGTGTGTCCAGAATGTTTATCAGAATATGATACCTTACTGCATTAAATTTAGACTTCATAATTTTTTAAATATATTTATAAGCAGGAACAAAATATTATTATTGTTTTCATTTCAATCCTTTTGAAAGCAAAACTAAAAACTGAATTTTATACTGAATCTCAGAAATTTTTGTTGAATTATTGTTTGAGATATTACATAAACTATGAAAAATATTTTGTAGTTAACATAAGACTTAAATACCGAGCAATTCTGTTTGCAATACTCATATTCAATAATAATAATAATTAATAAATAACAATAAAGATGATAAATAAAATAAAACGCTTGGTTTTATTAAAAAATATCTTAATATTAATTGCAATTTCGTCATTTACATTTTTAATTAAAGTTGAAGTTTTACCGGAAATGGCAACAAATTAGCAAAATATATATAGTAAATTGAACGAAACGATCTAAACAATATAAGTTTGGTATAACTATCAAAATTTGAAGATTAAAAATGTTTTGTTTGAGAATCCTTTAAGAGACCAGTTACTTAAAATATTTAATTGAAAATTGTAGCGAGCGGTAATACTGGCGAACCGGCTGGTCGCCAAAGGCGGCTAGTCGGTAATAAATTAATACTTATTCGTCCATTATTTCTACCTTCATATGAAATTATTTTGTTCAATATTTTGAGATTTTATTCGACATACGGAAACTGTTTTTCTATAGAAAATCATGTTTTAGTTTTATATACTGTTAGTTCAATAACGATACGTGGAAATTCATTAAAGGAAGGGAATCGGTCGTCAATCAATTACGCGGTCCTTTTGTCTTATTAAAATAGCCACATCGGAAATATCTTTCACTGTAGGGCGTTTGGAAAAACAAGATAATGCACGTTTCAATTCCCAGCTGCTGCTTCTGTCTACAGACGTGACTTACGAACCTTTTCAGGGGAGACCAAAAGATGCCGGTTGGTGAAACGAGAGTCCACATATCCAAAGAAACTGGAAGAAGGCATCTCTCGTTTTGCTTGCGTTTGAAAAAAGACGCTGTTCATCGAACGTATTTCTCTTATTTCCTTCTGATGTTTGTAGTAGAAAGAAGTTTCGAACATTTACCTGAAAGATCTGGTTTCGTTTTTCTCTTTTTGTTCCTTGTCTATATATTTCTTTTAACATATTTCACGGATATGAAAGCTAGTCAGCATTTCAGATATTTTTTCCCTTACACGCAGGCAGATGATTTTGTTTTATTTGTTTATATGTTTCCCGAGCGAAAGTTTGAAAAGAAGGTAGATTCTCTTTGCTTTCTACTCTCGTAGTCTCATGAGAAGATGAACATGTTTTGCCTTTTTAATAGATTACTCTCTCCGCTTTAAAAGTATTTTATTTTATGCATGGTATTAAAATGCGAGCATGAATATTTGGTGTTTTTGATTTTCGGTATTGAACTGAGCTGTAAAATTCTTTCACACACACACGCAAAATATGTAGATCGCTTTTTGTAAACATCTTGTTCGCCAAGGATATTGGTTATGATTAATTCCAGTTAAATCGTTAGATATATTTTCATGACCATGACCCCGTCAAATTTCCAAACATTAAAGCCGTGTTATTTTTATTATCTTGCATATGCTCTGTTACTAGTGTATATGAACATTTCTAGTGAAAATATCCCATGATATCATTGTACTATTAAAAGGAGAATTTACGGTTTATCTATCTTCTGAATTCCGTAGGATTGTAACTTTATTTTTTTATTCGTCTTGTAAACTACATAGATACTAAACAGAATCCTTTCAACAATGGCAGAAAAACACGTGATTAAATATTTAATGAAACAATGAAAATGATTTGCATGTCATGGGTACAATTTTAATCTGTTGGTGAAATTAGACAGTTATATTTTAAAAATTGCCAAAATTT
Source organism: Argiope aurantia (assembly GCA_026543865.1). Taxonomy (NCBI): domain Eukaryota; kingdom Metazoa; phylum Arthropoda; class Arachnida; order Araneae; family Araneidae; genus Argiope; species Argiope aurantia. The sequence goes on from JAPMOR010077409.1 coordinate 908,012, forward strand.
AGAAAAAATTCCAACATTATTAAATTGGTAACATTAAAAAGGCATTTTTTTTGAAGTGTTATAAAATTTATTATTTTTATACAGTAATATTTTCAAATGTTATCGCTGGAAAACAATAAATTTCAGCTTAATTAATTGAATTTCCAATGAATTGTGAACCATATATGGTTATCACTAAATTATTAGAGTTATAACAAAAAAAAACCTTAAATATTTTTTCAATTCGTTAAATATTTTTAAAATTATTTTTCATATTAATTATTTTTCAAAATAATTATTTGAATTTAAAAAAAAATTGTTTTTAAGTTGCTTTTAATAATGATGAACCATTTGGAGGGATGAAGAACTAGAAATGAAATATAAAGGTTGAAGACTTATGCGATAAATTTTAACATTTTTTTATTCTTTTGAATTTTTTTAAATAAAATTTTTAAGACGAAACATTTATACCTTTAATACAAAAGACTTACACCTTAAGATCTTAACAATGTTTTAATCATTTTTTGATTTTTTATTTAAAATATTTTCTTCTGTATTTGAAGGGAAAATTGCATTAGAACGGGTATATTATACAATTAAATTCACAATTTTTACTATCACTTGATGTTATAGACAGTTTTACTTGTAAACTGTATAACACATGAAGCGAAAAAAAAATTTGTGGGGAATAAAAGATAAAGATAGAAATTAGCATTATGAAGAATTGCTTTTTACAGTATGTAAAGCAAAAAGTGCTACGCAGAGAATGCAGGGAATGGTGCAATCAAACCAGACGAAGACGAGACTGATGAAGCTACCCTAAAATAATATTTTAATAGTTTTTCAGAAAGAAAGCTCCAACTTGTTTTTTATAATGTTACTACGAATGCCAGAAGAGATTTCTTTTATAACAAAAAAAAAATTACAATTCCATACAGAATTTCCTTCTGCTTGGAATTAATATTTTATATTGTAATGGGATATATTGAATATAAATATGTAATAAAATTTACAAGTATCATTTTGTCTTTTTTTCTCTTTTGCAGAGTGGCACGGGCCTGGGTTTCAGCATCGCCGGCGGTGTGGACAACCCTCACATCGGAGACGACCCCAGCATCTACATCACTAAGCTGATAGCAGGAGGAGCGGCCGCCGCAGATGGCAGGCTGCAGTGAGTATACCACATCAAGTTACAATTCGTAATTGTTGAATGGAGACTAGTTAAATATTTACTGACATATTTTATTTCAATACATTTTTCATAAAGGCTATATAGAATCTCCAGATTCCACATATTATTTATGAGGAGATGTATCGAATATTGATATGAACTATATTCACATAGGGAAGCATAAATAAAAATGGAAGATACGCAAAGATAAAAGGAAGCACAGTGCAAAATGCAATGTATAGAGCTTTACTATCCTAAAAGTGTACTAGAATTGATATACTCAATATGTGGCTTCATAAAAAAAAAAAAAAAAATTTGGCTTATTTGTAATGGTGTATGTCTGGCATCCATTGCTGTATGGGTTGCTAATCATTTTGAAAGATACCAGGAGTTTCCTGGTCGTCCATGACAATGATAAATTTTAGTGCAGTATCCATGTTGCATTCAACAGATATTTCATGCTTAATTATCTTCTAGCATGAGGAGAAATCGATTTTAGAGAAACTTATGCATTCTAGCCTCAGGAAAGCGTGAATAATAGCAATTTTAGTTTGTATTTTCATCTGTGAAATAGATTCTTATCGTTATTTGCCTTACTTCAAATAGGCAGTTTAAAAATTTTAAAACATTCTGTACATTTATTTGTATTTTGATTCTGATCAATGTACTAAGTGAAACTTGACATTTCTTTTAAATAGAAACCTTGTCTTTATTGTTTTAACCTTACTAAAATATAATTAAATTTTAAAACTTGAAGATACTTTCAAATGTGTGTGTGTTTTTTTTTCCTTTTGATATTTCCGATTCTTCCAAAATTTGATCAACGATCCTCTTTTCATCGCTTAATTTTCCCCTTTTTAATTGGTAAATAGAAAGGCACAATTAATGACTCTTTTAAAAAACTCAAATTCTCTTTCATAAAAGCTATAAATCCTTCATATTTGCATAATTGTAAAAGGCTTTCTGAATAGAAAGTTAAATTTTTTCGAACCTGCAGTAATCTGAACACAATAAAAAAAAGTTTAAAACGTATTTAGTGAATAACTCGGGAAAGGAATAAGCTGACTTTATTTGTGGGAAATGAAGTCAGATTTTTTTCTCTTTTGATGGCAATTCAAAGAGATTTTGTAAAACTTATAAACTCTTTTTTTTTTTTTTTTCTAAATTCAAAGACATGACCGACATTTTTTGAAGTGAGCTTGCATATGACAGCAAATATTGCTGCAACACTGTGAATAAATCTTCTCTTATACAGATCTTCATTTTCATTTGCTTTTCATCCTTTAACCCACCATTGTTACAAAAATAAAATCCAAGAGAAAGTTTTGTGCTGGCTCGTTCAATCTATTCTATCAATGATCAAAGAAAATATCGTGTAAGATTTTTTCTCAATAGAGCGAAAAGAATAGTTTTCAACATTTTGTGCCGGTTTTTGTCGTTTACCCATCGTTACGGTTTCCGTTATCGCACCGTCAAGAAATATTAAAAATCGTTGAGTGTGAAGAAAAAACTGTCCTCTCAGTATTTTTGCGAGTCGATGGCGCTCAATAACCATGCTGGATAACTTCTGAAAAGAAAAAGAAATTCTTCAATAAAAGAAAAAAGGCAGAAGGCAAAGAAAGAGAAAAAAATAAAATTTCCTGAAAACTTTTTCAAACGCTTCAACCTCAATCTTTTTGTTCGAGGCTAGATTCCCTCAACACATTATCGTGAATTTAAGTGGTCCTTCCAAAAACAGAACCCCGGAGAACAAAGGCAAGTGCTGAAAGGGAAAATGAGAGAAAAAACTGAAGGATAAAAAACGGTTTCCAGGAGATTTATGAAGCCAGAAAAGTGCTGCTTTAAAAACCGATGAAGTCATTGGAAACTACGGATCATCACCTCTGGCGATGACCCATCTGCCTGCTGCTGCTCGTTTCCGGATTGAATCCTTCTCAGATTCATGGAGTGGAATGAAAAATGTGCCCCTCTCTATTCTTCTCCGTTTTTGAGATAATTTAATTCAATCCCATTAGAAAACGATTCAACGGTTCACTAAGTGGACTCAATAATGTATGAAAGCAATCCTTCTCGCCAAACAAAGAAAGTTATTTAAGATTTCATAGTTTCATTCGCCGGAAAAATTATTCCGCTGATTGTCTGGTTTTGAAGAAAAAGCTATTTGAAGAAAACAACAGAAATAAATTTCAACGTATCTTTTCTTACATATTTTTATTTTACTTTGTTACTATACACATTTTATATTTTAAAAAATTCATCTTCAAATTTGCTTACGTTAACTAGAAAATTCAAGCTGAATATTTTTTCAAACATTTACTGGTGCTCAAATGAAAAACACAATTAAATGTAAATGATTACTGAGTGACAAGTATTTTAGCATTGATAAAGCAAATAATTTATTGATTTTAAAAGAACCATATACAACAAAATCGTAAACTTAATATAAAAACTTTTTCTCTTATTAAAAGAAATTTTGGACTTTTTATTCAGAAAATAAAAAGTCCAGCGAATATTGTATAAAATTTCTAGAGTTACTGGAATGGAAAAATAATTTGGAGTTTAAAAGAAGCCCTCAAACTCATTATTAAAACAAATTCTATTTTTTTTATTTAGTATTATGCATTATAGATTATTTTTTATTGTAAAATATTCAGAGATGAAATACAGATAACAAAAAAAGTACACCATGCTATCAATTATGAATGCTAGACAGTATGTGAATATCTTCGTATTGTAAGATTAAATCCTTTATGAAAGGAATTTAAATCAAAATTTGCATTCTTATCAACACATTTTTAGCGTGTGGTTTCTGTCCAATATTTTTGTCTCAAAATTTTCAGCCACTTAATAGAAGTTATCATTCAAAATTTTACCATGTTCAGAAGAATCCTAAATCCCATTTGGGCATGTATATAACTGCGCAAAACGAAGTGGATAAGTAATTTATTTAAAAGTTTTCATTTACGCGAATCCTTCTCACATCAAAGTACATTAATTTAATAAGAATGTCCAATAATCTGGTCCTTCTTACCAGATCATCTGCTTACTACGATCCCACTCCCACGGGTGCACCTCAGAAACGTTGATGAGACCTTCCAATATGGTGGTTGGTTTTCGCCGCCCAAGTAGGTTGCAAAAATGGTAGGAGTCGATTACTTCCTATAGATGACGGAACGTACTTCTGACGGAAATGGTTGTACCGTGGTCGGCGCTGACCCTTAGAATAAAATCTTAGTTTTTATCAACGCTGTCGCGGAGGTCCGTCCATTCAAATTTAATCTGAAAGCCTTTAATTAGGCGATTCGAGTAGCCCGAGTGGTTAGCATGAGGCCAAAGACAGAATATTCTAAACTCTTATAGTTATACAAGGATGATTTCCTACTGTTATTAAATGTTTATTATTCTCACTTGACAAAAATCGGTTATTCCTACTAATGCAAGTCTTGTGTGCGTACAAAATGTAGGTCTATCAATAAACTCCATTTTCGGTTCTATTTAAACTGGATATATTTCCTCTTCCCTGAATACTAGTAGTGTTATGCTCTTAATGAGACTTGGGAAATTTTATATATCAAAATTCAATTCAATCTCATTCGACTCTTGATGAAAATAAAATACAATACAAAATAATTTGAACTCGCCTTATATTTTCAATAATCAAACAATTATCAAACTGAAGGACTTACGGATTAATGAAAACGAGGTATTAATTGAAAATAATTTTTTAATGCTTTTAAGTACCAAAGTTTGTTTTATATATATACTAGCCGCCTTTGGCGACCAGCCGGTTCGCCAGTATTACCTCTCGCTACAATTTTCAATTAAATATTTTAAGTAACTGGTCTCTTAATAGATTCTCAAACAGAACATTTTTAATCTTCAAATTTTGATAGTCATACCAAACTTACACTGTTGTTTAGATCGTTTCGTTCAATTTACTATATATATTTTGCTAATTTGTTGTCATTTCCGGTAAAACTTCAACTTTAAAGTGGAAATGATGAAATTGCAATTAATATAAAGATATTTTTTAATAAAACCAAGCGTTTTATTTTATTTATCATCTTTATTGTTATTTATTTATTATTATTATTGTTATTGAATATGAGTATTGCAAACAGAATCGCTCAGTATTTAAGTCTTATATGAACTACAAAATATTTTTCATAATTTATGTAATATCTCAAAGAATAATTCAACAAAAATTTCTCAGATTAGCATAAAATTCAGTTTTTAGTTTTGCTTTCAAAGGAATTGAAATGAAATCAAGAATAATATTTTGTTCCGACCTATAAATATATTTCAAAAATTATGAAGTCTAAATTTAATGCAGTAAGGTATCATATTCTGAGAAATATTCTGGACACACCAAATTTTAAATAAATGAATGAATGTTTCTATTTTCCACGATCAACTAAGACAGATTAATAAAGTTTTGAATGTTAAAAATTTTTTAAAAAAACTCAACATTTTCATAATCTTAGGCCAATTAATCTTGAGAAACCTGCGCGCTGATTGGCGTATTTTCTTTGAAACGATCGATGGAAAATCTAAAATCATCCTTTTTTATTGAATAGTGATATTCAAATTTTCATAAATCAATCAGTTTAAGTGATTGATTTAGTTGATTGGAAATTAACTCTTTTTATTTAAAATATTAGTGTTTCAAGAACATTTTGTTATTCGTGATTTCCACAGCAGAAGCTTTATGTAAAATCAAAAATTCGTTATTTATTGCAGCATTTATTTAATCAAGTTACATAAAATATAATCATTTTCCATTTAGATCATTTTAGCAGATGTGTGTCTTACTAAAGTTTTACAAATTAGCTGTGTGGTCCTGATTTGAATGGATATCCTGTTCATATTAAACAAAACTTGCCTTAAAATAAAACTGATTTATTGGATTAATAATATAGAGAGTGTAAAAGATCATAAAATAATTTTTCTTGAATTTATTTTTTAGAAAATATATATTTCTTATTTGTTTCATTTCCTACTAACACGTGCCGAAAATTATATTTTTGCAGATTTCATTTCCAAAAAGATTTAATTTATTTTTAATTGGAACTTTAATCAATGTGATGGCAACACTTTGAAAAAAGCTAATTTTCCCCATGAATGCGAAACGTGCTCGTGCAGCTAAATTTTATTTTTATTTTGTACGAAAAAAATTGTTGAAAAATATAGTTAAAATAGTTATTGAAAAATTCATTAAAAATATAAATTTAATTTTAAGGTTAAAACATTGATATCATTTAAAAGATAAATTTTTGATCGTTAACTTTATGTAAAAATCATTTTTGTGCGGTAATATTTTCGGAAGTTATAGCTGAAACATGTCAAAATTTCGCTTAATTTTTAAATAAATAAAATCCTAATTAAAAATTCGAAAAAATAATCCCCAGGTGCACATTCCCTGCCTCCAAGGTATACATATGCCAAATTTGGTAGCTGTAGGCTGAATGGTCTGGCCTGTAGAGCGCCAACACACACACACACACACACATTGAGTTTTATTATAAGTATAGATATATATATACCAAATTATACAGAATTATTATACCAAATTATACTTTATATGATAAATATTGCAAAATATAATGCAAAATTCTATTGCTTACAGCGTGCCAAGGTTGCTACAATCCACAAGCAATGATTTGCTTTCAACTTTAACTCTCCCACTCGTCTTTGTCGAACAATAGAAAGGAATAAAAATGATGCAGAACCTGATGACTTAATACTTAATTTTAATTTCTTAATGTTCCCTAAAAAAATGCTTTCAGCTATTCAATTTTTACATGATTTTGTACAATAGTATTTAATAGCAATTTAATGTATTAATATTATAAGGCTCCATTGTGCCTTTACAGAGAGAATTACATTAAAATGTGAATTAAGAGAACAGAGTACATTTCGTTATTGTATCTTTACAGAGTGAACGATATAATCGTGAAAGTAAACGATACCAACGTTGTGGATGTTCCTCACTGCGTAGCGGTAGATGCCCTAAAGAGAGCAGGCAACACCGTCAGACTGGTGAGTTTGTCATTTCCTTGCACGTTTTTCCTATCTTTTGATCCTATTTTTAAGAGTTTCCTATTTTTAAGATTTCCTATTTTTAAGATTTCCTATTTTTAAGAGCTTTCTTAATAAATATTATTTGGCGAGAACAACTGTCAGCTATGATGAAACTTTATTGACATTTTTAATCTTTCATTTTTGAAAATCAATCAAATACAAATTTGAAATTTCGCGTTTTCTTTTAATCTTTCGTGATATTTTCATATTTGTTACGTGCATTTAAGCCAATCCCTTTCCATCGTTTTCATGTAATTTTTTATTGTATAAGCAATAAAATAAATGTTGTAATAAATTTGCTTCTATTCGTTGCTCATGTATTGAACATTATAAAAACGCCACTGAAAGATTATTTTTATCCTAATTTATGTGTTTGGGTTTCTTTTCAACTTAGAAAATACAACATCATTGTTTGATTCTAATTCAATACATTTGTTAAATCAAATTTTAAATTGCAAAAAGATTCATTAAAAGTTTTTATTTTACTACATATTGAAATATCATGTTAAATCATTTAAAAATAAGATAAACAAAACATTCTAAACATAAAGATTATTCTAGGTTTATTGGACGAGATGCAAAGCATCTTATAAAAATTAAATTTATAAAATTAATATTACTGTTCAGTTTTAAAATTTTTAGCTATTTTGGTACTAGAATTTTGTTCTAACTATATTGCAAAACGCGTAACAACTGGCTTTGAATCTTATAAAAATAAAAGAACAAAAATTGGCAAGATATTTTCAATCTATCTTTTTTTTCTTTTTAAATTTAATCCCTTATTATAATGACAATCTAATATAATTTTGCTGTTTTTCTGACTTCTTTCTGGGTTTTTTTCCTTTCTTGTAAGCGGTGCATACGCAGAGAATTTATTGGTTGTTTTGATAAATACAGATTCCTTATAATTTCGAAAAATCCTAAATTAGATACCTCGTTAATAATAAAACATCTTTTTTGGAAACACGCCTGTGTGTGTTTGTACACCATGATTCAATAACGCATCCAAATGAATAGAGGAATTTTGGAATATGATCTACACCTTGCAACGTTGTAAATGTTCATCAAATACTGGACCAAGTCCAATAAAAGGCAGTTTTTCTCAACCCAAAACGAATTCCCGGAATTTAAGCTAGCAATTTTTAAAAAACTGAAATTACTGCCTTTAAGAACCGAAATTCTGGATTAAAATTTAAAGAAGCAATAAATAACATTTTATTTATAGCTATATAAATAAAATATTGTAGAAATATTGTTGAATGTAAAAATGTAGAAATATTGTTGTTATATCCTAAAATCAAAATTAATCTTAGAATCTCGAAGAAAATAATAAAGCAATAATATTTATTATTCGTGAATGCCAAGATATTCAAAGATAATTGGAAAATGTATAAAAATTGTTCATTTTAATAATATACTCTAAAGTCATTGTTGAATAATAGTAAAATTATGAAATTAGAAAACTAAAAAATTTGTCGTTTGAAAAAAATCCTTTTGGGTACATTCAAGGAATATTTACTCAATCCAATCGAGAACATTGCATGACATGTAATCATAATAATTTTTGATTACACACTCTAAGTGACATGCTTATTTCAAAATCCTTTGATATTTTTTTCACCATGTGTCGTATCATTCTCTGATACATAATTAATTCTTTCAAATGTGACATTACCTGTGAACCGGGACAAATTGAGCAATGAAGCGTAACTAATGACTAATCTAATAAAGAAAGCACGCCTCATTTAGCTATGAATGATGTCGGGTAATAACTCAATTCTTTTGAAACTTTTATTTTATGAGGAGTGGTTTCTTTTTTTTTTCCAAAAGTTATTGGAGGATAGAAAACTTTTTATTTTAACGAATTTTTCTTTTTATTCATCTTTTTAATAAGTTTTGCAATAAATTTTAAATAATTTTCATTTTTCTTTGTAAGATTTATAACTATAGAAAATTAAGTCTTAAAAAATTAAAATAGTTAGATTAGTCAAAGGTAAACACTTTCTTATAATGGAATTACTTAGCATAATAGGATAGTGTTAACCAAAAGTAAGTAAGTGTACTGCTTAGCAGTGTAACCTTAGTATAAAAGGAATTTCGGAATTCGCAGGAAATGAAAATTCAATATAGCATACTTAAAAGTGTTTGGTATTTGGGTTTAAATTAAAGAATGCATTCTGCACCAACAAACATTTTTAAAAATGCAATAGATAAAAAATAAATTTTAAGTTAATTAATTAAGTTAAATTATATTTTTCATGTAATTATTTTAAATATTTTCTTTTAAAACTTCGAGAGGATTCAAAAACTTCATTGTATCTTAGTGTATGTTTACAAGAATTCAAAATCTATTACATTAAAAATATTACATTTTTTTATATATATTTGAATGAAAAGGATAAGAGGTAGCTTGATTTTTTAACAGCCAACTTTATAAGTGCTTTTTGCTTTTTTTTTATACTAGCAATATAAATACGTTTTTATAACATAATCTTTCTGAAACAAAATTCAGAGTTCAGCTATAATACAAAATAATTTATCTAAAGTATTTAAGTGATTCAGAATATGTATTTTATAATAGTAGTATAATTGTTTACTCAATATCTTGTTAATATTAACCAAAAGAATTTCACTTCACAAATTCTACTTATAAAGGATATAACTTTTTGACATATTTTGAAACATTTAACAACAAAAACTTTTGTCTATTATTGAGATTTACATTTGTTTGAAAATGTTTGACTTTTTGTTGTCCATTTAGTTTTGCCTTTGGTTATTAATCAAGGAGTTTTATCACGGGAAAAGTCTTATTTCGTTTGCTTTTTTTTTTTTTTTTCGTTCTTGTGTTCTTATAAAACACATTTATGCTAAAACACCAATTCAACAGATTTATGTAATGTTAATTGATCAGCTAATTAAATATGTATGAAAAGTCAAATATTTAGAGTAATTATACAAAATTATTCATATTTTGAGTAATTAAATGCATTCATAAGAATAACTTAATGTTTGTTTTGAAAATTTTCATCGCATTTATTCAAAAGCTCATTTATTTTATGCTTAATGAATTTTAAACAAAGAAACATCTCAAATGATACATTAATTTCTGTTTATAAAAACCAAAGGTATTGATTGGTTCTTTCTATTAGGATTTTTTTTCTTCAAACAAATCCATTATCATCGCTTGAATTTCTATTCGTATTTTAAATTTTGACTGATAATCCAAGTGGTAAACGGATGCTAAAATAAATAAAATGTGAAACAGTATTTCAGCATGAAAATCCCTTTTCACGCGCATAAGAGAGCAATTTTATTCCAAAAAAAATGTGAAATGTATAATTAAAGCATTATTAAACGAGAATATCAATAGATAGAATATAAATATTTGATTTCATCCGAGATATAATGAATCCTCCTTGTAATATTTAACGTTTGTAGAATAAAAGGTATGAAAATTAAAAAAAAATTTCAAGACTTCCACAATCGGCAGTAGATTTTCAAATTTTAATTTCCTTGCATATAATTTGAAGATATGTTTCATTCAAAAAGCGTTCGATTTGAAAATGTTAATTGTCCTTTTCGTTTCTTCTTAGATTAACAGAAATAAAAGGAACAATATTATAAAGGAAACATTTAACAGATATATGTTAAGAAATTATTTTAAATGTCTTCGCATTTTTCTTATTTTCTAGAACTAGAATGCAATACTAATAAATGATAAGATTCATCTTTTGAAACTAAAATTCAAATTTTACACTCATCGGAAAGTGGGAATTTTTTTAAATTATATTTCTTGCTGAATGGTATTCTTTCATAATTCTGCATTCAGCAATTTCCAATTTTAAAGATAATCAAATTCAAAAGTTTTTTATTAGAAGATTGCTGTAATTTTAACATTACCATGCATATAACTTTAAGAATTTGTCAATATATTAAATTATGACCAATTTTAAATCACAATTTTTATACAAAAAATGTTTTAAGGGAATATATATATATTTGCATGCTGATATGATAAAGTCGTGTGGTAATGCCAGGTATTCAAATTTTAGCTTTTCCAGCAATTTGCATGACAGGTGAGGTGCACGAAGTAAGAATATTCCGATAATTCAAAAAGTTTATGAAGTTTGAAAATTTTTTATAAAATATTCCATAAAGAAATTATTCCATGAGCTCAAAATTCATCTTCTTTTAAATTTTGCTTACGAGTTTTATTATCAGAATTATTCTTTCTTCTTGACAAACCAGTTTATAAATGTGATAAACTATTTTAAATCATGTGAAAAATAAAGTTTTTTTTTCCCCTAAAAATGTATGGAACCAAATTGATATTGACTTTTCAAAACAGCTGTCATCAAATTTTACCACTTCATCCACTCTTTCTGTAAAATATTTCACACATTAATGAAGATTTTTGAAAATGAATCGAATAAAACTTTTCTTCGATAAAAACGCTCTACTCTTTCAGAAAATGACGTGTTAAAAGGAGAGAAAAAATATTTCATGCTTTGAAAGAAACGTCAGATGCATATTCAATGTTTGTTCCTTATTTCTATAATCAAATATGCGGGATGGATATATAAGAGAGAAAAAAATATCATTCCAATTGATATACACTGAAAAACCAGAAAAGTTGATATAGCAGGTCGTATGCAAATAATGGAAGTGTTCAACCAATCAGCGTAACGCGATTCGGTCGACAGTGCGTATTACATCGATTCTTGCAGTTACAATGGCAGGTTATCAAGATTTAAGGGATTTTCAACAGGAACTAATCGTTGGCGCACAAGAGATGGGGTACAGCATTGGCCAACACCGTCATTACTCTTAATGACTGGTCTGACAAGTCACGTTTCCAATTATATTTGGCGGATAACCGTGTACGGGTGTAGAGAAAACCACATGAATCCATGGATCCCCCATGCCTAGAAGAACTGTTCAAGTTGGTGGAGGTTCTGTCATGGTATGGGGCATTGCAATTGACATTAAAGGGGACTGTTGATACGCCTAGACTAGACCATGACAGGTCAGTGGTACATTCTCATACTTTCTGACCACCTGAATCCATTCATTCATGGACGTGGATCATTCCAACAGGATAATGTGCCATCCCACAGGTTTACAGTATCTACCGAGTGGTTTGAGGAGCATCTTTTTAAATTTCGTTTCCTCTCTAGGGCACCTAATTCCCCTGACATGGACATTATCTAGCATATTTGGGATGTTTTGCAACGTGCTATACTTAGGAGATCTTTATCACCTCGCACTCCCATGACTTTCTGGACTGTCCTGAAATGAATCGTGGTATGAACTTACAGAATTCTTCACAAATTAGTTGAATCCATGCTACGCCGTTTTGCGACATTTTTCCCTGCTCATGGGGGTTCTGCACGATATTATACTGGTGTACCAGTCTTTCTGACACTTCAGTGTAACTTAAGACTAATTCGAAACATTTACTTTTTTCGATGTAATCGATCGTGTTTTAGTAAAATCGGGTTATGTAATAAATCAGTGGTTGAAGAATATAGACATTGATACTTTTAAAAGAACGATATTATACTGTTGCATATAATTCTTCTTGTGTACAACCGACCACCAATGAACGAAGCAAAATCGTCAGGATTTGTTCTGGATGATTGCTATCTTTAGCATAACCCATCCATAAAACTGGCCGCTTCATCAAACTGACATTCTCTTCGAGGAAGTTGGCGCCCAACCACAAAATGGTCAATGGTTGGTTCTTTCTCATCTTCCTGTTAAACAAGGAGCATGCCATCACTTAAAGAAATCTCATTGAAATTCTCAATATTTCTCTAAATTTTTGTTCCACAATAACAACAAAAATCCAAACAATTGGTAAAAATCTGACAATTTTAAACTCATGTCCTTCAGTGTTTTAAGATTATCTGGTATCATCAATACCGTACTTAAGTCATCATTTTCAACTTTCAAATTCTTTCTTAGTTCCGAGATTTTTATGCATTCCTTTAAATGATGGTAAATGTCGCGATTTTTCCACAGGTGCATTTATTTTCCCGGTATCGTATACTGGTATTTGTTTCCTAAGTAAAGCACTTAATAGTATTCATGAAAGTTGTCTTTTAAAAAAAGTTCTTTTCCCTGCAGTTAGTGAAACGTTTGCGAGGTCCACCAAGAATCATGGAGATAGAGCTAGTGAAAGGAAGCAAGGGCCTAGGTTTCAGCATTGCGGGAGGAGTGGGCAACCAACATGTACCTGGCGACGATGGCATCTACATTACCAAAGTCATGGAGGGAGGGGCCGCCCACGTCGATGGAAGGCTGCAGGTCGGAGACAAGCTCATAGCAGTAAGTGAACATTTCTTTTTCTTTTCTAAGGCCTCAAAAACTTTTATTTTTACTTTTTTTTAATATACCCAGAATTAAATCATAGATTGTGGCAGGCTGGCAAAAATAATTCAGATAGAAGCATGAAAAGAAATATTTTTGGCCAAATGGAATAAATTCTGACTTTATTTTAATTTTATGTGAAATTGCTTCTTTTTATCGTTTTATTATAACGATAAAAAAAGAATAGTTAAATATCACGAAAAGGAGAAACATCGTTTAGTAATCTTGTTATTGTAAACAATTAATTACAATTTCTTGATTAAGTTCAAATATGATGCTATATACCGGGTGATTCAAGAAGTCAGTTAACATTTGAAAATTCAAATTGGCAAGCATGCTTAAAAAGTTTTAATGAAACCAAAAAGTGACCAACAAGTGTAGCGTCTAATATGATCACAAAAGCAATAATTAGCATAATAGTTGATTTTTAACAAAGGCTGTTCTTTATAACAAATGCTCACCATGTCGGCCATCATTCACCAACAATACCTGTAAGCGATGGACAATGTTGTGAACAGCACTGTACAGCATATCTGTAGGTGTAGTGAGAAATTATCGTTAGATGCTATTTTTTATCCTCAATTATATCGGACGATCGCGATAGACTTGCGACTTCAGTTAACCTCACAACCAATAACCACACAGATTAAGATCTAAGGACCTGGAAGCGTGACGGAAGTAGTGGTTCAGCATGCAATCCTCACCTAACAATGTGCACAACAGATCTTTCACATGCGTAAGCAATATGGGGTGGAGCGCCATCCTGCATAAAAGTCGTACCTTCCAGGAGGTATTTATCAGCGAAGCTAGGTATGATGCGATTCTGTAACATATCGACGTACCTCACACCCATCATGCTCGAAGTTTGAAAAGCAGAACCACGCGTTTTCTCGAAGAAAAAGCATCTTGTTACGACAAATGTGGTCAATCCACCACACAACCCGACTTTCTCATCATACTTCCATAATGAAGTTTCTACGATAGTTCAAGAATTTTCGGTACCCCGAATTCTGCTGTTCTGGGAGTTAACAGACCCTCGGAGTGTGAAATGGGCTTCGTCGGTCCACACCACGTTAGACAACCAATCACCGTCTTACTCCATTATTGCACTTTTTTTGTTTCAATAAAAATCCATATCATTTCAGACATGTCTGTCAATTGTTACTTCTCTACCTACATTATTCCGTAAATTATTGTCTATTCAAATGCTAACGGACTTTGAATCACCTGGTATATTACAATTCAGCTGTTAATTATAATTTCAACAGCCAGGAAAAAAAAGGGAAGATTTTTAATCCCAAAGTAGCAGATGCAATCAATTCATTACAAAATAGCATCTATGAGAGCTATTTCTAGGAATTAAAATCACAGCATTGGACAGCAATGGGGTTTTATCAATAAAATGTTTTGATTAATATCATGTTCTTGATGCTGTTCCCCGTTATTCCTTACCATAAGAGATCTTTTCTGCTATCAGGTGGGAGATGTGAACTTGGAGCGCGTGACGCACGAGGAAGCAGTGGCGACCCTGAAGGCTACCTCAGACCATGTTGTTCTGACCGTTGCCAAGTCTAGGATTCCGCCAGACTTCTTCGTAAACCATTCGGCTTCCACACCACCTTCCTACGTAGAAGATGCTTCATCACCGAGTATGTTTCTTTATAAAGCCTTATTGTTACATACTTGTTAAATTTAATGAGATTGAGTGAAGATTTAAATAAAATAAAAGTGATGTCGGATTTTAAATAATGATTTTGAAAAAATGTATGATTTAGTAATTTGATCGAGAATTTTTAATCCACCCTGTTTGCGTGCATCTCAGTCTTTATTTCGAATTCATTGAATCTTATACATGATTACATGAGTTACGGTCGATTTCTTCAAGTTTCATTTATTTTGTATCTGAATTTTTCCAGTAAAATCTATAAATGAATGTTATAAAAAAATGTCATAATCTAACTTGTTTCAAAAAATATATTACTTTTGATAACATATCATAAATTTAAAAAATCGAGTGTTTGTATCAAGAAGGCATTTATGAAACTTTTTAAAATGAGAGATTATTTTCTCTTTTAAAAAGCTTTCATCTTTTAAATGTCAAATTTTTCAAACTTCTAGCTTTTTATAAAAAACTGCAGTGACGAGCATCAGCCTAAATTATTTGTTAGATGTCAATAAAGTGGAAGTAAGATGGTAAGAGGTAGATTTGCAATTTTTCCAGTTGTTCATCTAACCATCAAACTTGGCAATTTCTCTCAAATGAAAAATAAAACAATTATAAATAATTCAAAACACTTTTGTATTTATTAAAAATTTGCTGTTTTTAATAATAAGACATTAAAAGCCCTTTCTTCTGTCATTTTATTTATCAATATAAAATTTCTTTCACAAAAATGTATTATCTGGGTATTGAAATCTTTGTACTTCATTATCAACAAAATAAGTCAAGGAAATCTCTAATTTCAAACATAATTTCTACTTGGTGCTAATACCAACTAATATGATTTCTCATTCTTACCATAACTGCAAGAAGAGATGCGATATATTCTGTAAAACATGCTGTGAATAAATAATCGAGTAATTTTGTCACAATATTATGCAATTGTTAATTCTGAGTTTTTTCAACTGCTAATACTAAGTAAGTTGAATTTAAAATGCATCTATTTTTTTTGTAGGATAATCACCATAATCTAATTTCCATCTTCAATTAATAAAATAAGAAGTAAAACTTATCCCTTATTTGAAATGCAAAAGTATTACTAACATATCTGAAAATAGTTTGATTGGTTATAAAAGTTTCAAACAAATCCAAACTGCCTTAACCCTTTATTTAGCAAATTATTTTATTATCAATTTTTCAAATCTGTTTTCGAATTATTAGTTAAGTTTTGGTACAGAATAAAAGTAAGAAGAAGAAAAAAACTTTTTTAATTAAAATAATTTCATTAATTAAATTAATAATAAAAAAATGCTAATGTTATTTTTAGTTGACATTTACTGCTTTTTATTAAAAAGATCTTCTTCGTGTTCTTTCAAATACTGTTAGAAAAAAATAGTCATATTGTGAGGATATCAGATGGATTTAAATGGTACTTTAAAGTACCGTCGGTATAGAAAGGGTTAAGACGCCTTAATTGTTTACAAATTAAATTGAGATTATTTTATGTGATAGAAAATCTGATTTGAATCTAAAATCCTATTTGATTCTGTTAATATAAGACTGATAATTTATTTTATTGTCGGTTTTTTTTGTGACCTAAGTTTTATTTAGATGTAAATTCTACTTCGAAGAACTTTACATTCACAGGTGTTTATTTTTTTTTTTTTTTTTTGCTGTTAGAAATATATTATACTTGCCAATCACATCTATTTATATGATGTTTGGATCTAGTAAATAAATATATAACATTTCTTAATTTTTAATGTTATTTAAGAACAAATAATTTTATTTAAATTACCAGTTTGATTTGATTTAAACCCATTTAACTATCGAAATTAGAAAATTATAATTATCAGTAATTATAACACGCGTGCATTTTTGGTGGTGCATTTACCTTTACTCCAAATGCATCGAGGAACAAATTAATCAAACTAGATAAGACAAATCGTCGAGCCTTCAAAACAATTCCTGCAACTGCTTCAATGAGAGGCACTAGCTTATCAAAGATCGGCTTCATTTGGATTGGGACCGAAATAAACCGACCGACCGGACGCGGCTAATTACACTCCTTCGATTACGCAGATGGAAGTGCCTACTGGAATTCTCTCATTTCAATTTCACTTCCTGTCCACCACCACCACCCTGCAAGAGTCAGTTACCGTAGCATCACGCAAAGATGAATGGTCCTGGGCCTTCGAAATGAAATTCACTCCATCGTGTAATCTACGCCCCACACTCGATTAATAGTGCGCCCCGTCTCTTCTTAATCAAAGATTAGAAGGACTGATGCTTTTCCCTGGGGACTTTGATGAATACCGCCTTGTTTGGCGGAGACTATCGGTGTTATCCTAACTCGCGGCTGAATTCCTTTTGTGTCCAGAGGTACACTGTTAAAGGAAATCAAAGGGCGAGGCAGCAATGCATTATAGGTTTAACGGTTTGCCTAGAAGCTGTCTATAAGCTTAATTTTAGTCAGTTCGGGGCGGCAACAGAACATATGTTCCATTACTCTTGTGTCATCTTTAATAAACTTCTCTTAACACTTTATAGTTCTCTCGTATATATTCTTACCACCTGCAAAAAACTTTTATGAGGGTTGAAAAAAGTATTTAAAATGGTAAATAGGGTAATCAAATGCCTAAAATTCTATCGAGCTACCTTAATAGCTCAGAAATATATTAAATCTATAGTTAAATATGATTTATATTCAAAAGTGGTAAATATGTTTACCATTTGGCCGTCCACGACATAAGGGTTTTCGTAGACATTAAGCTCAAACATTTGTCATTAAATTTGAAATCCTGTAAAACGTTTCATAAATGCAACACCACTGTGATGTGCTCCTTATATCTAAGATGTTATAATATTTAATTATCATTATTTGCTATTTTTGATATATTTATTATTTTAATACTATAATTTACGACAATTTAATTTCTTAACACAAGACGGGGCTAAAATGTTATTGATAAAATTGTATCAGATTGGAACAGTTTTATTTTTATGCAATGTGGCAATCTATCTACCCATCCAGTCTAACAAATGCAAAATGAGCTTCAAACTTTAATGTAAGACATTACTGAATTTGAATTTGAAACAATTCCATGATTTATAACTAAAAAACTGTATAAATTTGTTTTAAGTTACCTATTTACCATTGAATATTCGATGATATTTTTTACCCTTCACTCTCAGTGGTAAGTCTGCTTAACACTTTAAGGTTCCTTTGATTTTTATTTGTCAGTGCTCCGGAATTATGCCTTATGAAGGGTTAAATAAGTACCGTAAATTATATTTTATGAATTTCATAATATTTATACTGCTGTGAAAATATTAATATTAGTGATAATACGCACCAAAACTCAGTTCATCCATAATCATTATTTTCTGAACAGTTATTCATGTAATATAGATTAATACATTCTGCTTATCATTTTCTTATTTAAATGTTGGCCGCAACGCTCAGTGTTCTTATATTTAATACTCAGTTAAAGGAAACCGATAAATCCAAGACAGGAAAGATAAACACAACACTGAATAGATAAACGTAAACGGAGGCATAATTTTGTTTACTTTGTTTGCATAGAGGAAAATTGGCAGTTCAATGGAAAGGGCAGGGAAGTAAAGTATTGTTGCTAAAAAGAGTGTATGGTCTTTTTTTTCTGCTTTTTTAAGCCGCTCTGCGCTGTTTCATAATACGAAGTAATCCAATGTGATTTATTTTTGCATACATTTTTAAAAATTCTTAAGTGACTCATGACATTAGCATTACCTTGTTTATACTGCGTTTTGTTTCTTTTCAACTGTGAAGATATTGTTTTACAAAAAAATTTCGCTTTACCCTATTTTATTTCGACATTATTTTTCCTGTAATTTACTTTTTTTCATGGTTTCCCTGCGCCATTTTCTTCGTTTTTGATCTTGATCAAATTGAACCATGGTGTTTTCAAATAAAAGGAAATAATATTTATCAGCATTCAACATTATACAAGGACGTTCTACTTTAATGATAAATTATGAAAACCAACTTTGACCGTCTTTGAATAATTTAGCATCTATCTATCCAAAACGTAGTTAATATTTTATTGACATTTTGATACTAACTTCCTATAGCTCACAATCTGAAACACAATACAATTATAAAGTGATTTAACTCGTAAAAATCATAAAGTGATCGATTCTTAAAAAATCGTGTATAATTCTAATAATTCCTTCAAAATTTGATTTCGTATATATATGTCATATATGCGTGAATGCTTCTTTAAATATCATCATTTAGCACAGACGCATTATTTCAGAAGAACCAGTCTTTACTTCGTAAATCATATTCCAAAAAATTAAATTGCTAGATAAATAATTATTGAAAAAAGATATTGCTCCTAATTAATTTCGTAATTTTTCATTAGTAATTCTTTTACTGATAGTCTATGCAGTCAGTATATATATATATATATATATATATATATATATATTTCATTTTACTTTTTTTTGCTTTAATTTTTTTATTATTATTATTTATTAATATATTATTTACAGTAAATTATGATTTTCCTGATTTTGTTTATTTTAATTTTATGCTTTTTTTTCCTTTTTATTTTTCAATTCTTCCCCCGAGCAGAAATCGCCCCCGTTAAGGAAAAACCACCAGAAATCAAAGAGATTCCACCAAAAACGCCAACAATGGATTCTCCGGACATAACGCCTGGTAAGCCTAGAACGTCAAAAAGTCCATCTCTCATATAGTATTTTAGACATAATTTAAAATAAAACACGAAGAAGAAAACTTTTTGAAATTTATATAAATATATATGTATAAGAGGAATAAAGAGAAATCAATCCATAGTTTCCATTTTAGATTCTTAATGCATTGGATGTTGTAAAAGAAATATTAAGACTTTAAAACAGTATAATATTTATTAACTCCTATTTGCATTACTAAACTATGCTTTAATCATAATTTATTGCCTACCATCTTCATGCATAAAGATGGTAGGCAATTTCTTCCCGTATGTTGTTTAACATTTTCTGAAGCAAGAATTGCTATAAACATGGTTCATGGTAATTGGTAGAGGAGATGCATGCAAACCCCCCGCCCACATAAGTAGGGAAATATATATGTGCGAGAGTATATATATGGGGGAGTACGTATATATGTATCCACGTCCCATATATAAAATCACTTGATTAACTTCTCCCTTCTTCAGTTTTCTTAGGTATGCACACAAAAGAATCCCCTAGTAGCCCTGAGCATTTTCTTCAGACACTTTTTATTATCCTTAGACACTGTGCTGACTGTACATTGTGTTTTTTAGGGCATCTGTAAACTTTCATATATTGCATAGTAATGTTTTTTGTCATATCTTAAATTTTGACTTTTCCTCAATCTCGAATAAATTATCAATTAATGAAAAATAATGAAAATTTGACCCAAATGTTAGTAAGTTTTAACAAGGAAATAACTAATAATTGATTTCAAATCGAAACTTCAAAATAAATACATTTTTAATTCCTTACTCTCGTTTATAAAGATCTACTTACCTGCGACTGAGTGACAAAAAATTCTGACCTTTTTATTTTATTTCTATTTTTCAACAATATTTTTTATTTATATTCAAATTACAAGTGTATGAAAAAAAATTCTACTGCAGAAAAACATTTTTAACACCCCGCTTTTACAATCTCTAGAAATTAAGGAGTTATATATTCGGTAAAGTTCCTTTTTCTTACTGCAAAAAATTTTAGAGGAGCATCGCATTTTGTTACTTCCCTTACACATCATCCTAAATTAATACTACCTTTCAATATAACTTTCCTTAGCATACTATGAAATTAAATTAATGCGTTTTGCTATTGAGCATCCACGATCGTTGAAATCAATCCTATCTAGAAAGTTTCTCTACTAGAAATGTTCTTAAACTTTTCATGGCTTAAGATATCAAATGTAAAATTAGATGAATTAGCGATCATATTTATATACTGAAAAAGTTGGAGTGCTTTAGTTCCGCATCGTTCATACACGAACTTTTTGCTTTCTCATCCTGCTTACAAAGACGATGGTCTCAAATTAATGATACTATCCATTCATTCAAACATTTTTTTTTTATAGAAAGGTGAACTGAAGAATTTTCTTATGAAAAACGAAAGAGTTTTTCTCTTGATTTTGAGAAATCAAAATTGAATTTAATACAAAAAAAAACCCTTGAACTATTATTCTAAACTCTCATTTTGAAAATGGCATAATATTAAATATTTCCTGTTCTGTTGTAGTCATTTTTTGCTATTAAGGATTTTAAGGAGAAAACAAATGTAACATTTTATGGACATGGGCACATCTTTATTACTCTTGCACTGAATCATCACCGTAAATTTCATCTACACTGTATAGAAAACAATTAAAATAATATTACAATGCATAGAAAACAATAAAAAAATTATAATATGCAGAAAACAATTATATTAATTTTGATGCATTACTCTGTAATCTTTGAAATGAGGTCTAAATTCGTGAAGAAACTGCATCCATATTTAAACGAATGTTTGTAGTTCGACATGGAAACAACAAATTAGAAATTTCGATATGAGAAGAGATCTATATTAATTCTCAAATTCAGATAATTTATTCATTCCATCTCTTAAGAGTACGAATATAACAGACCATGTATAATATCAGAGATAAGAAAATAAACTATATATATGTATATATAAACTACCAAAAGAAATGTATATGTGTATATATACTTCATATGGCATGCTTCACACGCAAAAAAAGAATATTTAGCAAGATATTTGAATAATTAGTTTTATAAATAATAGAACATATAATATCAAAATTCTTTCCTAATTTTCTTCGAAGCGTTTTGGTAGAAAAAAGAGTTTTAGTTTAAAGAACAAAACTTGTTCAGAACTCTTAAACTCATATTAAAACCACGTTATTTTGGCCGATATTTTCGAAAAGATATTCCATCCAGATGCTGTAATACATGCAAACTGCCGATATTGGCTTAAAAATTTCTGAATTTAATAGCAGTGCTTAGAATTCAGAAACATATAGCGGTAATTTCCCTCCGAGCGAGATACAAACTCCCTTATTTATATGAAGCAATACTTTCTTATTAGTGAAATATTATGCATAAAAACCAAGTTTCCTGGTGGGAAAATGTCTGAAATTTCGTAGCTAGTAAACATATGTTTCATAAGCATTTATTAACTGTTCATAACCTTCATCAGAAAAATAGAATACTGTAAATATTTGAGGAGATTTTCTCATACTTCTTGCAATCTAAAAATATGTTTGCTCATATGTTGAAATAGTAACTTTTTAAAAATAATATCGCGAAATGGTTCCATCATTTAATATTTTTCATGTCTGTTAAGCAAACTTTAGCTAAATTAAAGTAATATAAACATCAAAAGATATTTTAAACAGCGTGTCATATTCTGTAACTAAGAAAGAAAAAATGAACTGCTCAAATATAAAATCAATAAATGCTATATTTTTTTTAAAAAAATTTCAATAAATAATTAATATTTTTATGTTGAATATACTTATTACTTCAGGTTATTAACCTATATCGGATCATAATTTTATTGTTCCGTATCAACTTTGTTACACAAAAAAATTAATATTTGAATAAACTGATGTTATAAACTATTCATTTTTTAAATATTACTAGCTGATACTTGGCGCGTTGCTGCCGAAAAAGAAATAATTTTGGAAATATCATTTGAAATACTTATTTTGTTTATTTAAGAATGATTTTTATTTTCTTGTCGGCAATAAATATATTCACTGAATTTGAATGATATATAAAGGAGGAGTAAAAATAATATGTATTATATTTTTTGACTTTATTATTGAAGTATACTTTAGAATAGACAATATTTTGTTTTTCCGTCTTCAGCAAAAACAAATTTTTTGGCTGTCTGACTCTTGAGCATCCAATATAGCTCACGAGTCGGACAGCCAACATACAACTGGCCATGTGAAAAACTTGGATTTTCTAGGTTTAAAGCAATAAGTTGCCAAAGTTTTATAGCAATCGGTTGAATGTTATAATAACGCATAAAATACAAACAAACAAAAATTCATTTTTATGTATTAGATTTTTAATGCTCCATCTGGGAACATATCTCCATGTTAATTCATGCTACTAAAAAACGATGAGTTATAATAATCACAATAAACCAAACTTTATGATTTATTTATTTTACAAAAAATATAAATAATATTACAATAACTTAATTGAATATTGAATGCTGTTATTAATCGGAAAAGGTGCTGGATGGACGTGTATTTATCTGTTGTAAGTGGCACACTTTATCATTTTAATATCTTTGCTATTGTCGAATCTCATATATAGATTTAATGACAGTGAAAGGTCATGTGCAGAAATACTTGTATTTGATCATAAATTTTGATTTATTTTCCCTTCATTCCTAATTTCCTTCTATTAATTATCTTATTACTGTAAAAAAATTAAATTATTTTTATTTATAGCTTAGTTTTTAATTTGTTTTATTTTACTGTTAAAACCCGGATCAATTGTCAAGGACAGTGACCAAATAGTGAAATATTTTTAATTATTTTAGGATATGACAGTAGCCACCGCTGATTTTCAAAATGAAATATTATTTGTGTTTTTACGCAAGATTTTCATGATATATTCCACACATTTTATTTATACTTAAAAAAATTCAGACATAATTATAATAAGTGGTTAGCAATTCAAAATTATTGGGCAGATTTTTCTTGTGTCATTCTATATAACTTTTTTTCGTTCCAGTGAGTATGCCGATGTCGAAATATGGGAGTGACTCTTTGATGAACACCATCCTCCCAAAGGTTGCTACAGATGAGAACTTTACGAGGTGAGTATCATTTCTTTTTCCCAAACTAAAGCATACAATACTATCGCGTGAAAATTAATTTAAAATCGAAGAGAAAAAAAGATAGCTTATTAGGTAGTAGTACAATACCACAACTGAAGTCTAATTCAACTAATATCATTTTATATACGTGGTAAAATGTTCGTGAACGCTTCACCAGGGGGGGGAGTATTTTTATAAATGAGTTCAACGAAAAATTATTTTTTAAAACAGCAATGGACAACAAAAAATAAAATACAACAATTCGAACTTCAGCCTCTTTGAATAGAATACCAATCATTTTGCTAAAATTTAGGCAATTCAATATTTTTATAAAATAACTTGAAAACCTTGATGTTGTCATTGCACTACAATTCCAACATGGTCATTTTTAGTTGTACAATTATCCA
The DNA here is from genome assembly GCA_026543865.1 of Argiope aurantia. Lineage (NCBI taxonomy): Eukaryota > Metazoa > Arthropoda > Arachnida > Araneae > Araneidae > Argiope > Argiope aurantia. Next base: position 932,550 of record JAPMOR010077409.1, read on the forward strand.
CAATATCTGTTACAGGAGAACATGATTACAGTATAAACTCTCTCTACTGGAGTCGGGAAATCACAACGATTTATTTTCTTTCATTTATATTTATTAAAATAAATTTTTTCTAGGGCCATACAATTTTTTTACTGCTGTAATGAAATTGTCACAAAGATAATTATAATGATGAGTTGACTCAATGCATTTAAATTCCAGAGTTTAAAATTTAATTTAGAAAATTTTTCTTTCGTACTTTGTATCGTTTTTCAATTGTTTTTGGCATACATTTGTCGATTATAAAATTATCGACCAAAGTATATGCCAAACAAGTATTATCATTCTTTTGAAACTTGAGTGGCAATTTCGACATTTTCTGAGTTTTTAATTTTTTTTTTAAGAGAACACTTCTTTAAAAAAAGCATGTGTCCTTTTACTTTTTTACATACCAAAAAAAAAATGTTAAGTACTGATTTTTTTAATTAGTGGTAGATAAAATGTACTCATTTAAATGAAAAGAAAAAAATAGTCACACAACATAAAAAAGAAATTTAGATCAATGGGATCAAAGAAGAGAGCATAATTTACAAAATGAGGGTCATTAAAGCGAATTCTCTGTGATGTATAGCGCATTTAAATCTTTTAATTGCATTTTTGAATATTTTGGATTTTTTTCTCATTTAGAAAAATACCCGAATTCACTCTCTTTATCTCTTTAAAATTTTATTCTTAATTTTAATCACCATCTCATTAAAAATTCTGAAATGAAGATTCTTGAGAAATAAAAATAAGTTATTAATAAACTAAAAATTTCAATATTTAATATAATATACTACCGCCTTCTGTTTCCTCATTTCTCGAATGTGAAATAAAATTGGTGATCTCTAAGTGACAAACTGAATAACATATTAAAAGCATTGGGGATGTTTTTTGGAAACTGAAAATTATAGAACTGATATATGCAACTGTTTTTGTTGTTAAAAAAACAATTCCCTTCTTTCCCTCATTGTTTAAAACAGTTGAATGTTTGCTTTATCCTTTTGATTTTGCAAGGAAACTGTTTTGAAATTGTTTAATTATAATTCTCAAGCAAGTGGCATTGGCAAATCTTGAATGTTCTTATCCAAACTTTAATATCTCTTTGTTATTAAAAGCTTTTGATCCATAACCAAATTTAGTGATTAAGATAATAACTTTGATACTTTTTGAATACGATAAAGGCAATGCCAAGATGCTTTATAAGAACATTATATTGATATTGATAGTCTTTTTGAAATATATGATTGCATTTCGTTTCTCATTGATAGTCAACTGAAATCGAAGATAAAATTTAAATGGAGTTACGACAATACTTTGGTTGCAGAAGGGGTTTAAGAAAATTGTAGGGGGCATTCTTGTTCAGGGTCGAGCAGGAACGGTCATCAGCAAATTGATAATCTCAAATTTTCTATTGGAAATAAATGGTGTTTTATTGGAAGAGAATGTAAATGACTGTTACCCAAGAGTCCTTAATGACAATTCCTATATTTTTTTTCTTCGAATCTTGTTTTAAATATTCAGAGTTAACATTTTGTATTAAATCCAATTAGTATAAGAGAGTTACAAGGTTTTTTCAATGAAGAGATGTACAGTCGGTTCCTTTTTTTTCAATAGTTTAATCGTCTATAATCCAAACAAATAAAAACAATAGTTGTTTTATTGACAGCATTCTTTCTAAAATAGATATTATTTACAGCTGATTTGTCCTATTTAATTCATTCATATTAATTAATGCTATATGCTCTTAAAATTTTAAAATCAATGTTATTACACCTTTCAAGAATTTTCATTTAATAAAGAATTATAAATGCCAAACAGATTTTCATAAAGAATACATAAAGAATTTTCTGTAGAGTAGATATTCAAAATCTGGATATTGAAAATGAGGAAAATGTTATCAATTTTGTTACTATGCCCCCCTCACTGACGGAAAATCTTTAAGGAACTAATTAAAAGCTTCATATCGCTACTCATTAATTCTACAATCAAAAATATCAAAAATTGAATGCCAAACAGATTTTTTTTCTCGTTTCTTAAATTGTAATACGTTTAATACTTGTTTCTTTTCGTTAATATTTTTCCCTAACAGAACTCTGAGTGGGGAAAAAATTTATTGTCTCTGTAAGAGCGAAAATATTCAGAAAACCTGTAGCATGCAAAAATAAAGTATACTAGAAGCATAATTTTTAATGTAGGGTACTAAAACTTGTGCATGTTGCATAACTCGTAAACACACATTTAACATTTCATTAACTTAAAATATCCATGTAAAACCAGCTCTTAAACCTTTCCTTTTCAAAAATTGCTCCATTTATCCCTATCAGCAGACAACCAACTGTAAAGAATGGCTTCTCCAAAATGGTTTTTGAAGTATTATGCAAATATTTTTGCTGGTGATGTGGTAAAAAATGGTTCTTGCAGATGGAACAGCGCCATAAATCCGCGTAACGAAGTGAATTTGCTAGAAAATGTAAATGCAAAATCCATCAAACTCTCGTTTTCGGCGCTCAGCAAATGGTTGAATCATCGAACAGCCTAGCCTCTTTTAAAAAGGCGTTAAAGCATTTGTATTTTTATTCGTGATTTCGGTTCTTAACGTGCTAAAATTCTTATCACGATTTTGTTACTTTCACCTTTGGAAAATCTTTCTGTTTGTGGTATGAGTCTCTTTATATACATTTGAAAGTAATTTGTTGTTTTCAGTCCAGTTTTATTGAAGGTAAACATAAATTTCATGATTCGATATTTTTTTTCCATTGGCAAATATGCACACTTTAGAGGAGAAGTGGGCAATAGGTTAAAAGTTTGCATATCATTGATAATAGTGCGTATAAGCCCAAACATTTAATGATACTAGAGTAATTCAATTTTATTGAACGTTTAGAGTGGGAATTTTTATTATCGAAACAAATTAATACAGTAATAAGCTGTTGCAACAGATACATCAGCACAATTCATTTCAATATTCTGTAAGCTTGTTTTGGAATTTATTTAGTTGTAATTTAACCGAATGATACTTGAACTTGCACTTCTTCTTTAAACTTTTACATCACACCAAACAGAGGACACTCTACTCCAACAAATGTAATGTGTACCATACTATTATACTTTACACATTACATTTTTTACCGTGTTTTATATACCACTTACCATTGGTATATTCGGTTTCGAAACGGCAACTCTCTGTCTCTGAACCAAGATTTATTTGCCAGATCATCGAGGCAAATCATAAACTTTCAAAAATAGAAAATGAAATGCATAAGTTATATGATAGTTATATATGAAGTTATCTTTGTGGCAGTTACATATTTAAGAAATTTTTTTCATACATTGTCTAATTATGATCTCAAAAATTCTTTTCATTTGGAAAATTTATGTGCGTATAACGTTTTGTTCATATTATTTTGGGTTCTAATTATACATACATGAATTTCAGTTTTATCTTTCAATGAAGGCCCTTCACTGTTTCGCTACATTTTAGGTTTTAAGAAACAAACAGAACAATAAATATAGAAAGTAGCTTCAGTTCTCATAGACCATTCCGGTGAAAGGAAACTGAAATTATCCAACCAATATCCACACTCCAACCATGTGTTGTTCCTAGACATTCTACCATTATTCTAAGATATTTTCTTCCCATATTTTATTTCCAAATAAGAGAAAAATATCAGTTCTCCTCCCCTCTCTTACATTTTAAGATGGTTTTCTCCTTAAAACGGAAAAATAAGGAGCGAAAAATCAATAAGCGACAAAGAAAATTTACGAATATCGAGAAAGAAAAAAAACGATGTATGACCGATGCTTTTTATCACAAAAACTAAATATTTAACCACTCTAATGGTTTCTAATAAATATGTCCTAAAATGAAACCAAGTATAAATAAGAAACATATAAACGGTGCTTCACTGTACTTTTTTATTTCAAAGTGCATGAAATTATGCAACTAAACTCATTGGTCTTATACTGCCAATCATGTTAAGCTTAGTAGTTTTCATATTAATCCTAGTAATTAAATATACTCTTGTTTTTTTTATTTCAAAGCGCATGAAATTATGCAGCTAAACTCATTAGTCTTATATAGCATGCTAAGTCTTATATAGCATGCTAAATATACTCTTGGTAAGTTAAATTTTTGTATGTTAAATCTTCGAAGGAAAAAAAAGAAAAATATATTGCAGAAAGGGACTGACTCGTTAGTTCAAAACTGTTTTTGAACCTTAGAGCAAATGACAATCAACTATCATCAATTTTCGTGATAATGATAATCATCAATTTATCGTCTAAGTCGTCTTCGTTTTTCTCTATATACTTTACTGCTTACACAAATAAATTTAGAAAAAAAATAACTCAAAATCCAAAATGCTCTTTTGAATTAAAAAAAACATAAAATTTCATTTCTATGTAAATAGAATTGAAATGTCGGTTTTTTTCGTTTTCTATTGAAATAGAATTAAAAACTCCTGAATAGATCTTCTTCAAACTTTTTTTCAAATACTTTATAAAGGAGGTTTTAGAGAAAGTTATATAGAAATAATTAAATATTTTCTATTAATTAAAAACTGTATTTTTTATTATTATTTTTGCGCTTGTGTAATTATGAAAACAACATAGCTTAAACAACATAAGATTCGTTTTGTAAACGGAATTCAAAGGAGCCAAAATGTAGGAAAATGGAATATTTAAAAAAGACTTTACCTTATTGATACTAAAAATTGAAAGGCATTACCTAATGGAATAGATCCGAATTTGACCAATTGTACTTGACAAAGTGTTAATATATTTTATACCTGAAAGATTTTGTATTTTTTACGATTTTTTATTATTTAGAAACTTGGCTAATAACATTTTAAACTTTTTTATCAGCTTGTTGCGCTCGACTAGGCGCATGCCTAATCGGAAATTCTGAATATAACATACCAAACTGATTATCGCTTATCTAATTTTATCTGTCTCGAAAACAAAAACAGAATTTCTTCCAGTTTTGAAATCGAATTCAGAGACAAATATAATTCTACAAGTGTTTTTCTGTGACTTAGAGATCTTAAGGGGTGGAGAGGTTGAATATCTTGATGATTACAATATTTTCTTCTTGCATACATGATATATGAAAAACTAATGATCGATCAAGATTGTGTGGAAGAATTAAAAAAGAAATTTCCTTCCAAAATGTGTTGAAAGGCGATTAAATATTCCGATGAGTATATTTTAAAGAAACGAATCTCATATCGAATATTCATTAGATTATGTTATCAAAAGGAATGAGATAAATCCCCAAATAGCATAATTTCAATAAATTTCACATCGAACGCTGTACTCTATTTAGAACTGTCTTTTGAGATATGGAAGCTCTGTTAAATATGCAGATTTTATTTTCTTTACTGTTCTGAATTCATGTTTATTCATTCTGAATTATTATACGTGCTTGCTATCTTGCTTATTTTCTTTCATGTACGCATTTTCACGATCATTATATTCCTCTTCTTTATCCTCTTAGCTCTTGCTTTGTTTTTAATGTTTCAAAGAAAAGTGTTTCTATATTTGGGAAAATTTCATATAAATGACAGCAGAAAATGAAATGTGTCATTTCAGAGGTCTTTGCATGCTATTTTCAACTGTTTCTTAAGGAAAATAAAAATTCTTTCTGTTTTTTAAGTTTAAGTTTTTGAGTATCATCATAACTAGAAAATTGGGTGATTTCGTTTTCATCCTGACAAATAAAGCCGCTTTTGAAATATCCTACAGAAAATTTTCTCAGTATTGTTTATTCAAATTTTCTTATCATGGAAGCTTTTAGACAATGTTTCCTGCATATAGAGTAAACATTTTTGTCAAATTCAGATAAATATATACATTTCCTTTTTGCAAGAATAAATTTTCTATATATCATACATGACATTGGAGGAGATTGTCTTCTGTTAGAAAAAAAAAACTGTGATGTGAAAATTCTTTGAAAGAAAATGTATTGCATAAATGATATTTAAAGTTCTTTTAATTTTATTTTCAAGTGGCAAAGAATATATTATTTCATGGAAATATGTTATTCTTTGCAGTACGGGAATTTTTAAGCAGTATACAAAATTAAAATAGGTTATATTTTACCTCAATTATGCTATTAGGATTTTCCATTTTTACAATATTCAGTATAAAATTGACTTAAGAAAAAGTAGTCTATAAGTTCATGATAATATACCATAATCTCAGCTTTTGTTCATCCTAAGATTATTCCAGATTTTTATTGACCTTTCCGATAGATAGGAAACATTTAAAAAAAATTCCTTATTTTCTATAGAATTTTTTTTAATTTTTTTTCCTATATCAAAGGTAGAGAAAACCATTACTTTGCTTTCAACTAAACATAAAGAACTGATAGAATTAAAATTATTAATTCAAACAACTTAAAAACTGCCTGAAGCAATATAAGTAATCAAATGAAAAATATCTATATTTCTGTCTATGGAACACATCAAACAATCAAGTAAAGTAGCTGCACGAATTTGAATTTTGTAGGAAGATATGACAGTAATTGTTCTAATAGTAGCTGTAGAAACGGCTAGGACAATCTAAAGCTTAAACCTGGCGAAACACTGATTAGTAATTAAAAGTTTGACTAACTAAGGTAAAGGCATAAAAGTTTGTGGTCAAAAATTAGATAACGATATCAATGCTAAAGTTAGAGACAATCTGTTATTAAATATTGCTGGGTCAAGTTATTGATGCGAGTAAAAACACGCATATTGAGCAAGAATTGAAAGCAAATTCTAGAACCAACTTGAGAAGAACTTGGAGAAAACTTGAGAGAGAGAGAGAGTGTGTGTGTTTCAAATTCAGCAATAAGTTTTTTGAAATAGTAACTTGGCAATGGATTACAATGAAAAGTATGTTCAGACTTCAGTAATATATGTTTAAATAAAATTAAAGTAGCCGAAACTGGTCGCCAAATCCAAGTATAACCTATTGAAATAGTTTACAAGCAATTAGATACAATTTCAGGATTTCTCTGTGGTTCTATCCAAGTTTATAATTTTATATTTATTCGTTTTCAGGGAGCCCCGCAAAGTTATTCTTAACAAAGGCTCTACAGGCCTGGGCTTCAACATCGTGGGCGGCGAGGACGGGGAGGGCATCTTCATCTCTTTCATCCTGACGGGGGGACCAGCTGACATCAGCGGAGAGCTCAAGAGAGGAGACCAGATACTCTCAGTAAGTGGCAAACACAGGTCGATATTATTTGAGAGATAATTCGTAAATAAACAACAAAATGAGTGTAAGTATTAGATATATCTCATACGAGATGTGCGGCTACAACTCGTGATATGAAAAAGTCACAAGGGAATCGCTACGTCTATAAAATGCAATTTCCGAGAAAAATCTCAAAAAATATGAAATCGCTTTAAACTTTAGTCATACTTGTCGTAATAAATTTTTCAAATCACCTGACTCTGCAGAATGTCTTTAGAGAAAATCTTAAAAAATGTATACCGATTCTATTTACAGTGTAACGTATTGAGAACAAATTTTGAATTACAGAAGTGCACATAACTAATATCTAAAATAAATAGGATTTATTTACATTATTTATAAGTACCGTTTGAACAGTTCCTAACATACTCGTATCACTTTTTTTTACATGAAGCAAAATTGACTGCGTGGTAGATAACAAGCATTTTTATCCTTGGTTCTTCTTGGAAGAAAATACTATCCAATGCCTACGAATAGGCGCAGTAATGAGTCAGTGTTGACTAATTACAGTACATTTCTGATAGCGAAATGTTCTGATTGTTGGATGAATTCAAAATGTTGCTGCACCCTATGTATCCTGTTAAATATTTGTCACGCCACATTTTCATGACAGAATTATCTCCCACCATTTTACGATCCGGTGATCGACCAGATTACCCGACGTAATCCAATGTATTTCTACGTATATATAAAAAGATGTAAATGCAAGGTGTGCGCATCAAATGTAAAACTGTGCCCGATTTGTAATAAGTCATCTAGAGTGAGATTTAACAGATTCCTGTTTACATAGTACGTGCTGCCATCTGCCGCATGTACAGTGACAGCAATTCGAACATTTGAAATGTTAAAACGTTTGCTTTGCTATTGTTTCCCTATCTTTTATTGGTTTGTTTTCACTTTTATCCTCTTCATCTCTCTAGTTAAACCATTTTTCATGCCAAAAATGCCGTTCTAAATCTATTTACTATTTTGCTATTTTAAAAAATAACTTTCGTTTAAATTTGTGAAATTTTGCTACTGGGATTGTACTTGCGAGAACATTATAACTATTTTAAAATCATAATACCTGTATTCAAAACTTTATTATATTCTCTTAAATGTTAGGACAAATGCAGGTCATATGTCGATAGTTATATTTAAACAATAACCATTCTGTATTTAACATAGCCTTCATTTGCCAACGTAATTCTATTTTTTCAATTCCTACTATTAGCTCACACTCTCTCTATATGTATCTTGTTCAAATTTTCATTCATTAATGAAATACTTTTTATTCATCCATTCAAGTTCAAATACATTTTTTAAACTTGTAGTGGATGACACTTAATGTTAATGCAGTTTTTTTTTCAAATATTAATTAATTAAATAAATTTGTCCAGTAATTTCTCTTTGGTCGCCAAATCCGTCTCCATGTCGCCAAATTTTCGCCAATCTCTATTTTACCACTTAATATTGTAATTCTGTCAGATGTATAGACATATTTACATTAATTGTAATTATTTAATAAAAAGTAACTAAAATTTAAAAAAATTGTTGACCTAAGTAGGAGTTGACTTAAAAGATCTTTTTATATATATTACTTGTTAAAAAAGGAGAATAAGAAAAGTCTTCTTGCCAATAAATTAATCTTTTCTTAAATACAATTATTTTTTCTACAAATAAGATTCAGCCAATATTAATAATCGTATAATCTATTAGGAAATAGAAAATTTCTCTTTGTGTTCTTTATAAATGCATTTCTAAGTTACATTATGGTAAAAAATGTGAATCTCATCTTATTTAAGTAGCATGTAATTTCAAAAGACATTAGTGTACAAAAATTAAGGTAGCAAAATAATTTGTTATCGTACAGCTATAAAATTGTAGAAAAGCGCTGTTTACAAGTATTACAATAAAAAGCTGACTCGGCAGAAAGGTAATTCTTGTGCAAATATCAGAACCAGGTCATTACAGGTGACGTGAAATGCATCTTAGAAAGAAAGAGAAAAATCTAATTTTTAGACAAGTGAAAGCGATATCGGCAATTTAAAATGTCTGTAAGTAACTATCAAGACATCTTTATACGTGGCAGAATGGTCAGGAGATTAAGAGAGACTGGAAGGCCGACAAATGTTGCCGATGAATTGTGAATCGACAAAAGTTTTGTCTCACTTGTAAAATGTTCCAGGGTGCTTGTAAAGTTGTTAGAAAGATTGATAATCGATAGCCGAAGAAAGCAATGGCGATAGATGATTGTTATAACACCAAGTTGGCCAAAATATAAAAACAAGCAATAGACGACATTGTTCAGCACTTACATACGGTAAACAAAGGTCATATGTCCTGATTTGCTTTGTTCATTCGATTGCTGTTCTATTAGTCTGGCATTCGGACAAACAGATAACAGACCCAAATGTTCATTGAGGAATGGGCACTCCTGTCTCAAGAGTTGCTGAATTGCTTCAAAAGCTGAGCGAACCATGTCAAGATACCATTGCAATTAGAAGAGACCATATTCCTTACTAAAGAAGATTACATATTATTCACTACATTTGTTTATTGTTCTTGTCCTTTTTTTACCACAGTTCTAACAATTAAGCCTTTTCCTACTTCATTGCCGAATATATGCATCCGATTTATTATTTTTTTTTCCTACTGAATTTTTTTTCCCTTTACATTCAACATTGGGCCTAGGAAGTATGACTTTCATGTCTTTAATTTTGCTGAATTACAGCAAAAACAGAATAGTGCTTAAGTTTTACAAACTAACAAACGGCATAGCATTAAATTTAAGACCAAGCCACAAATGCTAATTTTCGTTATTCTGAACTCGCATTGTATTTTATAGGTGAACAGTGTTGATCTTCGGCATGCCACTCACGAGCAGGCGGCGGCAGCTCTCAAGGGAGCAGGACAGACAGTCACCATGGTTGTACAATACAGACCAGAAGGTAAGAAAGAGTGAGTTTCTTTTTCAAAGCTCTGCTCCATACCGACTACCTTACACTTAAATCATAAATTGTTATAGAATTTTAAAGTCAACTAAAATAATTTTCTCGTTATCTCAAATCGTCAAAAAAGGAAATAATAAAATGTTGTTTCATGTATTGAAAATAAATGCTAAGGTAAAGCAACATATTTTAGCATGAAAAATTGTACATTATATATTTAATCCTTTTTAATATCTTTTTTCGGATAACATTGAATCCTTTCTTATTTTATATTTTTGCAAGACTTTTTTATATGATTAGTGCAAATGTAAAAAATTTTCTCTGATAAAAATACCGAACCTTATACTGCAATTCTAATTCCCTGATTATGATGATACTGATACTGATGATGTTGGTCTGAATGAAATGCTTTTAAAATATTGTAAACTGAAGATGCTTTTCTCAATTTAAATATAATTTTCAGATTTCTGTTAACAATTTTTATATTCATTACATTACTGAGTTTGAATGCAGTTTTTTAAAATTCAAACTAAAAATAAGACTATTTAAGAATCACCATCTATAAGAAAGACTATCCTTAAATGATAGATAAAGTTTTTTGAAATTAAAGAAAGATAATATTATGCTGTTTTTTTATTTTGTTACATTTAAATACTGCTACTTTGATAAGAATAAATGTTGGATATAAGTATCCTTTTCTTGTATTAAAAACTAAAGATAATGTTTATTTGCTGAAACTTTCGTGCAGTGTTTGCCTACTCGGAGCCTCAAAATCTAAAACATAGTGTTAGTTTGCTGTTTTCCTTAATAACTTCGCTAAACTTAACATACGCCTTTTAGGTAGTTAATATAAGTGTAATTTATCTACTGCCGCTTACCTTCTGTTTTTAAACAGACATCTACCAGGAGTTCCAAACTACTCGGAATCATTTAACGAACCTTTTACTCGTGTTTTCCTGGGTGACAAATTATCCGGATCCGCAGCGTAATTGAATTAAGCGAGGTGCTGGCTCACACTCAGCAGTCTGTTCTGCTGTTGGAAAGAAAAATAAACTTCTCCTTTTATCGGGTGTAACCAGAAAAGAAATGGAGGCGTAATGGACCTGATTGCCCTCGTCCTTCATCATCGGGTCAATCAATAGACGGCTTCTTTTGTTGCTCGGACTCCCGGAAGGCTTTCAGATTATTCAGTCTGGAGAATCTCTCGGATCTTTCACAAAGATTAATCGGAAAAGCCTGTTTTTTCCTTTGCTTACCCAACTTGCTTTCTTTGCTCGATTCATACAAAATCAGTTAACTCTGAGACTACTTGTGATTTCAATTGTGTGCTTTTTCAAATAAAAGTTCTACGAAGGATAGAACCAGTAAATATTTACTCTTGACAAATAGAATGCTTCATACTTTATAATAACAAAAATTGACGAGATTATAGTATATATAATTTAAATAGAATTCTTATACTGACTGAAATGCAGATTTAAACCCCATTTTGCTAAAGTGATCTTAAAGAAAAAATTTTAACAATGCTTCCAAAGAAGTAGCAATCGGAATTGTGATGTTTTGTGCGCTATTATTAGAGAAAGTTATGAAGACAAAGCATTAGTTCGTCAGTGATCATTTTTAAGATAAAATATACTGAAGGGGTACAACATAAAATCATGTTTCAGGGAACCATTTATCCTTAGAAGTCATTGATGATGATGATTGGATATTCATATTATGTTCTTGACGACACTTACCCTTGCTAAGTAGCGCAGGACCCATAGGTAAACTAACCCAAATGCGATTAATTCAGTTAACCACGAATTTTTTACCCTAACTTTCATGAAGGTTAGAGATTTGAAAACGTCACATTTTAAGCACAATGTCATGACTAAGTTCATGCGATAAACTTTGTTCAATAAGCGCCTTGTCTTTATTGGTTCCTGTCTGAACCCGAAAGTCAATGCCCTCCTTGTGTGCCTGGATAAATCTGGAGAAAGTGTGCGCATCCATGAGCAAAATACATCTATCAGTACTATAGATGTTCCCAAATTAATAGCGCAAGAGAAAATGATCTATCAGTTCTGAACTTGTGCATTTGAATATCAAAAATATTACACTTTTATCGATATTTTTCTTTTTCTTTATTGATGTTAGCCGCTTTTGGTGGCTAGTTGGCTAGCTGTGATTATTGCTTCAGTAAAATCTCCTCGTGCATGAATTGATGTTATAATTATCTTTAAAAAATAAGCATGAAACTGTGACAGACATTGAAATCCCACTTAGAATAGTCTTACACCTGGTCTATTTATTGTATATATGAGTCACTTAATTGAAATCCCATGATATCATAATTCTGTTAAAAATGTATCTAATTCATTTATCTGCTAATTTTCATGGTATTATGGCTTCAATTTCCTATTTCTCATAAATTACACATATTTAACGGGATCTTTGTTCCCTTCCTTAAAATAATAAAAGAAAATTACGTATTATAAGAAACAATGAAAACGTTTGCATTTCATAATCGCAATGAAATACATTATCAAAAATTAAGCAAAAAAATTTCCGCAATTTAAGAAAACAACTGTGCAATAATTCGATTTGTATTAATAAAAAGAGATTGTTTAAGTTGAAAATTGTGTAATATTTGAATTTATGAGATTTCATGTCCAGGAATTATTGCGGGAAAATTATAAAATCTTTTTATTTTTAATTATTTAAAATTTCAAAAAATCTTTCCAAGTATACATTTCCAGCCTCCAAAGAATATTTATGCCAAACTTTGTGGCTTTAGGTTGAACGATCTGTCTTACATAGTGCCGGCAGACACGCACGCTATACTCAAATAAGTAGATTTTATTCCTATATATAGTAAAAATTTAACAGCTTGAAGGCAATTGACAATGCAAAAGAATGAGCAGCTTACTTCATTTTAACTTTCAATTTCAGAAGGTTTATTGAATTTCTTTGGAATCTAATCCGCTTTCGACAGATCGATTGACTTGATATACTGAATTAATTATAATACTAGGAACATGGAATATTGCTTTAGGACATAATGTCCCTTTTCATATACGTCAGAGTAGACTAATCAGTGTGGTTTTTTATGTGCCATGGGCAAAATTCATCTCTAGAATTCAAAAATAAAATATCTAGAGAAATAAAAATAAATAATTTATTCAAAGTCTCTTTAGAACAACCTTTCTAGGTATGTCGCGGAATCTGCACCCTTAATCTAAAAAGCATAATATCAAGTCGCAATATTTGAAAAAAAAAACAAATTATTTATTGCAATGAAATATAAAAATAGTTATATTTCCAAGAACACAGGCGGAAAAAATGTGATTATGAAAACTGTTTCTCATAAGACACGGTAGAAGCATTCTTGTTAAATGCAGATATGAAACTCTAATCTCGTTACAGCCTTTTGGCTAAGATCAAAGTATAGCACTTATTCTATCATACAATTGTCCAGCATCATTATCTGGGACATTTGCCTGTGATTCTTGCATCTGTTAAGGTCAGCAATAATCGTTGCTGGATAAGTATGAAAATGATATTGCATATCAGTTGTGTCACATTTTTACACTCAATAGATGATAAATATAGTTTTGTGATTGCCACAGTAGTGTTTTGATAATTTTAAGGGTACGATAATTTGCAGATGCGATATCTTGGTAAGTATCGTCATACTTGAATGAACCTCCAGTTACCCATTCATAATTACAAAGGGTTATGACAATACATGTATCCTCTATATTCAAGATTATTGAAATTGGTCTTACTGTTATTCAGAATCAAAATAACGAAGTATCCACAAAAATATGGTATCTATGAATATTCTGTTAATAAAATATTTTTATTAATGGTAAAAAAAAACTCTACAATTAATGGATGTCCTATTAACCTTTTACACTCGGAAAAGTAATGCGATGCAAATTTATTCACTTAATACAAAGGCTTGTTCATTATTCTGAAAAATAAATATACATAATTGCTTCAAGTTAAATTTCTCCGAAAAGTTAATTTTCATCTTTTTGCCATTCTGTAGGTATTTTTAATAATCAAAATTGAAAAAATAAATAAATAAAACGTAAAAATGATGCACGTCTTGAATGGTGACTATGAGTCACCTCTTGAGTACAAAAGGTTAATTATGGCAGTAGTAACAATTAAACCCCTGGGAATGCATAGAGTCCGTTAATTGAAGGCATTTACTAAGAGACTAATAAAAAAAATTAAATATACTGCATTTTTAAGAGACAATATCCCATTCGACTTTTATAGTAGTGAATGCGTTTTTTTGCATATGATGCTTACCTATAAATTGAAAAATTAATATGTTATGAGCATTTTGTATACATCGATGAAGCAACGATTGAGAATAATATTCGCCATCAGTTTAATATAAAAGAAACGTATGCAATATATTGTGGGCAATTAAATATATTATGATTACTCTTTTATTATTAATATTAACCGCAACTTTCCTATTTTGTACTGAAACATATAATTATATCTGGAAGATTTTTCTATTTCATTATGTTCTACAAGATGCAACGGGTTATTTCCATGACTGAATTTTTCTGACAAGGAAATAGCTAATTATGTGAACAGTAAGAAAATAAAACATTTCTCTTTGGGAGACAAAATATAATTACTTTCTCTGGTAATGAGGTTTACTCATAAACTAGCAAATAGCGCGCATTTATTGTGACCGTTTTTTACGGAAGCAGCTTAGTTATTGGAATAAGCATCTCTGAGCTCATTATATACATCGCGCATTACGAACCACTTCCTTCTATTTCTACAACTGTTTTCTGATTAATAAATGTATTAAATATGCAATAATTTGTGAAAGTGGCTATTAAAAACAGAAAGAGATCAACATATAGGATGCAATTGGCCTTTTTCAGAAATCTTATTTTCAAGAAAATGGATATTCTACAATATTATATGTATACTTATACTATTCCTGATCATTCGTCGTGAACTGCAGACATTTTTATAATATTTTTTTCTTGCTATAAAGAAAATTCCATCTCTCCCTCACTGATAGCTTTTTCAAATTCATCCATTTTGCTATCAGAATCTGTGCATACCACAAATTAAACAATTTAATTGGGCCATAATTTTACTAACTATTCATGGAATAGAATGCATCAAACGTTTGCTCTTAAAAGATTAAAACTATTTTTACGATCCCCATTACCAATTCTCACTGGCGAGACTAACGGGAATCGGAGCAATGGGATGCATTCCATTTCCCAGCACGCGATGTCTTCATCAGACAACAGACATGTCCGTTCCAATAATAATGTGATCTGTCCATTAGAGCATTGAGGCAGGACATCGCTTTTGAGATGAATAGTCTCTGTCGATGCAAACGTATTAAATTTGTCGTTGTTAACAGGGAAATACAATTGTAGGAAGAATAATGTTTTTCTCTCGGGCTGCACGCACTTTGTTAGATGGAGCTTTTAGTAAGAGACCTTCTTCCATTCAGTCAATGGAGTTTAGGCATAATTCGCTTCAGATAAAGTTTCATTTAGTGACAAATGTTGTTGCCTTCGTTTATATTTCAGCAAATTTATGGAAAATCAAACATGAAACAATCATTAAATAGAATCGTCTTTGCCTTCATAGAATCGGAAAAGGAAAACACAAAATGAATGAAGATGTAGTTGATTCGTTTTCCAATGTTTAATTCTACTGGTTATAGTGTCAGCCATTAGCGGAAGTTATTAACTAATTTAGACGGTTATTGCTTAAGGGTTATTGCTTACTCGGTATTGTATGATCTGAAGCTTTTAAATAAAAATATAAGCTACTATCTACATTAAATCTATAAAATGTCTATGCATCTTTTTGTCTACATAAAAGTAAAGGTGCGTTTTGTTACAGAGAGATCTGAAAGGGTTCCGATAAATATTAATTGCATGTAAAACATAACAAAATAAAACAGTAAAAGGTGCTAATTTATTGGTTGAAATGTATTGCATCTACTTCAAAGTATTCTCATCTGATTATAATGTACTTCTCCAACATTTTTCCCAATTATCGAAACATGCCTTAAAACCACTTTTATGAAATCCCTTCAGAGTACGTATATCAAGTAAGACTATTACTGTGGAGCAAAATTCGTGAGTTTTTCCTTAACAATTTAGGTCGCTTTCAAATTACCATACCTATTATCCATAGAGCTCCGTATGCTTTAGATAATTAACATTTCAACTTTTTTTGAACTGTTGTAAAATTGTGGGTTCCAAATTTCAACTTCGCCCAGAATACCTGACTGGCGAAAATGTTGAATTTCAAGAACGGGGGAAGAGATATTAAAAACTTGGGCAGTTTTCTAAAAAAAGACCGAAGAGCTATTTTTCCTCTGCAAAACACTAATTAAAAGAAATTTTCGGTTTCGGAAAAGAGATAGTTGTTGTGAGAAATTAAGTAATCAAAACACCCATGATACAATGCGACTCTGGTAAGTTATCTACCTATTGACCTTTGATATAAAAAATATATCAAAGGTCAATAGGTACCGTTGATATAATACCTATTGACCTTTGATTTGCTCGGAACTGCACTTACCTATACTCTAAGAAAGTATAAAGTGCTGAAAGGACAAATGAGAAATAATTGAGTTATAAAAAATACAATTTTGTTGAACTCAAGGCATTTTTTTAAGCAAACCCTAGTTCTCATTGCAAAATCTCTATTTATACTTAGTGCTTTGAAGAAGTAAATCTAGTAACTGAAACAATGAAAAATAAAATGTAAAATTTATTTAAAATTCTGTTTTAATCCGAAAGCAATTTTGAATGGAAATAAAATCTTTATAACTGAAAAACTTATTTTTAAAATGGTTTTAATGCATTTGTATTGAAAAAAATATAATTCTCGTTAATTTAAAATTTAAAAATATAATTAAAGTTTTGAAGAAAAACTTTCTTTGTTAACACCTACTGCTATCCGACAAGTAATGAGCTAACGATTTTGGCTGCTGTAAGTTTAAAGATCTGCCTTGCGGAATTTATTTTAAAGAATTTTCACATCATGTATGTTGTAGAACGTAATTTACAGATAATAAACCAAGTTTGAATATTATCACACTGAATAGCAGATATATTCATTTTAATTTTAAAAATATGTATTGAATCACATTTGCTTTTAAAATTTTACAGTTTTTTCAAAAATTTTATTACAACTTTATTGGTTTTCCATAACCAATTTCATTGTGTATTATAAAAGCTAATAATATTTAGCATAACGTTTAGCGTTGAAAATATGTATACAGCATTGAATTCAATTTATATCAAGTTACAATAACGAGTTATTTATAACATACAAATACTTTGAAGGTTTGACTTCAAATGATACTTCACAACTTCCTTTTTTCTGAAATAACCTTTATAAGATTTCTGTAAAAAAAAATTCACTTAAGAAATTAAAAAATCTTAAATCATATTTGTCATAATAGTTTCAGAAAACTGACTATAAAATATCTTTTAAACTGATATGTTTCTTTATTTCTAGGAATATTATTCCATATTTTGATTTTATAATTTTTTTTATTCGTGTTTCGGACTTAGTATAAAAATAATGAAAATTTTTGTTTTTTCGTTGACCTCGCAGAATGCTCCGAAACTATAGCATACATTTTTAAATCAGATAAAAATAAATAATTTTGTAATAAAAAATTTTGATTTATCGATAAGTAACCACTAAGAAACACATTTTGATAGTAAACAAACATTTGAAACTGATCAAGTCAGACATTTTGAATAAATGAAAATTTTCATTTTAAGTCGACCATTTCTAAAGCTGAGTGTGTTTTTGCTCTTCAATTAATCGTTAAATCTAGAGCTACCAAATTTGGGACAGATCTAATTTGGTAAGTAAGAATGTGCGCTTTAAAGTGATTTTTTAAAATTTTAATTTGTTTAAATTAATCCATTTGGAACTTTCCCGAAATAATTCTTTAAAATATTATTGCACAAAAGTGACTTTTAAATATTTTTAAAATATATATATGAAAAAAGTCATTTGTAATTATAAAAATTTAATTGTCGTGTAAATTTTCCTTGAATTTTAGTAATTTTTTTAAAAATATGTTTTGCATATTTTTCAGCAATAGATTTCATTGTTACAAAGAAATCCCTTTTCATTGTTTCATTAAATACGTGAAATGCCTAATTTTTTCAACGCTACAATTTAAAAAAAGAAAGCTGCTGTTTTTTTATCTATCAAAATAAATTTAGTAAATTTTTAGAGCTTTCAATTCCATACTCGATTAGCTCAATGAATTAGACCAAATACCTCTAAACTTATTCAATTTATTGGGAAATGCGTACCTTAATTTTGGGCAGGTATCGTATTGATAAGAACTTCGTAAATTATTTCAGATGTTTTGTTGCGAGATATTAGACAGTTAAAGTTATTTTAAAGCGTAATTTTTTTAGTTATTTTCTAGCAATGCATATCTTTCCTATTTTTCCATCAGTGACTTCTTTAATTCTTATTAAGAAATTTTAATATATTCGCTTGGTACTTTTTAGCTAGACTTATAATGAAATCTTTGACCAGCAACTGGTTATCAGAATAAATCTGACAAAAGGGGAACGAGAACACTGGCAAGTCTGATCGTTAAAGGTTTTCTCCCCAAATTCTCACGCATGAATGATTATCAAAGGCTTTAGATTTGGCTCGTTTCCAGGCAGATGGTCTTTATTTCCGGAGAACGTGAAAACTCTTCTTTGGCACTTCTGAACTAATCCAGCTTTATTCCTGAAAAATAGACTGGTTTGATTCAAAAAGTGGGATTAAAAAGCGTTAAAAAATATAATGGCAACATTTTTTGTTTCTTTTCGTGTCAAAAAATGCTTTCCTGAACCAACTTCAATAAGCCGTTAATCCATAAGTTGTCGATTTTTTACATGCGCAAAACATTAAGATTTGAATCAGAAGATCGAGAAAGGTATAGAAGAGACTTTTTATGAGAAAAGTTCTCTAACCTTGCTACTCAACAGATGCCGCCACTGATCACACCCCGCAGCGACGAAGCCACTGCTTTCTTCCTCCCCTCGCCGCCCCTTGTAAATCGTCTGAAGTGAATTGCCGATCTCAGAGTCCACCTGCGCCCCTGCACTGTCTGTCAGAGAGTCCCTTATCAGGTAAGCCCCTTGCTGCCTTCTATTGGGGGTCTGCCAAAAGGCACTGGATATAGAATTGGCAAACAACAATCGGGAAGTGCTTGCTCCGGGGCGGGAGTTTTATTGATTCAGGGGGGCGCCCTTGCTCAGCTGACGTCGGGAGGGAAGGTCAAGAGGAGGGGTGTGGTCAGGTGACTCTTCATCCCCCTCCCTTCTTGCAGAGATAGAATGGATCCAGTTCGTGAAAAAAAAAATCAGATTCGGATAATGCTTATTATTTTTATTTTTTTTTGGCAATTTCTGTTCATTTATTTTGGAATTTGAATTGTTCCCTGAAAAGAATTATGCAGTGAAAAATTGCAGTTGATGAATGCTTTTCATCTCCATTTACAGGATCAGTCAGAGTTGGATCGATAAATGTGGTTTTTGAACCGGTTCAAAAGCAAATCAGTGATTGGGTAGGAGAAAACTGTTGCGTAAATTTTTATTAATAGATTCATATAATTCAAGCATTTCATTCGTGGAAGTTGCACTCCTCAGTGATATTTAAGGGAAGCGTTCGATAGTAATTTTAATGTCATTTTAGCTGCTTAAATTTTAATATTTTATATCGTTTTTTAACAATATTTGGTTAACTTCGATAGTGAAAGAATTTTTTTATATATATCATGATTAAAGGAGTGAGACAAATTAGAAATTTATCAAGCTTACGGATCTTGTATACTTCAACGATCAATTTATATTCACAAATATATTCGATTATACAGAGGCTTGCAAAGATTCATGGCCATTGAAATTTCATTATGTCCAAAATTTCCCTACTATTTATTGAGTTTTATATCTTTGACTTAGTGACCGAAATGTATTGGATTTTCTATGATGAATTTGATTTTCTATATTTTGTAGATTTGAATTGTGCTGCATATTAGAAATAAATATTTCAAACAAAAGTATGTAATGTAAATTGATTGGAGAGAAATATTTGGCATTTTGTTGTGGTTTTGATGTACATAATAGGTTTCGTAATGCAAGGATGCTAGCAGTTCTGTTGTTCTTGAATGAAAATTTTCTTGTTATATTTTTCTCACATACTCATTATTGCGATTAATTCAATGAAATTTCAATAATTGTTTCCTTTTTTTTAACATTATTAATGGCTCTATTTTTCAAATTAAACTAAGAAATATAAATTGTAAAACATTTATAAAATAATTGCTTTCTTTGCATCTTAATGCCGCAGAAAATGCTCAAATTATAGATGATAATCTCATGGTGAGTATGTCCGCGTGCGCGTGTGCATGCGTACGTGTTATTTCATTTAGAACATGAATTTGCAAATAAAAATATTTCGTATATATTTTAAAGACAATTTAATAATTTTAAGTTATGCACATTGCATCATCATATATATGTATTAAAATAAAATTTAAAGTAAATTTTTAAAGATGTGCTTTAAAGCAATAGAAATAAAACATTTTTTCAGTATTAACTGTATCTATATTAATTGTGTATTTACAGGCTAAATGCTGATATTAATTTATATATACATAAGAAGGTAATTTTTTAATATTAATTAGCAAATGTTTTAATTGATAATTATTATTTATAATGCTTTAATTAGTATAAGTACATTTATCATAACTGAAATGTGGTAGAAAATAGAAAAAGAATAAGTAGGAGAATTAGAAGAATGAAGGTGAAATAGAAGTACTAGAATTCTCCATTTCATTAAATTTTGATCTGATATTCGTTAATTTATTTTGGGTGTATTATATTAAAAAGTTTCGAATTTTGTATAAAATTTAAAAGTCGATTGTATATTAGTTTTATGCGATAATACATACATCTTTCTAATGTGCACTGACTTTAAAAAAAGCTTCAGTTGTCCCTAAATTAGTCGTCATTACAATTCATTCTTAAATATGTTATACTATCTCTAAATGAATACAGTTTTGATGCCCTTCATTGCATATTAATTATGCGTAGAATCATAGAATTATTGTCATGATGAAATCCTTTTATGAAAGCATTTTGCCAAATAAACTGATAATACATATTTAAAGTATTTTTAATATTAATTGTAGAGTTTAACTTGCAAATATTGATTTGTTTAACTAATTTATTTATAAAAGTTATTAATTATATTTATATTTAATAAAAAGCTTATATTGAAACTATTTAAGTTAACTTTGAAACATTGGGTCCTAACAATATACTTCCAATAATTGAAGCATTTAATATGAAATATATGGAATTTTCACATTAGCCAGAATTCAACGCACATTTGCCAGACATCAAAATTATTTTGAAAATAGTTATCTGTAAAATATTGAATTTGTTTTGAAAATTTATTGGCCATTTAGAAATATTGAAATCATTTCGGTTAAATAATAAACTTTTATTAAACTCGAAAAAAACTTTAAAAAAATTATTATAGCATACATGTTTTCTTCCAAAAATTAACAATTAGAAATTGCCTCTGAAAGAATTATGCTGATGAAAGAGAATATTGCTGTTTTTAAAAATTTTTGAACTTCGCGAATTTGGTTCTCTTTAATTGAAATATCACATTTCAATGTTGTTTTTCTTCTTTTCATTCCCAATGTCTTCTCACTTTTCGATTTCTGATAATTGCAGAATATAAAACAAAAATACTAATTTTTAACTTTTTCATTTGTCTAATACAAGGTACTAGGTGCAAGGCAACGACAATACACACAAAAAAAAATACTTCTAAATAAGCAGTAGAAATAAAAGATAAAATATAATTCCTACAACTAAACTTGAAGGAATTAAAATTACAATAGAAAACTAGGATATAAAAATATAATTTCCATCGGCAAGACTTGATAATAAATTGTGTTAGATTTCGAGTTCTGAAACTGAGTGTGATATTATCACGTTCACTTGAATCCAAAGAATGTTTTCAAGAATCAACATTAAATTGTATTTATATGTTGAATGTAAAGCTCAAAACACATCGTTCAAACAGAACAATTTATATTTTGATTATCATCTTGATAGCAAATTCCATCGGACAAAATATTAAGTTATGATTGGAAAGATCAAGCCCTTAATATATCTCATGAATTTCAATGAGCATTTATGGATTGTATATATTTTCTGAAATGGTATTTGTGCTCTATCAATATATTCAAAATTCTAGAACAATATGGGTAAGTTTAAAGATTTTCAATCAGTTGCTCCTTTCTAATGATAATTCATAATTTAAACATATATATCATTTTTCATTTTGTAACCCGTCACGGCATCAAGTTATAACCAACTTTATCTTCTTAGTTGTACAATTTTTTTTCTTTTAAAAGGCATTCGTTACAAGTATATTACATTAGTAAAGAATCTGCAATTAGCACATCGTCTGACACATTATACTTGATTGATACTATTCATAAAGAGAGGCATAGAGATAGTGTTAAACAATCTGGCAAGATTTTTGCGACTCAATCAACATAATAGTATGACCTAATGATAGAATCTCCGCTGTAAGATAGCAGAGCAAAAGATTTGAAGTCGGATTGTGGAGAGGGGAAAGCTGCGACTTAAATAGATCTCTCACATGTTAAAATTTCCGCCATAAATTAAATATTCGCATGTTAGCTGAGAAATTTTGAAGAGAGTGATAACAAAAAGGTAATCAAGTGTATCATTTCGTTTCGTAACATGTCATTATGAACAGTAATGAAATAAATATAAAATGCCCATTGTGTGTCTTTAAAATGGAAAGATAATCTTAAAACACAGTTTCTCTGTTGTAAAGATTTTAGTAATAATTGATTCTAAGAATTTTCAACAAGTTTAGGCAAAACTTATTAAACCAAAATTTTAAACAAAACTTTTTTAAATTTTAAAATTAATAATATAATTTTCTTTGTTTGCTTTAATTTTTTTCCATAAATATAGAAACAATGCATATAAGAGTACTGTAGATTCAATGCCATGATATGATAAGAATCTGGGGTACCTTAATGTTACAGATATTTATTGCACGAAAGGACGCATTAAATATCTCTACTCTAAATCTCGGGTTAGAAATTTTAATAAATTAGAAGCGCTTTTTGATTCAAAAACCTCTTATTTACATTTAGAAAAGAAAATGAACCTCATACAAAACCACTAGAGATATTTATTTACCTTGGGTCAATTTCTGAAAAATTCCAAAGAACATGTCAGCAAAAAAAAAAAAAAAAAAAATTCTCGTTGCATTTTTAAACTTTATCTCTTATTGGTGGCAAAAATCACGAACCTTTCTTTTCGAATCCACGGACTATACGGGAAACTGATTTCGTCCTCATTATCTTTGAAAAATAAGATCTGTTGTTCTATGTTCCTCCCCCACCCTTCTTGTTTTTATGTTCCCTAATTAGTCATAGAAAATGGTGTAATATAATGGAACAAGCAAAGTTAAAACTATTAATGGAATGATTAAAGCGTAAAAAATAATTATAAATTTTGGAAAGTCTAACATCTTAGTGATTCATACTTATGGAAAGAGTTAAGCATTGTACTTTCTAAAATAAAACTAAATTATTATAGCACTGGCATTTTTTCCCAGTTCATGTTAACTAAGATCTTGCTTATTCGGCCCATGTTCCTACAAACGAATTCATCGTTTTCTTTTCAGCGATAGTCTGTAACTATCCGATTTAAGTAATTGTCATCTGTTGATATTTTTTTATCATAATCGTATTAGCAGAAGATGTTTTACAAGATTGTTACAATATCTTCTGTACATAGTTCTGGATACAGAATATGGAAAAACGTGAATATATGTTAATAGGTAAATATTGTTACGAATCCGTAATGCTGCTTCCCAGCATAGTTGGTTCCATCATTGGAAAGAATGTTTTACAGTCATCTGTATGGGACAGAGTCTGGGCGTCGTGTCGGGGGTACCAGAGCTTGGCGACAAACTTGGCGACGAATTTGGCGACTTTGGTGCCAAAATGGATTATACCCGAAACTTCGAGAATTTTCCCGATCCGTCCAGTAGGAACCGAGATAAGCCTCGAACGTTTCTGATTCGTTGAGACGCTTCTAGCCCCGCCTCCTGAGACCTATAAAAGGGGCTGCAGAAGCAGAAGGTCATTCCAAACAACTCTCAGTTAAATTCTACAATAGCATGGATAACAATAAAAACGAAGCAATAGCCCAAATAAACAAGTACACCCCTGATATTAAAATTAAAAGACCCCGCAATGTGCTACTGCTCTAATAATCCAGCACAAACTGATACTCAGAGTTCTCATGTCGCGACCAACCTACCCCGCAAAGAAACTATTCTGATTCGCTGACAGAAAACAGTAGCCTAGCCTCAATCCTTATACAACACAACTGCCAAAATCAACACTCTCTTGGTCTCTCACAGCTCCATAGACTGGCTCCGCCCACTACTTGAAGAACGCTCCACCATTGGACGACAAGGCAAGCTCCCGCTCCTACTCCCCTGTCTCTCGGACTGAACACGATTACTTTCCTCAATCCTCACCATTTCTCCCCTGTCTCTGGAACCGGCAACAACGTTCCACTTTTTCAGCCATTAGGACCAAAAGACCAGGGTTTTCTAAGACCCCAGGGCTCAAAACTACCAGGATCTTGGAGATAGCCTTGCTGCGCAAGGCGGGTGCTCCAAAAAGTTTACCATCATCGGAAGGTCATTCCAGAAGCGCCATGCCTTTTTCATTTTCCCCCATTACAGGAGATAGCTTCTGATCGAAGCGGGCTCTCCTTCAACAATATTGTCTTCGGAATCGACGGAGCGGAGTAGTCGTAAGCGACGGAGTCAAGCTCATGTTGAAATGTGCTGTGCGCTACTGTCTGCAGTAGATTCTGGTTGTATGCTGCTGTGTATGCTGTTGTATGCTACACGTCTCGGCTGAAGATAGTCGTCTCTGTGCTGTATATAGCTGTCGTTTTTGTGCTGTCCTGTGTGTCTTCGTGTAAATAAACGTCGTTGTTCTTTTTCTACTGCCGCCTTCTGATTGAGTTTTCTCCACACCATATAACTTCCACTATCCAAACAAACCCCGGTAAAAATTTGGAACACCTGGTGTCAGGAGTGGGGTAATGGTCAACAGTGTATGGTGCTGACGTGATCCCAAGCAAAAATGGCTGATAGCGGTAATGGTGAGTTACTGGCTCTGTTGGCTGAGATGAAGAAATCTATGGAAGATGGACAAGAGAAACTTTTGCAAGAAATGAAAGCCGGACAAGAGAAACCTTTGAAAGAAATGGAATCCTTCACGGAAGACATGAAGAGTGAATTGAAGAAAGGCCTTTCGTCGTGAAAATAAATTTTAGAAGATAAAGTTAACAAAACTGAAAACATCCAAGTTATCACAGAAGAAATTGAAGGAAGCAGCGAAAGCCAAGTGGAAGAAAAGACTGAAGATCGAATGAAGATCGGTGTCACCAAAAAGGAGCTTAGCCATCTGGAGGATGAGCCGAGGTTTAAAGAGGAGAGGAGCGAACAGGGAGAATGTCAAATAATTGCGGAACTGAAACAGTCTTCTCCGAATGAGTCCCCTGAAGTGGAACCGAAAGTGCAGGCGCTTGGGGATGGAGAAGATGGACTTTCTTCGGACGGGTCTGTTGGTGGTGACCCGTGCTCGATGCCTATGGATGCAAGAGTTAATGCAACCCTGTTTGGATTGGATTCGTCCCAAAGATTAAAGGGACTACCTCTCTGCAAGCCTCTTGGTATCTCCTGGTATAGTGACACGGAAGAAGACTACGTGGCTGGAATCGCTGATCCCTGTAGTCACGGTCTCAATTTCCTTCAAGAATTCGGATTTTTTGTGGATTTTTCGAGGAGTGGCATGCAAATAGGAGCCGAGGAATCTCCTGTGCATTTGGACAAGTTACGTCGTCGCAGAAGAACCCTTCCAGCAAAAACGAATGCGCTCTTCAGAAAATCCAGTGTGGAGAGCGTCGGACAATTCTCGAGTGTCGAGAATAGACCGGGAAGACGTGGATGTATTCCCCTGAAAGCTTTGGCGACGAAGGCGAATACCTGGCTTTCGAGTGGACTTCAGAAGGCACCGTTGGATCATCCTGATATACGATTGGTTCGAAGGAAGAAGTTCAAAGTGACCCACCGAAAAGCGTGGCAAGAATTCATTCCGGAGGTTTCTACTACGATCCACCGTTTGGCTCCATGGGACATCCTACATTTTAAGGAGCGGAATCAAGTCTGGATGTACAATCCGAAACGACGAAGATGTCCGAGTCAAAACCATTTAGAAGGTTTGAATGGATCTTCAGTAGCCGCCAAATTAGTAAATGATGTCATCTTCGAAAGTCGCCTAAAGCATCATCATCATAACATCATACGGAAGCCTACGCCAGCTGTTGGATTGATGTAGGACTGCCGAGACGTGCAGTCCTTAGGAGGGGACAGTGTTACGAATCCGTAATGCTGCTTTCCAGCATAGTAGGTTCCATCATTAGAAAGAATGTTTTACAGTCATCTGTATGGAACAGAGTCTGGGCGTCGTGTCGGGGGTACCAGACCTTGGCGACCATTTGGCGACTTGGCGACGAATTTGGCTCCAAAATAGATTATACCCGAAACTTCGAGAATTTTCCCGATCCGTCCAGTAGGAACCGAGATAAGCCTCGAACGTTCCTTATTGGTTGAGACGCTTCTAGCCCCGCCTCCTGAGACCTATAAAAGGGGCTGCAGCTGCCAGATGAAGTCAGTCAGTAGAGGTCCGAGTCGGAGAAGTCAGTAGTCAGAGTGGAAGGAGTGGTCGAAGAAGAGTAAGCGGAATCGACGGAGCGGAGTAGTCGGAAGCGACGGAGTCAAGCTCGTGCTGAACTGAGCTGTGCGCTACTGTCTGCAGTAGATTCTGGTTGTATGCTACACGTCTCGGCTGAAGATAGTCGTCTCTGTGCTGTATATGGCTGTCGCTTTTGTGCTGTCCTGTGTGTCTTCGTGTAAATAAACGTCGTTGTTCTTTTTCTACTGCCGCCTGCTGATTGAGTTTTCTCCACACCATATAACTTCCACTATCCAAACGAACCCCGAAAAAAATTTGGAACAATATCAATAATGTGCTAAAGGTAATAATATCAAATTAGTTTCGTCTATTCTATTGAAGATGTCAAATTCTGATTTCGCTTTACTGACAAATCTTCCGATCTGTCAGTTCTTTTGAACGGCGATAATTACTAAAAGCAGCAGGCTGATATTTAAATTCGAATCACACTGAAGATAGTTTCATACAGAAATAAAAACAGCAATGACTAAGCAATTATTCTGTAAGAAGAAATTCCTATTTTTACATAAACATTCAAAGTTACACAGAGGAAAACTTCAAATTTGACATCTTCA
Organism: Argiope aurantia; assembly: GCA_026543865.1. Taxonomy (NCBI): domain Eukaryota; kingdom Metazoa; phylum Arthropoda; class Arachnida; order Araneae; family Araneidae; genus Argiope; species Argiope aurantia. The sequence goes on from JAPMOR010077409.1 coordinate 960,227, forward strand.
AAGTAGCTTCAAACTATAATAATTGGGATACAGGCTTTAGAGACTTATTGATATTTTCATATAGAGTGTTGAAATTTTAGATATCCTTATTGAAAAAGTATTAAACCGGAAGTCGGATGTCAGCGCAGATGTTCTATAAACACAAAATACACATACAGAACTCGTTCAAGCACATTTGATTTCTCGCATTCAAGGTTCATTAATTCTGGTAAATTCAAATTTAACTATATTTGCCAAAATGAAACAAATAATTTGAAGATATTTTTTATAAGCCTCTAGAAAGTTTGAAAAAGTAAACATATTTTGCATATATAGGGGCTTAATATATCCCTTTATCGTTATTTTTACGTGCATTCTACAATCTGTTTTTCCTTAGTGAGTTTCAATTTACCAAGAAAGTTTAAATGGAAGTCACTTGGTCCCTGTAAACTCTTTTATCTAGCTGTTTAGCAAAGCAGGATTGTACAAATTTCTTTCTTTTGTGTCGAAAGGCCCTGCTTTTCGTCAGGTGCGATAAGGGACGTCGCTTGCAATCTTCTTTGCTTGTGCTGCGCAGGAAATGTGCTCTAGACGTTTACTTTCCGACGGAAATTAGATTTTGCAACTTCTCAAAGGGCTCGATTTCAATCTGCTGCCGTCGCCTCCAAAAGATTCGATTAGTCGAAGATTTGGTGCAAGACTTCACAAAATCTAGTAGGAAGGTTGCTTTCAGCTGTAATTTTATATCCCCTCTTTCTGCTTTGAGTGGCAATCAAAAGGAATACAATTGTGTGGCGACAAACATAGTTGAACTACTTTTGCATAGAAGAGTGTTGCAGCATAGATGAGCTATTTTTGTAACGGCATCTATTCATTAGGTGTATTCTTTGTAACAATATTGGGTGTATCTACTGATAAACAATGGCATTGAAAATATAACAAACTTAATAATTTTTATTTTAATAATATGTTATTTAATTTGTCCTACTGATTTTCCTTTAGTTCCTTTAATATTCATATGTAAATACTTAAAAACACAATGCAATGGCAAGTAAAGAATCCATCATTAGGAAAAAAGAATGATAAAAATCTACAAAAAAATAAATAATAAAGCCTAATATTAATCTCTTGTAAATTCCTTCAAAAAGGTCTTGTGCATGTATTCTGACAATTAATATGTTTGATTTCCAAAAATATACAGTTTGAATTAATGAAATATGTTTAGTAAATCATACATTTTTTGTTCTTTTATTATAAAAAAGACTAATGGATCTTCTAGTATCAAAAAGTAAATCCGTTTACGTTTTTAGCAAAGAAAGGAGAATTAATTTCCAAACAAAAGTCTGTAAAACAAAATGAAAATAAAAATCTAAATTCTTATTTATGTACTCAATATAGAATCAAAAAATAGTTTTAACAAATTGATTGTAGAAGATATATGCATGTCTATCGATGTTTTAAGTATTTTTGACGTTAAAGACTGTTTCAAAACACATTTTAATTTATTTACTGAAACAGAAATACTAAATGAACAAATAATTTTTAAATAAACTTTTCTTAATCAAACTAAATTAATCTGTTTAATATTTCATTAATTTGTAGTCTAATGGCAGCAAAAAAATTAGCTTTCCTTTTATTAAAAAAGCGATTAATTTTTGCGAATGAAATTAAAAAAATCTAAACATAAAAGAAGCAAAAATAAAATCACAAGCTTCATGATGCTAAAGACTATTTTTTATTTGGAACTGTTGCTTAAGTCTTTATCCACTAAATTTGTCAAAACAACGAACAGAGGAAAAAAAATGATTCCATAAATAAGACATTTTTTTCGTTGTTTCTGCTACTTTTTCTCATCATTGATGTAGAAGGGCGTTTACATGGTTATGAAAACTCATTTGACTAAGTAGATGAACAAAATGGAAGGCTTAATTTAGTCCATCACTTACACAACCTGTCAACTTCGCTTAGAAGGACATGTCAACTCAACCCTCGCATAAATGAGGGGAGAGGAAGTGGAGTGCTTCTGCTTCTTATCATGCGTTCATAGAAATTATATTTAGATGTTTCCTCCGGGAACAGAATTTTTAAAAGAATAAAGTAAAGAAATTTGGGACACTTTCACAAACATGCCGCTTTTAAAAATGTAGTGGGGTGTTTTCAGTCTTCGGCGTTCTTTCTTCTTAAATTCCACTTGCATGAAATGTCAATGCCTATCCTTTCGCGAAAAGTGCGATCCTTTCGCTCTCTGCGACTTTCATCAAAGTTGTGTAAGAATTACAACATGTATGATGCTCTTTGCATTGTTGCAATCTGTTGATGGCGTAGAACAGAATATGCAGGGAAAGTGATAAATCCTTTAAACAACTTCTTTGATAATAAAAACATTGAAAAAATAAATACAATACTCAGCCTATGATTCTTGTTGACATTCTGTATAGAAAAAACTAAGATTTGTATTAGCATGTTCAGTTGCGTAGACCTGAATTAATTCTATTTTTTTTTTCAAAAAAGTCTAGTATATTGATGAACCGTAGGAATAGCGTAACGTATTAGGCTGTACCACTAACGTACTTTAGTGGTACATTCTGACTAATGCAGAATTTGATATAATTATTTTGCAATGTTGTAAATGAAATCCCAGAAAATAGGAAGACATGCGTTTTTGAGAGTTCATTACCTGCATCTGTAAAGTTGCATGTTATATAAAACTGTGATGTCAAAAACAATATACCAATAATCGGAGAATAGCAAATAAAATTATGAAGATTTATACAATTGAAGATCATCTGTCTAGAACTAAATTAAATAGGAAAAGGAAAAATTATCCCTCTGAAATTCTTCTGAGAAAAACGTTATGAATTTGGTTGTTACCAATGATGTAATTCACTAAACTATCAGATATTACAAACATTAGTTCTATTTTAGATGCCGTTAAAAATTTTAATTCCATTTAAGCGAGAATGATTGTAAAATGATATTTTAAATTTAATATTCCAAAACATGAGTGTTAAATAGAATTCTTTCTAGAATTTTTAAGAATTGAGTAATTATCACTATAGTACTTTTTTACTAATTTTTAGAAAAGAAGGAAAAAAAGATTATTTAAATTCCCAAATATTGCCTTTTTTTTGCATTATATGATTAAAGTAAAGACACAATTTGTTATAAAAGGGGAAGACTGAATATAAAACGAAATATTTTTTGCTTAATATCTGAAATTTAGACAATTATCTTTTTCTGTTTTTTTAATTGTTTTTTTGCTTTGTATATATAATTACAGTATATAAGGTTTTTGTAAAAAATAACAAGATAATATATAAATAACAAGATAAAAGAAGAAATATATAGTATTATAGTAACAAAGCTATTATTTATATATTTTTCGAATCTGGTTTTCTATTTTTCCATCACAACATTTAATGTTCACATTTCATCAATAAATCTTCTGCTAAAATCTTTAAGTTAAAGTATCTCAGGAAATAAAGAATATTTTTAGTCTAACGACTGTAAGGAAACCCTTTTATCCGAAAACACTTTACAAAAGCGGATCGTACAAAAGAAAAGCGGAGGTTTACTTAATGAATGCTGTTTTCAACTTCTTTTGCGAAAATAAAAAAAAAAGAAGAAACCAAAGAATTGGAAGAAAGATGTCTGCAGGCAAACTATAATGAACAAGCCTTGAACCGGAATGGTGATTCAATGCGGAAATTAAAAACACGGTCTCTCGTTATTTTTCCTTTCTCTTTCACCAAAAAAATTGTTTTTGTTTGCAAAACTACAACAAACTATTTCTTTTATTTTCATCATCTGTCATCTGCATGTGACTCTAATTAAGAGCTGTTATGTAGAATTTGATTTTCTCTGAAAAATAAATTAATCCTGCTTTCTTTTGAAATTACAAATATTTTTAGTATAACATATCTTCATTTGTATTCTTACTAAACTTAAAACTTCCTCCTATTTATATTAAAAATTCATATATTTAAAGCTGCAACAATTTAACTATTAAGAAGCTTAACAATTTTAAAGGTTATCTACTTTATCAGAAATTCAATTTAATTTCTATAATTTCTCTATAAGAATGTCTATTTTTTTCTCTATAGAAAAAAAATACTTTTTTCTGGTCGTCAAAATTAAATAATTTTGATTAGAGATTTCAGATAAGATTTTCCTTATATGAATATTTTTATCTAATTTTATGCATTTATATTTTTACCATTATTAACTAAGTGTGAAAAAACTTTAACTTTTAACATCTCCATAAAGGACACTTTCTATCATTTCCAAGTTCAGCATTAGATGTCACAGTTTAATAACTGTTTTTATAAATACGCACATTTTATTTTTTGCTGTTTAATTTCTTTTTTTTTCATCTTTAATCTACTCTATATTTTATTGCTGATCTAAGCTTGGAAATGAAAAAAATTGTTTGAAAAGATCGCATTTTTTCATTACTATTATAGACATATAAGTGTCATTTAAACTTTTTCATTATTTAGAAGTTCCTAATAACTGAATACATTATTAAATCTCGGTTTGGCCTGCATGTTTCTAAGTGATTTTAAAAATTACTGAGTTTTATCACAACTAATTCTGTTTTCTTTTCTGTAGATGTTTTGAAAATTAAAATCTTTTATTGACTCTGATGTGATTTACTTTTGAGCTAAAACTTAATTTTAAAATGAGCTATCAAGTTAATTATTTTGATTCAAAATAATAATGTTTCAATAAAAAAAAATGCGTCTCCCGAAAAATGATTTTACATAGCTTAATAAAACGTTTCCTGAAAGTTAAAAATGCATCCTACAATATTCTGTAGATTTATCTAGGACAAAACACTGATTGGTATAATCTTCTCCTTGCTTGCCATAAATGCCTCCTCCTTTCCATAAATACTTTGCTTGCTAAAATCCTTCATAAATGCTTGCATCTCCTTGCATCACAATTAATTATGCACATTGAATAGTCTGTTGTATAGAAAGTGTAATTTCGATATGAGGCAAGTCAGTTTATAATACTGCTAAATTAAATTGCATGCAGCTATCTTCTTAGGCTTGTTCTTTGCATCAAAAAAATCTCTAATTTTCACTTTAATTAATACAACTGTCCTTTCGTTTTCAAAATAAAATCCAGTGGTTTAAATCTTGACTCAAAATTAAGTAATAGTAAATCGCCTAAAAACTTAGTGCTTTTGAAAAAAGATTAGGAATTTATTGATTTTGTAAATCATTCAAATACTTAGTATTGAGTCACTTGTACATCTGTCTTATGAGCTCGTGGCTTCTTTTCGTTCATAGAGTACAACCGCTTCGAGGCTAAGATCCATGACCTGAGAGAACAGATGCTGAGCACCTCCGGCAGCCTGCGCACCTCTCAGAAGCGATCGCTCTACGTCAGGGCCCTCTTCGACTATGACCCATCCAAGGATAGCGGTCTGCCGAGCAGGGGTCTGGCCTTCCAGCTGGGCGACGTGCTACACGTCATCAACGCCAGCGACGACGAGTGGTGGCAGGCCACCAAGATTCTGCCCGGGGGACAAGAGGAAGGCATCGGTATAGTGCCCTCCAAAAGAAGGTAACAGGAGACCATTTTATTAAAACCCTATTCAAATTCTCTGTTGTGTATAAATCATGGATATTTACTACAGGAAACAGTCATTAAGCATCACATTTCCAACCTCACCGTGTCTTACAACATTTTTTATAGTTCAAATCAGAATGAATTATCATTGGTATTAATAGTAATTAAGAATAATACCTATTGTAGATTTTCTAGGGCCTTGTGTAAGATTCTTTTATTACATACCCAATTGGTGCATCAAGAATCGAAATGAATGTATGCGCAGAGACATGGAGTGATGATCTATCCGGTGACATTTTTAAGGTCCGCAACACATTGCCAGTCAATGCATTTATGTATTTTTCATTTGCATGCATTATTCTTATACAAGTGAAATTTTTAGGATTTTCAGTATAATGAGCCTGTTTCTTCTTAAAGTATTTTATTATTCATATATTATACCAAATATGTCATTATTTACGTGTATGGCATTTAGTTAATATCTATGCATTTCCCATATTTAAATAAAAGCAAAACAACAATGGGTTAAGTTGCTATTCTTCATAGATTACCCAGGAACTTCTCTCGTGTATTTTTGGGGCTGGGGGGGGGGAGAGGCGTAGAGTGATAACAGTTGCTTATAGAAGTTGCAGAAATAATTTCGAGCAAAAGGCATGACAAAAGATATAAAGCTAAATACCAGGGAACAGTATAACTTAACTTTTCTAACACTTCAGAAAAAACTAATTCAGTTACCTTCTCTTAACAGTGTTACAGACGTGAAACAAATTACAGAAATTTAAGACACGTGAGCGTCTCAATTTGGCCCATATTTTCCATAATAATTATTTTTGAATATTTTTTAATTGAAATTAATATATTCAAAATTTGTTTGCATTTGTAAAGAAGCTAGAAAAATTCAGTTGTAAGCACTTATTTAAGCGATGTTTCAAAAATATCAATGGTGTTTCTCAGTTTCAGATTTTTGTGGGTTTTTAATTGTTACAGACGTGATATTTTTAGTAAGTGCAATTTTTATCTATGTGAAAGTTTACTATCATGTTTCTGATAGTCAAGGACTGTTTTGTTAATTATATAGCTGTTTTCTGAATAGATAAAAAAGTGAAAATATGAAATTTCATATAACTGTCAAGAATTTATTTAAATTTTGATTTTTGTCTACCGTAAAAATAGATATGTTACGGTAGACAAATTCACTGTCAAGATATATAACGATAGACTTATCACTTTCTTTTTCAGTTTTATATTAATTAGAAAATGAAAGATAAACTGCAGTTTTCTTTGGGTTTTTTTTGTTTGTTTGTTTTGTTTTGTTTTAAAAACATCTTGTTTTTTTTTTTTTTAATTGAGGCCATTTATTTGGAACACTGTTTAACACCCTTTCATTAATAAGCGCAATTTAAGAGCTCTATACTTAAAATACAATTTAGAAGTGAAAGAAATTTGGTATCAGTGTAAAGTTTTTCTCTTATATTTCTGAACCCTCATTATTCGCAAAGAGGTTCTAGATAATTCAATTGTTTATATTCTTCAACAATTATAAATAGAATTTAAGTGTAAAAATTAATTTATAACTTGATCTCAAAAATTCAAAAAAATAAAGATGATTTATTAGTTTATGCATTTAAATGTATGATTTCTAAACACATTCTAGATAGAGATTGGATTCTCTCTCTAATCTTAAAATAACAAAAGGAAATAAAATCATTTGTAATCTTTGCATCTTTCTGACAGCCATTTTAATCAAATTATAGAAAATATTGTGAATTTCAAGAATTTGTCCCCATTAATATCCTGTTTTTATTGTGCTTATTACAGGGTGGAGAGAAAAGAAAAAGCGAGACTAAAATCGGTTAAATTTCAGGGAAAGAGCAGCGTAAACGACGGAAAGGTAAGTCGTCATTTAACGACTCAAAAATATATTTTATAGAAATAATGCGAGTCTAAACAAACGAGTTTCCGATGAGGTATGGAAACAATAAAAATGATGTGGATACATAGAAGGGTAAATACATAGATAAATAATGTGCGTCATAATACTTAAGATTGCAATGTATTCACAGTGCCAAAAAAAAATACTGCAAACAGAGCAGGTTATTTGTGAATCATTGAAGAAACCATACTGGAATCTCACCTTTATCAATGATTAATCAATTTCGAAATAAGACTAACCATATCATATAAACGTATTTAAACACATTTTAAGATTCACGAAATAGCTTCATGAAATTGAATAAATTTCGTTTCGAATGTATAGTTTAATTAGATATAATATTAAAAACTAAATCTGTTCAAATTCATCTTTTCTTCAAAACACTAAATGCGAAGCTCTGATACGTAAAATATCTCTGGGTAGAGGGATCAAATGCTTTTAAATCATTAAAGGATTCTAGTAATTAAAATTATTAAGTAAAATATTGTTAGGTTTCCTTCTATAAATGACATGGCACGCCCTATATCGAAAGGTATTCGAATCATATTCAGAGTTACTTTAAAAATTGACATATTCTGCATAATTTTAAACAATAATGTCTGCACTGACTACCGATTGCCATCCAAACAGTTAATTCGGTAGAGGTGTTGGTTATATTCAATTTCTATTAAATCGTTTGTATATAACTTTGTTGTTCCATCAAATTTCCAGACATTAAGGATTAATTCAGTATTTGAAATTTTCAAAAGACGATCAGCTCTATTTTCATAGCGACATTAAAAACTTAAATGTGGGGTTCATCTGTCTTCTAAATTTCAAGATTTTCGCGGTTTTATTCGTCTTGTAAACTAAACGGCTATTAAACAGAATCATTCTTTAATTTTGAACAACGGAAAAAAATCACGTCATAAAATATTTGATGAAACAATGATAATGGTTTGAATTTCAGGGCAGCAATGTTGTTAGAAATTTTTAGAAACTAGGCAAAAAAAAAAAATTTTTATGCCAAAATTTAGGAAAATTTTGCCCTATGATTAAATTGCTAGTATTAAGACATTCTTTTTTAAATTTTGAAATGATGCAAAATGTATTTTTGTGCAATAATATGTTTGGAAGTTATCGCAAAAATACTGAAAATTCCATCTTATTTTTAATAAATCAAAATTTCAAAGACAATTATTCCGAGGCGCATATTTCCACACTCCAAAGTATGCGAGTGGCAAATTCTGTAGTTCTAAATCAAATAGTGTATCCCGTAGGTCACTAAAACTCTTACCCACACATATATATGTATATATTCTCCTTTATTATTAGAAAATGTTATGTGTGTTATCGTTTTAATTTTCAAGCTAAAATGAGTCAGAATGTATTAAAGGGTCATAAATTCAGAGAAAATATAATCGAACAATGATGTTTGGCTTATCTTTTTCATTGCAATTTGTAAAATAAAATTACTATACCAATAGTTACTTCATTAGCACGTTAAATGCATTAACGATTTTATATTCTTATTTTTTATCAAGTAAAGTTGAAACGT